>CM055907.1:34746491-35103991 GCA_029582155.1 Panopea generosa
AATAATAGAACTTGTTAAACAAAAATATATAATATATATCACTTATGTCAACACTTTTAAGGTGTGAATCCCATTTTGTCCACTCTTTGTCTACTTTTTTAGTAGACGACATTTGAAAACAAAGAGGGAGCATTATATCTACTTGGGCCACAATGTTTTCACCTATATATTTGCTTTATTCGAGGATTTTCTATAAATATTTCTGTCCTTATAAGTCCAATTTGACAAGCGTGATAAACTAAATAATTCCATGTTTGTAAGATGTACAGATCAAAGAAAATCAAATCAATTAAGTTTTTATGATTACCAATTAACAGGTAATTAGAACATCAAAACTGATTCTATTATCCAACACATTCCATGTTTGTAAGGTTATAAGATCAAAAGAAACTTAATCAAGAAAGGTTTTGGTGATTACCAATTAACAGATAATATAGAACATCGAAATAATTATTAAAACCTTTTTTTTAATTAAAAATATATATATATTACATTATACAATATTTCAATAGTCAAAATTGCTAAAATAGGAAAACATATATAAAACATCTCTTTTTTAATGATTAAAAAGCAAAAAAACAAAAAGAAATATGCATCTATGCAGGCAATACCATTTTCTTAAACAAGAAACTAATTATGAAAATAAATAAAATGTTATAACTTCATGCATTTATTGTTAATAAAAATCAATTTTAGTAATGGTAGACAAAAAGAAGAAATAGTAGACCAAATGGGAATGGGTGTCAAAACTGGAGTAGACCAAATTGGAATGAAAGGGGTTAAAAACAGTAGACGAAATGGGAGTAGACCAAATGGGAATAAAACCATAAAATGACAAAGACCATCAGTCTTAATTCATGGGACACGATAATTACCGCAAAGTGTCGATGTTTGCCGAAGCATCAGTAGAATTGGTAATTAATTTATAGAAGTGCTTTTAAAAAAAAGTGTAAAAAGAACAAGAGAGATAAAATCTTATTAAAATAGAGAAAAAAACAATAAAAGCTTAATAAAAATACATTGTTATATATTTAAGTACAAATAAGGAATAATGTGTAATAGTAACAATATTAAATAGAATAAAGACAAAGAAAATCCGATTAAAGATCTGCTCGGGGCAATATTGTCAGTACCCCAAATAGTTTGATAATATAATTATGGACGGAGCTGTGGTCAAGTAGTAATAGAGAGTCCGCCTTCCATGCAAAAAGCCGTGGGTTCGATCCCCGATCGCGTCATTCTGAATACTTAAATTATGGTACTAGAGGCTACCTCTCTTGATCAGCAATTATAGGATAGTTTTAGGTCTGTTCGGCCCGGTGTCAGTATAATGAGACTGGGAGGGTTTCATGCCATGTGTGGCAGCGCTTAGAAAGGTGTCTTAAGTAATCTAAAATAAACACCGTCGCGATATAATTGTTTTTGTTAAAAGTGACGCTAAACCTGTGCAACAAAATTTATCGTTCCAGTATATATGTAGTTTAAAATAACTCATTTTACCCAGTTAATGAAACCTTCCAACATAAACAAATAATTTATACCAAATTTATTCAATTAAGAAAATGTTGTATGGTGTTTAGCGTCGCTTTCAACAATTTTTCGGTCATATCGCGACGGTGTCTACTTGAGACAGTATTCTAAGGCTGCCACACTGGAGTATCATGCCGCAGACACATGGTATATATATCTAAGCCGACCAGACCTAGAACTCTCCTCGAAATGCTGAGCCTCAAGCGAGGAAGCTTCTAGTACCATTTTAAAAGTCTTTGGTATGACTCGCCGGCGATTTAACCCACGACCTTCCGCATGCGAGGCGGGCGATTTACCACTAGACCATGCCGCGGTTTAATTAAGAAGAAATTAACATGTCTAATTGTGTGATCTATGGGAATACTGGGATTAAAATGATATACTACATGCTATGAACATACCTTGGGGCCATATTTTATTTTTAACACTCTCGCAGCGTGTGTGTGTGTGTTGGGGTGGGGGTGGGGGTGGTGGTGGTGTGCTTTAACTAATAGAATACGTGATAGTTTATATCAGTGTCTTAATTACAAATGTTATGTCAATGTTTATATTAAACAACTATTTACACTTGAACTTTTAACTAATTGAAATGAATAAAAATGCTTAACCAGCCACACATACATTTAAAACTAACAAAACCATCACAAATTAACTGTAAATGCAAACATTCTTTATATCGTAAAAGAAAAGTTCATCCCAAAAACTACAATTAATCCATTTCTTATGCTAAAATCTTAAAAACTGTTGGGTTGCTTCACGAGGAGATTTGAAAATAATTAATCTATAACTACTATTACTACTATTAGTGCTACAGTCACCACCACCACCACCTGCACCACCACTTCTACTACTACTACTGCTAGAGTCACCACCACCACCACTAATATTACTGCTACTACTACTACTACTACTACTACTACTACTACTACTACTACTTTCCCTTTCAATATGTACTTTTGTTATTTTGATTAATGTTATATGTATTAAAAAGATGTACATTTTTTAATAAACTACTGTTTAAACTAAACTACTACTACTACTACTACAACAACTACTACTACTACTACTACTACTACTACTACTACTAATACTAATACTACTAATACTACTTATATTAATAATGATAATAATAATCACGAGATAACTCATTTAAACTACTCAATCGTCAAATAGGTCCTAAAAACGACTAGGCGTTAGCAATTATTGAACAATCAATCTACCTTATGTGACCCGTTATCAATCAGTAGTAATAAAAAAGTTCTATTTACAGTTTGATATATTTCAAATTTCATAAAGTAAAACAATAAAGCGACACAAAATAGCGGAATTAATATTTCCGATAGCGATTACCTGTAGCAGACGAAATATAAATTTTTAAGCAGAATTTCCGCACAAAGAGTGATGGGTATTCGTTTCGCCATTCATAGCTTATCGACGGTTTCCGTATACATCTCTGTCTATCTCGCCTTTAATAAGTTCATTAATACGTAAAATCTTAGAGCCCAGAAGAAATTTGACTATAAGGAAGATAGATAAATATTAAGTATTAGTCTTGGTAGTAGTAGAATAGACATAAACAGAGATAAGAGTGACTGCAGGTGCTTATTTGAATTTCGAATGCCACATTTGGCTTTTTTCAAATATTACTGTATTAGAAACAACTTTTCCTGGACCAATAAATATAATTTTGAGGTATTTTTTAATAATTTAGGGGGAAAATCTTTTTATTTTAATCCATTTCTGATAGTGGTGGTCTTTGTGGTGGTGGTAGTGGAACGTTAACATTCTTCGTAGTGATTCTGGTATATGACTTTGGGAAACGGCTCATTGTGTAACATAATTCTGACAGTGTGCTACTTCACTCAGTATTGACAGGCAAATGGCAATGAACCGTAATGATACATATAAATCATCAGAGAGACGGTGACTGTACCTAAATGACACAATTTAAGCACCAACGGCATGAGAACCACATGTTTGATACCTAAATTGCATTCAAAAAGCCTTAACTGTATGATAAGCACGTGTATGGTACATAAATTACACAAGACAGGCAACAACCGCATAAGAAAACCACAGGTTTAATACATAAAACACTCAAGACAGGCACCAACGGCATGATATGCACACGTTTGGTCCCTAAATTACACAAGACAAGCACCAACTTCATGATATGCACACGAGTGGTACCTAAATTACACAAGACAGGCACCAACGGCATAATATGCACACGTTTGGTCCCTAAATTACACAAGACAAGCACCAACTTTATGATATGCACACGATTGGTACCTAAATTACACAATTAGGGCAAGGACAACATGAGAACCACAAGATTGGTACCAAAATTACAAAAGACATACGCTAGCTGCATGATACATGTAAGTACGTGTTTAGTACTTAAATTACACAAGAAAAGCACTTACTGCAGGAGAACCACACGTTTGATGTCTTATACACTACCGCCATGAGAACCACACGTTTGGTACCTAAGCACCAATCGATGATAAGCACCGGATTATACCGAAAGTATACAAGACAAATGTTACCTACATGATAAGCACATTACAAGTATTTGGTACTTAAATTAAGCAAGGCAAGCACCAGTTGCAAGATAACCAAAAGTTTCGTACCTTTTTTCACTTGATACACATCCTTCCTTTACTATAGATTTTTCTTACTGGGCACTAGATTTTCTGATTTATATAAACTCAACATCCTTACACAATATTCAAATTCTTTTATTGACACTATATTTTCAGACACGACTCTTGATTTTCTCACTCGATACACAACATCCTTACTCGACTATAATATTTTTTAATGAACACTAGATTTTCTAATCTATATATACTCAACATCCTTACAGAACATTCAATTTCTTTGTTTGACACTATATTTTCCAACACGACCCTAGATTTTCTCACTCGATACACAACATCTTTACTCATCACTTGATTTTTCTTACTGGGCACCAGGTTTTCTGATCTATATATAGTCAATATTTTAGTTGACATATGATTTTTCTTACACTACACTTAATTTCAAAACTTTAAATTAAAAAACTTGTGAATTTCTGAAAAGGGAATCCACCATTAACATATGTAAATATGACGTCACACCTGGAAAGTGTCAAATTAAACATAATTACTCATCAAAACCAGACGTAAATTCTTTCAGCCTGTTAACTTTTATTTTAAAAAATGTTTTTATTTTCCCCATTGTTCATTCTTTATAGAAAATTAATATAACCATTAGAAAACATAAGGATTTGTATGTTGTCAAATTAACGACTTGATTTTTCGAAAGCGAGGCAAAATATTGTGAAACAAATATCTGGATTTAATCTCTTATATTTCTTTCAAAACACAATGAAAATATATTTTTATATGTTTATTGTTGAACGATATATTAAACTTGCATTCTTAAAGGTAATAAAATAAAATAAAACGATTAAAATTGTTTATTTAGGGTCCAGATCTTTCTGAACGGTACACGCGTAGAAACAATGGCGGCGAAATGTTGATTTTCGGAAATGGAAACATTTTGGAGGAACATTAAATTTTTAATCAAGCTAAGCTTATTAAGATAACTTTAAAAGTATCGGCGATTGAAAATAAAGTATACCAAATAGTTATTGTGAGGAATTAATATTGGTATTTTTGATATCTTTCGTGAATTAAGAATTTGAAAAGAACTATTTGAAGCCCAAAAATATACATTGTGAGGAAATGAGTAAATTGTGGATGATTTCATTTCTAATAAAACTTAATATATTGGTAACTTTGCCAATATGACCGATTGAAAATGTATTATATCAAATGAGTTTTGTCAGGTTTTCTTGTTTCTTTCTAGAGTATCTTTCGAGAATTAAGGTTTCTAAAAAGAACGCATCGAGGATAAAACCGCACATTTTGTCAATATTGATCGATTTTGAATGTGATTTTAAACATTTTATTGGATGAACTATTTCTTCTAACCTTTATCAATTTAAAGTTTAGGTATTATGAAACAAATTATTAAAATATTAATACATAACTTAAAGTAACACAGATAAAAAAGCAGTATTGTACACCCGTAAAACGTGAACTTTCCGTAGTGCTTGTGAATATCGACAATTGATAATGCTTTTGGTTACCTTTTTGTGATCGCACAGTCGTACACTTCAAAGTGAGATACTTTGTTAATAAAAATAACGGAAGATAAAAAAAAGTTTTTGGAAAAAAGAGTTTTTCCAGAAATTCACTGTGTTCTTAGTATATAATTTATCGTATACCGTACAGAGGGGGTCAGTTTATTTTTCAAATACATGTCTTCCAAATTCAGTTTTTCTTTCCGAACAAACACATAGAATCATGACGTGTGACCTCTCCTTGTACTATAGAACATAACTTATTCAAATGTCATTGTTCCACATTTATAACATGATTGTTTTGGTGTAAAGTAATACATTATAAATGAAGAAGTGTTACTACTTATACGTGATATGATAGATCTAACACAATAATTTTAGTTCTCTAATGAAATACTTTGTATGGTTTAAATCCCGTGTGTGAAATGATGTTTTAAAATTTTTGCACGGAACACATTACACAATTAAAGTATATTGCTCTATAATTTTCATATTTGCATCATTTAAACCAATTATCTACGATTAAAATTCAATACCGAATGAACCCTCCATAAATAGTAAAGTTAAATACGATGATAGTGTCGTTATTTTCAGACGTTGGCATCATACGCCGGTTGGATACTAAAATATGACCCTATTGAGAGGATATCAACACTAAAATGATAAATGCACCGTTTCTTTACAGTTATGTGATAAAAAGAATGTTAAATTCATGCTGAAATGTTTTAATATGTATTTGCAAATATGATAATTATGTTATTTTCGGCAAAACATCAATTCATGTATTTTTGCAAACTTGTTAACAATCAATAAGATATGTACTCATGTAAGATTCTTGGTCAATGCACTTCAAATATGTCAAAATCTACACGAGCGTAATAAAAACTAAGAAACAAAGAACAAAAACGATTTTGCTTATATATATCAAAAGTTGGGCGTTAAATGATTAAATCTGCATATCATTGATATAAATCAACTACATGTATCCCATCATGATCCTTCCTTTGTGATATTCTGACCTCTTCTTGAACAGTGAAAACCACGTTTTATTTTTATAATAGTGAGAAAAATTGAAAAAATATCGCACGTCATCTTATTTACTAGCCAATCAAAATACAGCCTACAAAAACGATATCGTCATCAAGAAACAAGACGCATTACTATTTATAACTTCAGTAACAAATAGCACATATACCCGCGATATAGACTAATGATAAACATGGTGTCATGTTTTAATAGACGATTTGTAAATCTCATCAAGCCAGTGGGCGATTTAACGAAAAAAGAATGAGGAAATCATCTGCTGACTTGGAATAGTAAATAGCATCCAGCAGAACGTACATATAGTAATCTTCTTCCTTATATGACTGTCAATATATCAAACAAAGTATTGAATACAATTATGATTAAAATGTATAACCCAGACAACATACTTGGTACAGTTGCAACAATGTATTGACCATACATTATATTTGGTACAGTTGCACCAATTAATTATCCAGTCATCATACTTGGTATAGTTGTAACAATAAATTACCTAGTCATTATATTTGGTACAGTTGTAACCATGAATTACACAGACATACTGTTTGGTATAGTTGTAACAATGAATTATTAAGTCATCATATTTGGTATAGATGTAATCATGGATTACCAAGGACATCATATTTGGTAAAGGTGTGACAATGAATTACCCAGTTATCATATTTTGTACAGTAGTAACAATGAATTATCCAGTCATCATATTTGGTATAGTTGTAACCATGAATTACCATGGACATAATATTTGGTATAATTGTAACAACGAATTAACCAGTAATCATATTTGGTATAGTTGTAACAATGAAATATCCAGTCATCATATTTGGTATAGTTGTAACAATGAATTACCCGTCATCATATTTGGTATAGCTGTAGCAATGAATTATCCATTCATCATATTTGGTATAGTTGTAACCATGAATTACCAAGCACATCATATTTAGTATAGTTGTAACAATAAATTACCCTGTCATCATATATGTTATAGTTGTAACCATGAAATGCAAAGGACATAATATTTGGTATAGTTGTAACCATGAATTACCCAGGACATCATATTTGGTACATATGTAACAATGACTTATCCAGTCATCATCTTTGGTACAGATGTGACAATGAATTATTCAGGACTTCATATTTGGTATAGTTACAAAAATGAATTACCCAGGACATCATATTTGGTATAGTTGTAACAAAGAATTATCCAGTCATCATATTTGGTATAGTTGTAACAATGAATTACATAGTCATCATATTTGGTATAATTGTAACAATGAATTATCCTGTTTTCATATATGGTATAGTTGTAACAATGAATTATCCAGTCGTCATATTTGGTATAGTTATAATAATGAATTATCCTGTTGTCATCATAGTTGGTATAGTTGTAACAATGAATTATCCTGTCATCATATTTGGTATAGTTGTAACAATGAATTACCCAGTCATCATATATGGTATAGTCGTAACCATAAATTATCAAGTCATGATATTTGGTATAGTTGTAACAATGAATTATCTATTCATCATATTTGGAAAAGTTGTAAAAAGGAATTACCCAGTCATCATATTTGGTATATTTGAAACAATAAATTACCCAGGATATCACATTTGGTATAGTTGTAACAATGAATTACCAAGGACATCATATTTAGTATAGTTGTATCAATGATTTACCCAGTCATCATATATGGTATAGTTGTAACCATGAAATACCCAGGACATAATATTTGGTATAGTTGTAACCATGAATTACCCAAGACATCATATTTGGTCAGATGTAACAATGAATTATCCAGTCATCATATTTGGTATAGTTGTAACAATGAATTAACCAGTCATCATATTTGGTATAGTTATAACAATGAATTATCCAGTTGTCATTTTTGGTATAGTTGTAACAATGGATTATCCAGTCATCATACTTGATATAGTTGTAACAATGAATTATCCAGTTGCATATTTGGTATAGTTGTAACAATGAATTATTCAGTCATCATATTTGGTATAGTTGTAACAATGAATTACCCAGTCATCATATTTGGTACAGTTGTATCAACGAATTATCCAGTCATCATATTATGTACAGTAGTAACAATGAATTATCCAGTTATCATATTTGGTATAGTTGTAACCATGAATAACCATGGACATAATATTTGGTATAATTGTAACAATGAAATCCAGTAATCGTATTTGGTAGAGTTGTAACAATGAAATATCCAGTCATCATATTTGGTATACTTGTAACAATAAATTACCCAGGTTATCATATTTGGAATAGTTGTAACCATGAATTACCAAGGACATAATATTGAGTATAGTTGTAACAATGAATTACCCGGTCATCATATATGGTATAGTCGTAACCATGAATTACCCAAAACATCATATTTGGTATAGTTGTAACCATGAATTACCCAAAACATCATATTTGGTCAGATGTAACAATGACTTATCCAGTAATCATATTTGGTACAGTTGTGACATTGAACTACCCAGGAAATCATATTTGGTATAGTTACAACAAAGAATTACCCAGGATATCATATTTGGTATAGTTGTAACAATGAATTATCCAGTCATCATATTTGGTATAGTTATAACAATGAATTACCCAGGATATCATATTTGGTATAGTTGTAACAATTAATTAACCAGGGCATCATATTTGGTATAGTTGTAACAATGAATTATCCAGTCATCATATTTCGTATACTTGAAACAATGAATTACCCACGACATCATATTTTGTTCCACTGTCACCTGTATTATCTAGTCATCATATTTGATACAGTTGTAACAATGAATTATCCATCATGACACTTGATATAGTTGTAACATTGAATTATCCAGTCATCATATTTGGTATAGGTGTAACAATGAATTATCCAGTCATCATATTTGGTATAGTTGTAACAATTAATTATTCAGTCATCATATTTGGTATAGTTGTAACAATGAATTATCCAGTCGTCATATTTGGTATAGTTGTAATAATGAATTATCCAATCCTCATATTTGGTAAAGTTGTAACAATGAATTATCCTGTCATCATATTTGGTATAGTTGTAACAATGAATTACCCAGTCATCATATATGGTATAGTCGTAACCATGAATTATCCAGTCATCATATTTGGTATAGTTGTAACAATGAATTATTCAGTCATCATATTTGGTATAGTTGTAACAATGAATTATTCAGTCATCATATTTGGTATAGTTGTAACAATGAATTACCCAGTCATCATATTTGGTACAGTTGTATCAACGAATTATCCAGTCATCATATTATGTACAGTAGTAACAATGAATTATCCAGTTATCATATTTGGTATAGTTGTAACCATGAATAACCATGGACATAATATTTGGTATAATTGTAACAATGAAATCCAGTAATCGTATTTGGTAGAGTTGTAACAATGAAATATCCAGTCATCATATTTGGTATACTTGTAACAATAAATTACCCAGGTTATCATATTTGGAATAGTTGTAACCATGAATTACCAAGGACATAATATTGAGTATAGTTGTAACAATGAATTACCCGGTCATCATATATGGTATAGTCGTAACCATGAAATACCCAGGACATAATATTTGGTATAGTTGTAACCATGAATTACCCAAAACATCATATTTGGTCAGATGTAACAATGACTTATCCAGTAATCATATTTGGTAAAGTTGTGACAATGAACTACCCAGGAAATCATATTTGGTATAGTTACAACAAAGAATTACCCAGGATATCATATTTTGTATAGTTGTAACAATGAATTATCCAGTCATCATATTTGGTATAGTTATAACAATGAATTACCCAGGATATCATATTTGGTATAGTTGTAACAATTAATTAACCAGGGCATCATATTTGGTATAGTTGTAACAATGAATTATCCAGTCATCATATTTCGTATATTTGAAACAATGAATTACCCACGGCATCATATTTTGTTCCGCTGTCCCCTGTATTATCTAGTCATCATATTTGATACAGTTGTAACAATGAATTATCCATCATGACACTTGATATAGTTGTAACATTGAATTATCCAGTCATCATATTTGGTATAGGTGTAACAATGAATTATCCAGTCATCATATTTGGTATAGTTGTAACAATGAATTATCCAGTCATCATATTTGGTATAGTTGTAACAATGAATTAACCAGTCATCATATTTGGTATAGTTATAACAATGAATTATCCAGTTGTCATATTTGGTATAGTTGTAACAATGGATTATCCAGTCATCATACTTGATATAGTTGTAACAATGAATTATCCAGTTGCATATTTGGTATAGTTGTAACAATGAATTATTCAGTCATCATATTTGGTATAGTTGTAACAATGAATTACCCAGTCATCATATTTGGTACAGTTGTATCAACGAATTATCCAGTCATCATATTATGTACAGTAGTAACAATGAATTATCCAGTTATCATATTTGGTATAGTTGTAACCATGAATAACCATGGACATAATATTTGGTATAATTGTAACAATGAAATCCAGTAATCGTATTTGGTAGAGTTGTAACAATGAAATATCCAGTCATCATATTTGGTATACTTGTAACAATAAATTACCCAGGTTATCATATTTGGAATAGTTGTAACCATGAATTGCCAAGGACATAATATTGAGTATAGTTGTAACAATGAATTACCCGGTCATCATATATGGTATAGTCGTAACCATGAAATACCCAGGACATAATATTTGGTATAGTTGTAACCATGAATTACCCAAAACATCATATTGGTCAGATGTAACAATGACTTATCCAGTAATCATATTTGGTACAGTTGTGACAATGAACTACCCAGGAAATCATATTTGGTATAGTTACAACAAAGAATTACCCAGGATATCATATTTGGTATAGTTGTAACAATGAATTATCCAGTCATCATATTTGGTATAGTTATAACAATGAATTACCCAGGATATCATATTTGGTATAGTTGTAACAATTAATTAACCAGGGCATCATATTTGGTATAGTTGTAACAATGAATTATCCAGTCATCATATTTCGTATACTTGAAACAATGAATTACCCACGACATCATATTTTGTTCCGCTGTCCCCTGTATTATCTAGTCATCATATTTGATACAGTTGTAACAATGAATTATCCATCATGACACTTGATATAGTTGTAACATTGAATTATCCAGTCATCATATTTGGTATAGGTGTAACAATGAATTATCCAGCATCATATTTGGTATAGTTGTAACAATGAATTATTCAGTCATCATATTTGGTATAGTTGTAACAATGAATTATCCAGTCGTCATATTTGGTATAGTTGTAATAATGAATTATCCAATCCTCATATTTGGTAAAGTTGTAACAATGAATTATCCTGTCATCATATTTGGTATAGTTGTAACAATGAATTACCCAGTCATCATATATGGTATAGTCGTAACCATGAATTATCCAGTCATCATATTTGGTATAGTTGTAACAATGAATTATTCAGTCATCATATTTGGTATAGTTGTAACAATGAATTATTCAGTCATCATATTTGGTATAGTTGTAACAATGAATTACCCAGTCATCATATTTGGTACAGTTGTATCAACGAATTATCCAGTCATCATATTATGTACAGTAGTAACAATGAATTATCCAGTTATCATATTTGGTATAGTTGTAACCATGAATAACCATGGACATAATATTTGGTATAATTGTAACAATGAAATCCAGTAATCGTATTTGGTAGAGTTGTAACAATGAAATATCCAGTCATCATATTTGGTATACTTGTAACAATAAATTACCCAGGTTATCATATTTGGAATAGTTGTAACCATGAATTACCAAGGACATAATATTGAGTATAGTTGTAACAATGAATTACCCGGTCATCATATATGGTATAGTCGTAACCATGAATTACCCAAAACATCATATTTGGTCAGATGTAACAATGACTTATCCAGTAATCATATTTGGTACAGTTGTGACAATGAACTACCCAGGAAATCATATTTGGTATAGTTACAACAAAGAATTACCCAGGATATCATATTTTGTATAGTTGTAACAATGAATTATCCAGTCATCATATTTGGTATAGTTATAACAATGAATTACCCAGGATATCATATTTGGTATAGTTGTAACAATTAATTAACCAGGGCATCATATTTGGTATAGTTGTAACAATGAATTATCCAGTCATCATATTTCGTATACTTGAAACAATGAATTACCCACGACATCATATTTTGTTCCGCTGTCCCCTGTATTATCTAGTCATCATATTTGATACAGTTGTAACAATGAATTATCCATCATGACACTTGATATAGTTGTAACATTGAATTATCCAGTCATCATATTTGGTATAGGTGTAACAATGAATTATCCAGCATCATATTTGGTATAGTTGTAACAATGAATTATTCAGTCATCATATTTGGTATAGTTGTAACAATGAATTATCCAGTCGTCATATTTGGTATAGTTGTAATAATGAATTATCCAATCCTCATATTTGGTAAAGTTGTAACAATGAATTATCCTGTCATCATATTTGGTATAGTTGTAACAATGAATTACCCAGTCATCATATATGGTATAGTCGTAACCATGAATTATCCAGTCATCATATTTGGTATAGTTGTAACAATGAATTATTCAGTCATCATATTTGGTAAAGTTGTAACAATGAATTAACCAGTCATCATATTTGGTATAGTTATAACAATGAATTATCCAGTTGTCATATTTGGTATAGTTGTAACAATGATTTATCCAGTCATCATATATGGTATAGTTGTAACCATGAAATACCCAGGACATAATATTTGGTATAGTTGTAACCATGAATTAGTCAAAACATCATATTTGGTCAGATATAACAATGACTTATCCAGTCATCATATTTGGTACAGTTGTGACAATGAACTACCCAAGAAATCATATTTGTTATAGTTACAACAAAGAATTACCCAGGACATCATATTTGGTATAGTTGTAACAATGCATTATCCAGTCACCATATTTGGTATAGTTGTAACAATGCATTATCCAGTCATTATATTTTGTATAGTTGTAACAATGAATTACACAGTCATCATATTTGGTATATTAGTAACAATGAATTAACCATGATATCATTTTTGGTTTAGCTGTTATCATTAATTACCCAGGGCATCATATTTGGTATAGGTGTAACAATGAATTATCCAGTCATCATATTTTGTATACTTGTAACAATGAATTACCCACGACATCATATTTGTACCGCTGTCACCTGTATTATCTAGTCATCATATTTGATACAGTTGTAACAATGAATTATCCAGCATCATATTTGGTATAGTTGTAACATTGAATTATTCTGTCATCTTGGTATAGTTGTAACAATGAATAAATCAGTCATCATATTTGGTATAGTTGTAACAATGAATTAACCAGTCATCATATGTGGTATAGTTGTAACAATGAACTATCCAGTCATCATATTTGGTATAGTTGTAATAATGATTCATCCAGTCATCATATTTGATATAGTTGTAAGAAAGAATTATCCAGACATCATATTTGGTATAGTTATAAATATGAATTATCCCGTTATTTCATTTGGTATAGTTGTAACATTGAATTATCCAATTATAATAATTGATATAGTTGTAACAATGAACTATCCAGTCATCATATTTGGTATAGTTGTAACACTAAATGACACAGGACATCATAGTTTGTACCACTGTAACCTGTTTGATCCAGTCATCATATTTGGTATAGTTGTAACAATGAATTATCCGGTCATCATATTTGGTAAAGTATTAACATTGAATTATCCAGTCATCATATTTGGCATAGTTATAACAGTGAATTATACATTGATATATTTGGTATAGTTGTAACTATGAGCTACCGAGTCATAATATTTCGTATAGTTGTAACAATGAATGATCCAGTCATCATATTTGGTAAAGTTGTAACAATGAATTTTTCTAGTCGTCATATTTGATATGGTTGTAAAAATGAATTACACAGGCATCGTTTTTGGTATAGTTGTAACAGTCACCATATTTGGTATAGTTGCAACAATGAATTATCAAGTCATCATATTTGATATGGTTGTAAAAATGAATTACACAGGCATCGTTTTTGGTATAGTTGTAACAATGAATTATCCAGTCATCATATTTGGTAAAGTTGTTGAAATGAACTACACAGACATCATTTTTGGTATAGTTTGAACAATGGATTATCCAGTCATCATATTGGTACAGTTGTAAAAACAGCATGTTTGGTACAGTTTTATCAATGAATTAAGCAGGAAATCATATTAAGTACAGTTGTAACAATGAATTACCGAGACATTGTATTTAGTACCGCTGTAACATGATTTACTGAGACATCGTATTTTAGAAACTAGATCCACTGGTGAGACGATAGTTTTGAAAATACAAGAAGATAAAATGTTTTTGTTTTTACTGTTTATCTATCTGATATAGTTATGATAAAGATATCCTACTAAGGCTTGCACTTATATCTTGGAACAATAACACATTCATACATAATATGCACTCTGTACATACATCAGGTTCATCACAGAGTCTTTTATCTCTGAATCAGTTATATTGACCCCCAATAAAAAGGCAGGCATGTATATGCCTGTCCCACTATTTATAGCAATTGAACACTTATTAAACAGTGACGTCATTCAAATTTTCACCCAAGCAACTGACCAATCAACGTGCTAAGATGGGATTGAATAAATTTGCTATTTAACGGACTTAATCGGTAGAGCTTGGTGCGTTCTAGAGACTAACACGGTCTCGTTTTATGATATGAAGACGAAGAAGGGAGCGAGGTTGGACGCATACGTTACTAAGTTAATATCCCCCATTACATGTAACCATGTCGGTAGCATTTCAAATAAATGCGATAATCCCTACAGTATCTAATTCTTTATATTTGCATTGCATTTGTCATGGTCATTCTATGTATTAGACGTGATGTGTTGTTATGTTGGCTGTGGCCTGTCAGTGCAACGTCTTATATTTTATAAAAAGAGTGTCTAGATAATGTTAGTCTACAAAGCTGTAAATTTGATCACCGACTAAATTACTTTTCACGATCATGCCAGACATTTTTTTCAATTAGATTTATTTGAATTTGTCGTTTTAAAAGATTGAACAATGTCATATAGTATAGTGGCGAGTTTAAGTCTGAGTGTATAATACATACGCAATATACACAGTACATTTTGTATTACATCCTGCAGCGCTTAATATACACAAGTCCACTCACTCAATCACTCATTCAATCACTCAATTCCTCCTTTATTCACTCGCTTACTTTCTCGATAAAGATCCTGAACACGTATTTGTGGATATTCAAATTTCAATCTGTGTGTGAGTGTGTCCATAATTCGATTGTAAAGAGTGACCATAGACGAATTATTCATGTTTGTTTGTATTTTTTCTGTTTTGTTCATTGATATATTACAATATTACATTTTTAGAACATATGGCCTTTACACAAGTACTATTCTCTAAATGACAATTATATATAAGCAGTTTTATGATTACATATTTTTTCTATAAGAAATGGCATGTTTTAAATATATATCATGTAGAAAGTGTAATCAACCGTCAAATAATTATGGTGTTTTATAATACAATTATAACTGTTATAAAAGTTGATCACTTTTAGTAGATTTTCTATGTTTAAGTTGAATGTCGCATGTAAACAATAATATTTGAACTCACAAATTGGATTTTGTGTAACAAAAAGATGATATCTTTAACAATAACAATTACATATTAATTGTCTATCAAGCTTTTCATGTTAAAGTTAGAAAATGTGGTCGAGTAAGAACACAATTGTGTCCTAATTATTTAATTAATGTACTATAATATTTGATAATCGGAGAGAGGGCATACATTA
This sequence comes from Panopea generosa, assembly GCA_029582155.1. Taxonomy (NCBI): domain Eukaryota; kingdom Metazoa; phylum Mollusca; class Bivalvia; order Adapedonta; family Hiatellidae; genus Panopea; species Panopea generosa. Next base: position 34,763,149 of record CM055907.1, read on the forward strand.
GTATTAATATCATATATTCATACCGTAAATACGATGTCGTTCTATGCTATCAGATCAGTCACTTGAAAAACATCTATTATTAGATTATTATGACCATTTGCTTCACCATGACAACCAATAAATAACTTTGAATCAGATTTTAAACAGCAAATCATGAAGATATTTATGGAAACAGATCGTGGTTTGTGGTAAGTAATGTTCACGAGCTCTCTGTGTGGGCAGAAGTGTATTACAAGGTTATTAAACGGTACTAACAGTTCACTGTACGGTATGGAATGACATTCTACTTGTCAATGTTGTGGTGAAACCCTGTATTGACGAGTACAATAGTATCCATATTGTACAGAAGTAGTATACACTACCCAGTCTCAGCGCACTTTTCCCACCACCAAAATTAATAAGCTCACCCAAGCTCGCTGATCATTTTTAGGTGATAGAAAAGTTTCGCTGAGAACGGCATATTGTATACGACTATCCCACACCCAGTAGCCAGCTAAATCCTTAAACGGAACCAAAGAATTGGAATCACTCGAATAACCGCTCCATTTTACATATGCTCTTTTTGTAATCGCGTCTCAACACCTTTTCTATTCTAAATATTTCTTGATTTGCTTTGGCTAGTTCTTGCTCGTAGAATGATCCCACAATATTTTCGTTGTTTAAATCTTTCAGAAAATACGTAACAGGCTTTGTCTTTTATATGTCCCTAACGACAAATATTTCTTCCGTCCAATTAGGAGTGTAACCTTTTTCAAATTGTTTTTTGTATTTACTAATTCTGACCCTATCATCAATTTTGAAAGATATTCTAGATGTTTGAGATTGTTTGGATTTAGAAGAACACAAATTATATAATACCTTCTCTTTATTCTTTTTCATTCTTCCCTCTTCCGGAGTCATTCCAATACTACTATGTTTGGTCTTATTATATTTTGAGATTATTTTAGGAAGAACATCAATATTATTATTTGTATTATTTGCAGTGAAATACTTCCACATTATTCTATTCACAGTCCTGTTAAATCTTTCAATAATTACTGCTTTTCCCTCATTAAAGGTAAGATATAAAGGTTTATTTTCTTTCTTATGCTTTGCTATTGTATGTTACTCAACAGCAGAGTTTTGTTTTTACTGTTAAAATAGTGTACTGGTAAACAATTTGTGAAAAATATACATAAAATCATATTACATAATTATTCTTTTACTTGTAAGTTTGCATTGATATTGAACCCCTAATTAACTGAAAATGTTTAAATTAGTAATAAGCCATAATACTATGTGATATTACATCCTGTTATAAACCTGGGGTCATAAAACCTGGGATGATTTATGCTAATTAGGGTACAATATGCACACTGTGGCAGGGTATTTCTCATTACCACATGGTGCGAATGTGTTGTTGGTAAATTATGAAAGCTCAGCAGGATGCCAGTAGCTGGACAGTTACGTACACTTTGTGCAATTTGCCTGTAGACATTATATTACATGTGACACCCCTTATCAGGAGAAACATTCATTAATGTTCAGGGAACTGGTAGTCTAAGAATAGATAATCACCATATATCAAATTAGGTAGTAACACAATTCGAATAGCCAAAAGACAGTGCCAGTTATCAGTTATGTAAAACAACAAAAAAAACTCATCCATGCTTCATCTAATTTTATTAAAAAGGGTATGAAATCAAAATTTTATCAGCCATTTCTCAGTGTGCAACAATGGTTGGGTAATGAGAGAAGTGAAGGAACATTATGTAACACTTATAAAATACAGACCATTAAGGGGTTCCTCGTATCTTGCTCTTGCCGATGTTATGAAAATAGACAAGGATTAATCAATGTTAAAAATAAAAGGATAATGAATGCTTTCGTTGGTGTCATTTGGCATATTTGTTTCCAACTAAAAAGAACCCACAAAGAATAACAAAATATAAAGAACGTAACTATAGGTAAAGTGAATTATGATGGATTAAAGTTTCCTGTTTAAATAAAAGATATTCCTAAAATAGAAGCAGCTAATGATATAAAGTTTAATGTCTTTGGAATTGAAAGTGGAAGTGGTAAAGAGCATATTTACCCGTTGTACACCTTTAAAAATAAAAAGGAAAACAATAACATGTAGTTGATGTTTATCACATTTTTGATAATATTAAAGTTGGCTCTTTTAAATAGATATAGCATTATTAACATAGTTCCCTTGTTACAGCTATTTTCTTTAATATGTATCTAATTATATCTTAAGATTTTTTATTTACTTCAATTTCTTTTTCAATCGAAAAATATATCCTTATTTTTTATTTCTTATGTAAATTAACGTAGTACAGATGCTTGATGCTTATTGGTGCTATTTTAGATGGATAATAATACATTGTAACAGCCGGCAAACGTGATCTTAGTACAAAGTAGTGTCCTATATATATATATATATATATATATATATATATATATATAAATACAATAGAGTTAGTTTAATTATTTCAAGAAGTACCTTAATAATATAAACTATGCCTTCTCCCGGCATCATTGATGTCAGGATTAGTCTGTGCTCTCCCGACTTTGTCCGTTAAATGACAGTACTTTTGAGCACGTGGATGGGTCAGTTGCTTCATGGAAAGTTTGAATGACGTCATAGTTAAGTAAGCATTCAATTGCTATAACTTGTAGGACATGTGTCTGGTCCTGTGGAATATTTCATAACTAATACTAGTATTATTAAATCTTTATCTAATATTTTATGTTTTTGACATGAAAGATTGCAGAAAATTGTCCAATTATATTCTCGTTAAATTCCATGTGAAATGAAAATACACACAAAAGTCGCCTTTGTGTCGATACTATAGAATGAAACCCTGCAGAGCGGGAGAATTTGCTGAACCCACTAAGCTGTATGCCTGTGAGGGCAATTAAAGGTTCATTCCCGGCATCAATGGCAACAAAATTGTCTTTGAAAAGCGATGCTTCAACTCACTATTGAAGGAATAAGAAGACCTATTTCTTCTTAATATAGAAAAAAAGCGTCGATAACTGCCGTTACAAGAAGGATTAAATATAATGCAGCTGGTACGCTAGTGGCTATCAATATAATTCATAATGTGTCTGTTGATCATGGCTATTTAAGAGTGTGTACAAGAACACCTACTATTTTTTTACAGCAATCACATTTTCAATTCCGGACAATAGGACAATTTTGGTAACGTAGTATATTCCGACAATCGGAAATATAAAAAGTATGTAGATATTCCGAACAATCGGAAATTACTATTACATGTTTATAAACATACGAGATAAGCGGACATACTCTACTAACGTAGTATATTCCGGACACTCGGAAATGACTATTATGTAAATATTCGAAACAATCGAACATATTTTACCAATATAGTAAATCCTGGACAACCGGAAATGACTATTATGTAAATATTCGATACAATCGAATACATTTTACCAATGTTGTACATTCCGGAAAATCGGAAATGAAACAATACATATTCCGATATGTCTTCGAATGTAATCATATTAAAATTGTCCATGTAAAGCTCTTGATCTCCAGAATCCCAAAGCTTGGTAGTTGGTCTATTATTTTTTTGTAGTTAATCAGATTTAATGTCAAATAAACCGGACACTCAACATCCAAACATAAATTATAGGAGTTCTCTACAGTTAGCTTGGGGTATTAATAATATGAATGTTTTCTTTAGAGCAGAAGACGAGTTTATACAGAAATTAATGCTATACATGTAATCGATGACTCTAGTAATTTTCCCGAAGATTGGCGTATTCCTGAAAATGTAATATTTGATAATCCTGCTTACTATCGTGGGATAACAAAATATACAGATGCTGCGAAACAGAACACGCATTTATTGATACACAATTTTGTTTCGTGATGTGCGCTTTACCACTGACGCAATATTCATTTTGCATTCTGTTACACAATAAACACCATCCGCCAACTCTAAATTATGGTGTTTAGTCATTTATTATGAAAACGCCTTCGGTACTGTTATTATAGAGGCTAGATGGGCAGAATTATTCCAGAGTGGCATTAATTGTAAAACTATACAGATCATAAAGTCTTAGCACAACAATGCGAAACCATGGGCTATACTTTCATCCATTATGGAGTAAGTCACGATGGATAGTGACAATGACATCGATTTTTATTTTGTTCATTGTTTATTTTTTATTTATTGTCCTCAGTCGTGACAAGTTTTACAACTTCAACAAATCATGCTCGAGATCTTCCTGGGTAGGATATATGCTGATAAAGTATCTTGCTGAAGGACACCATACATAGCCGTGGTTCTCTACCACAGGACCATGCACTCCATACATAGCCGTGGTTCTCTACCACAGGACCATGCACTCCATACATAGCCGTGGTTCTCTACTACTGGACCATGCACTCCATACATAGCCGTGGTTCTCTACCACTGGACCATGCACACCATACATAGCCGTGGTTCTCTACCACTGGACCATGCACTCCATACATAGCCGTGGTTCTCTACTACTGGACCATGCACTCCATACATAGCCGTGGTTCTCTACTACTGGACCATGCACTCCATACATAGCCGTGATTCTCTACCACTGGACCATGCACTCCATACATAGCCGTGGTTCTCTACCACTGGACCATGCACTCCATACATAGCCGTGGTTCTCTACCACTGGACCATGCACTCCATACATAGCCGTGGTTCTCTACCACTGGACCATGCACTCCATACATAGCCGTGGTTCTCTACTACTGGACCATGCACTCCATACATAGCCGTGGTTCTCTACCACTGGACCATGCACTCCATACATAGCCGTTGTTCTCTACTACTGGACCATGCACTCCATACATAGCCGTGGTTCTCTACCACTGGACCATGCACTCCATACATAGCCGTGGTTCTCTACCACTGGACCATGCACTCCATACATAGCCGTGGTTCTCTACTACTGGACCATGCACTCCATACATAGCCGTTGTTCTCTACTACTGGACCATGCACTCCATACATAGCCGTGGTTCTCTACCACTGGACCATGCACTCCATACATAGCCGTGATTCTCTACCACTGGACCATGCACTCCATACATAGCCGTGGTTCTCAACCACTGGACCATGCACTCCATACATAGCCGTGGTTCTCTACCACTGGACCATGCACTCCATACATAGCCGTGATTCTCTACCACTGGACCATGCACTCCATACATAGCCGTGGTTCTCTACCACTGGACCATGCACTCCATACATAGCCGTGGTTCTCTACCACTGGACCATGCACTCCATACATAGCCGTTGTTCTCTACCACTGGACCATGCACTCCATACATAGCCGTGGTTCTCTACCACTGGACCATGCACTCCATACATAGCCGTTGTTCTCTACTACTGGACCATGCACTCCATACATAGCCGTGATTCTCTACCACTGGACCATGCACTCCATACATAGCCGTGGTTCTCTACCACTGGACCATGCACTCCATACATAGCCGTGGTTCTCTACCACTGGACCATGCACTCCATACATAGCCGTGGTTCTCTACTACTGGACCATGCACTCCATACATAGCCGTTGTTCTCTACTACTGGACCATGCACTCCATACATAGCCGTGGTTCTCTACTACTGGACCATGCACTCCATACATAGCCGTTGTTCTCTACTACTGGACCATGCACTCCATACATAGCCGTGGTTCTCTACCACTGGACCATGCACTCCATACATAGCCGTGATTCTCTACCACTGGACCATGCACTCCATACATAGCCGTGGTTCTCTACCACTGGACCATGCACTCCATACATAGCCGTGATTCTCTACCACTGGACCATGCACTCCATACATAGCCGTGGTTCTCTACTACTGGACCATGCACTCCATACATAGCCGTGATTCTCTACTACTGGACCATGCACTCCATACATAGCCGTGATTCTCTACCACTGGACCATGCACTCCATACATAGCCGTGGTTCTCTACTACTGGACCATGCACTCCATACATAGCCGTGATTCTCTACTACTGGACCATGCACTCCATACATAGCCGTGATTCTCTACCACTGGACCATGCACTCCATACATAGCCGTGATTCTCTACTACTGGACCATGCACTCCATACATAGCCGTGGTTCTCTACCACTGGACCATGCACTCCATACATAGCCGTGATTCTCTACCACTGGACCATGCACTCCATACATTATATATATATTGTTTATTGGTGATATTTTCGCTAATGATAGTTTTGATACATTGGCTGAGAATTATCTAAATGTGCTGACAAGGTATCTGATATTCTATGCCAATCATATTGTCTTATATACAACAGACCCAACTGGTCAACAGAGTACACTTTCTTGTCGTGCTGTTCTGAATAAAACGATATACTTCTTAATGCTTTGACGAATAACTTGACCAACCCCAAAAAATGTACACATGCGTATGTATCTGGTAATAAAAAATTGGGAAAACTTTGTTTAAAATGTTTAAGTTTAATCATGAAGTACGATTGTTTCGTAAAATGATCAATTTGTATGGCATCATTATTGAATATATAATGCATATTACATACATTATGTTTTTATTATGTTAATTTGTTTGGTTTTCACCATATTTCTTTGCAAAACATTATAAATAACCAAAATATATTGCCGATTACTGGATAAACGTGAAACGAAATTAAATCGATATAAGTTAAAATGTTCCTATATAAGGTTTATTAGAGAAAATGTTATAAATAGTTTATTCAGCTGTTGATTTTCGTATTTGAAAAATAAAATCACCCGGGCTTCGTGAATGGGAGGATTTGCGAGTTCCGCCCCATTCCCAAAGCGCTAAAATTATTTTCCATTAACAAAAAAGAACAGTTGAATTAATTATTGTTGTTTGTTCACATCGGAATAAGGACTCAAACAATGAAGTCGTGAGTTTCCAAATAATAATGATTTGCTAAAACTGGGTCAACAATTAAGGAAATGATTATTAAATGTCCGCAATACGTTACAAAGATATAGAAATATTTCTCTCTGTAACGTAGTCTTATACCTTCCTAGTTCGAATACGTACTAATTTTAAAAAAAAATGTTTTGTACAGTAAATGAGTTTCATGACAAAATCCTACAATTAATGTTGCTATAGATCAGATGGTGTAATGTTGCTATAGATCAGATGGTCTATAGATCAGATGATGTAATGTTGCTATGGATCAGATGGTCTATAGATCAGATGATGTAATGTTGCTATGGATCAGATGGTCTATAGATCAGATGGTATAATGTTGCTATGGATCAGATGGTCTATAGATCAGATGATGTAATGTTGCTATGGATCAGATGGTCTATAGATCAGATGGTATAATGTTGCTATGGATCAGATGGTCTATAGATCAGATGGTATAATGTTGCTATGGATCAGATGGTCTATAGATCAGATGATGTAATGTTGCTATGGATCAGATGGTCTATAGATCAGATGGTATAATGTTGCTATGGATCAGATGGTCTATAGATCAGATGGTATAATGTTGCTATGGATCAGATGATGTAATGTTGCTATAAATGAGATGAACTAATGTTGCTAGAAATCAGATAGTATAATGTTGCAAAGATCAGATGGTGTCATGTTGCTATGGATCAGATGGTGTAATGTTGCTATAAATGAGATGAACTAATGTTGCTAGAAATCAGATAGTATAATGTTGCTATAGATCAGATGGTGTCATGTTGCTATAGATCAGATGAACAAATGTTGCTATAGATCAGATGGTGTTATGTTGCTATAGATCAGATGAACAAATGTTGCTATAGATCAGATGGTGTCATGTTGCTATAGATCATATGAACAAATGTTGCTAAAGATCAGATGGTGTCATGTTGCTATAGATCATATGAACAAATATTGCTAAAGATCAGATGGTGTTATGTTGCTATATATCAGATGGTGCAATGTTGCTATAGATCAGATGGTGTAATGTTGCTGTAAATGAGATGAACTAATGTTGCGAGAGATCAGATTGTGTAATGTTTCTATAGGACAGATGAACTAATGTAGCTATTGATCAGATGAACTAATGTTGCTATAGATCAGATGAACAAATGTTGCTTTAGATCAGATGAACAAATGTTTCTATAGATCAGATGAATCAATGTTGCTATAGATCAGATGAATTAATGTTGCTATAGATCAGATGAACTAATGTTGCTATAGATCAGATGGTGTAGTGTAACTATAGATCAGATGAACCAATGGTTCTATAGATCAGATGAACAAATGTTGCTATAAAGAATATGAACTAATGTTGCTATAGATCAGATGGTGTAATGTTATTATAGATCTGATGAACCAATGTTGCTATAGATCAGATAAACAAATGTTGCTTTAGATCAGAAGAACAAATGTTGCTTTACATCAGATGAACAAATGTTTCTATAGATCAGATGAATCAATGTTGCTATACATCAGATGAACTAATGTTGCTGTAGATCAGATGAACAACGTTGCTATACACCAGATGAACTAATGTTGCTGTAGATCAGATGAACAACGTTGCTATAGATCAGATAAACACATGTTTTTATAGATCAGTTGAACTAATGTTGCTATAGATCATATGAAGTTATTTTGCTATAGATCAGATAAACACATGTTGCTATAGATCCGATGAACTGATGTTGCTATAGATCAGATGAACAAATGTTTCTATAGATTAAATGAATCAATGATGCTATAGATCAGATGAATTAATGTTGATATAGATCAGATTAACTTATGTTGCTATAGATCAGATGAACTTATGTTGCTATAAATCAGATGAACTAATGTTGCTATACATCAGATGAACTAATGTTGCTAGATATCAGATGGTGTAATGTTGCTATAGATCAGATTTTGTAATGTTGCTAGAGATCAGATGGTGTATTGTTGCTAGAGATCAGATGATGTAATGTTGCTGTTGATCAGATGGTATAATGTTACTATAGATCAGATGAACCAATGTTACTATATATCAGATGAACTAATGTTGTTATAGATCAGATGAATAAATGTTGCTAAAGATCAGATGGTGTAATGTTGCTATAGATCAGATGGTGTAATGTTGCTATAAATCAGATGGTGTAATGTTGCTATAGATCAGATGCTATTTTGCTGCAATACATTAGATGAACTAATGTCTCTATAGATCAGATGAACTAATGTCTTATAGATCCTATGACCTAATGTTGCTATAAATCAGATGAATTTATGCTGCTATAGTTCAGATGACATTTATTGGAATATTCAGTCTAATATGCAAACAAATAATATGTAAAACTGCTTTAAAAAGTTACTAATTAAGATAAGGTCGTATGGTGTGTCTCAGATCTACTAAATAAGATTATAAATAAAAAATATTCACCAGGGCAGTAACCTTACCAGACAATGAATTATAGATTTTCTTCTTCCAAATAATGTCCGAGTGAATATCTTCCACAGAAATGTCTATAAGACTAGTAATATTTTTCCTCAGACAATACTTTTATCCATGTGATGTTCTCATCTAGTATCGTTGTGTATGTATCGTTATCAGTTATAAGCCAAGGAGACTTTCGAGTACTTGATAAATTCTGTAATTTCATCAGTCACTGTATAATCGAGGTGTCAATAACATACTTTGTCCAACTGAAAGTGAACCGTAGAGATGGAATATATTTGCATATATACATGTATTATGGATATGCTGTCTATGACACATTCTGTCACTTCATCTCTATATATTATGCATTTTACTATTATATTAATTCAATTTAATAATTGTGTTCACGCTGCTTTCGATGCTGTGCCTCGAGTTATATATAATTTTAGTTGTAAAATTATGGAATGTACGTAAGAAACAGCTCCGTTTAGGATGTTCATACCTCATTAGAAACAATTTTCAATAAAGAAATATTTTACTACAGAGAACGTATGGAAATAGAGTTTCCCGTTATCATAATGAGGGATTGTGGGTTTGACCTGCAGATGTGACATACCAAAATATCTTAAAATAAGTTTCCTCCATTTAATTTCAGAATTTCGAGGATACATAATGTGGGACTGGCCGTCCGGGAGTAGAGAAGAAATTGACATGAAAACAAACAAGTCATGTAATGACGAAAAGAATGTCTTGTTCATTGCTGAAAAATAAGGAGAATTTACGACATTGCTGGTTTTGAACAGTCTTGAATTAAGTGTAAATTGATCATAGTCAATAGAGTATTGGAATATTTAAAGTTAAAGTTAAACAATACACATAATTGAACCATAGTCTAAGTTATTTTGATGAATGCACGAATGGAAATCAATGTCCATTTGAACAAATAACAATTCAAGAAACGTACTAGGTTATTTTGTGTTAAAAATTATCAAATCCCGTCCCGTTATAGTCTATTGAATAGTTGTGTTTTCGCAAAATGACAGCAACCTAACGGCATTACGTAGCTGTATTATTCCGTACCGTGTTCAACATCTGGCATTACTTGGCTGTATAATTCTGTACCATTTTCAGCATCTGGCATTACGTGTTTGTATAATCCGTACCGTGCTCAACATCTGTCATTACGTGGCTGTATCATTCCGTACCGTGTTCAGTATCTGTCATTTCGTGGCTGTATCATTCCGTACCGTGTTCAGTATCTGTCATTTCGTGGCTGTATCATTCCGTACCGTGTTCAGTAACTGGCATTACGTGGCTGTATCATTCCGTACCGCGTTCAGTATCTGTCATTTCGTGGCTGTATCATTCCGTACCGTGTTCAGTATCTGGCATTACGTGGCTGTATCATTCCGTACCGTGTTCAGTATCTGGCATAACGTGGCTGTATTATTCCGTACCGTGTTCAACATCTGTCATTAAGTGGCTGTATAATTCAATACCGTGATCAGTATCTGGCATTACGTGGTTGTTTAATTCCGGACCGTGTTCAGTATCTGGCATTACGTGGCTGTATAATTCCGTACCGTGTTCAGTATCTGCCGTTGCATGGCTGTATTTTTCCGTACCGTGTACAGTATCTGGTATTACTTTGCTGTATTATTCCGTACCGTGTACAGTATCTGACATTACATGGCTGTATTATTCGGTTCCGTATTCAGCATCTGGCATTACGTGGCTATAGTTTTCCGTACTGTGTTCAGCATCTGGCATTACGTGGTTGTAATATTCTGTTCCGTGTTTAGTATCTGGCATTACGTGGCTGTATTATTCCGTTCCGTATTCAGCATCTGGCATTATGTGGCTTTATTATTCCGTTCCGTGTTCAGCATCTCGCATTACGTGGCTGTATTATTCCGTTCCGTGTTCAGCATCTAGAATTACGTGGCCATATTATGCCGTACCGTATACAGTATCTGTCATTACGTGGCTGTATTATTCCATTCCGTGTTCAGCATCTGGCATTACGTGGCTATAGTATTCCGTACCGTGTTCGGCATCTGGCATTATGTGGCTGTATTATTCCGTTCCATGTACAGTATCTGGCATTACGTGGCTGTATTATTCCGTTTTGTGTTCAGCATCTGGGATTACGTGGCTGTATTATTCCGTTTTGTGTTCAGCATCTGGCATTACGTGGCTATAGTATTCCGTACCGTGTTCGGCATCTGGCATTATGTGGCTGTATTATTCCGTTCCATGTACAGTATCTGGCATTACGTGGCTGTATTATTCCGTTTTGTGTTCAGCATCTGGGATTACGTGACTGTATTATTTTGTTCCGTGTTCAGCATCTGTGATCACGTGTCTGTATTATTCCGTTCCGTGTTCAGCATCTGTGATTACGTGGCTGTATTATTCCGTTCCGTGTTTAGCTTCTGGCATTCTGTGGCTTCATAATTCTGTTCCGTGTACAGTATCTGGCATTACATGGCTGTATTATTCCGTTTCGTGTTCAGCATCTGCGATTACGTGTCTGTTTTATTCCGTTCAGTGTTCATCATCTCGGATTTCGTGTCTGAATATTCCGTACCGTGTTCAGCATCTGGCATTACGTGGCTGTGTTATTCCGTACCACGTTCAGTATTTGTCATTACGTGGCTGTATTATTCCGTACCGTGTACGGTATCTGTTATTACGTGGCTATATTATTCCGTACCATGTTCAGCATCTGTCATTACGTGGCTGTATTATTCCGTTCCGCGTTCAGCATCTGGGATTACGTGGCTGTATTATTGCGTTCCGTGTTCAGTATCTGGCAATACGTGTCTATATTATTCAGTACCGTTTTCAGGGTCTGGCATTACATGGTTGTATTATTCCGTATCGCTTTCATTATCTGTCATTACGTGGCTGTATTATTCCGTACCGTGTACACTATCTGGCATTGCGTGGATATATTATTCCGTACCGTGTTCAGTATCTGTCATTACGTAGTTATATTATTCCGCTTCGTGCTCAGCATATGTCATAACGTGGCTGTATTATTCCAATTCGTGTTCAATATCTGTAATTACGTGACTGTACTATTATGGACCGTGTTTAGCATCTGGCATTACCTGGCTGTAATGTTTCATACCCTGTAAAATTCTGAACATTGTTCTTTAAGACATTCGATGTTTTATCGATCGTGGCTAGCTTTACATGTCATGGGTCGATTAAAACGCTCTTAATTAACATTTTATTTCGTACGTGTGGCTTCAATAAAATTATTTTATTACTACCCGATCCATTAGGTGTTTGTTTAAATGCGATCTGTATGCCCAAGATTTATCAACTCACTTATAAGTACTGAGGATTAGTGCTGTTAGAAACAAATTGCTTCTTTACTTGATTGGGCAAATAGTGTTTATCTGCATCATTACGTAAGCGTGATATAAACGTCAATACAAAACAATCAGACGACACTTTAAGGTATGCATTTAAACACGCAATGAAAACATTAGAGAAAGAAAAGTAAATGAAAGACTAAGTTCACAGTAAGACTAAAATAATCATATAGGACGCACATTGTACTATTACTGTCATTATACATGTACACATGTACGAGCCTTGTTCTTGGTAACATTAAGTATATGCATTAAAATGAAACTTAATTTAGGTTTTCCTGTGTAATGTTTCAAATTATATATCTAAACGAACTTTGATGTAAGACAACCTAACACGACCAATATGATAGTCTTAATTAATACCATGTTATAAGTAGTATATATCAAATGACAACATTGCGCGCTTCTCTGCAATTTGAATATAATCATCAATGTTGTATTACATATATTGGGCTGCAATTCAATAACCTGTCTTGCGTTTTATGATCTTATGTTTTGTTATTTCTTGCGTCAAACGTGCAATTTGATAGGACGGTTCACAGAGGCCAGCTAATATGATTCGTCTGGGAAAACATTCAGAAGGTTTAAACTGATTATTGTGTCCAGAGACAACATAAACTTAATAACCCACCGTGTTAAGCAGGACCCAAATGACAGAATTTGCTTAAAAAGGAACATGTCATTGACTAATTCGGTTTCGTGTTCTTTGATGAATTATAAAAGTATTCGATAGTCCGATATGTGTTTTTTTATGTAGTGCATGCTTGCATTCACATGTGTTTTGGTTATCCACTATTTCAAATTTTATTTAAGGTGTTTGCGATATAAACCGGAACGTATAGGTTGTGCATTATACATAGTATACATTGTTTACTGTATCATGAGAGTGTATATACTTAACTTCATTTAAAACGTATGTTTCTGAATTTTTATTACATTTCAACCCCGATCTGCTGTCATGTTGATAGATTTATATATGTTCATCGAAATTTGTATTCTAAAATTATGAAAATGTTGGAATAAAATTGAAAGAGTTTTGCCTTAGTTTATCATTAATGTCATATCTGTATTTGCAATACCCGCACTTGCGTTTAGTATAATATATTATACAGACTGAGTGTTTATTATCTGTATTTGATACAATACCCACACTTGCGTTTAGTATAATATATTATAGAGACTGTATGTTTATTATCTGTATTTGATACAATACCAACACTTGCGTTTAGTACAATATATTATACAGATTGAGTGTTTACTATCTGTATTTGATACAATACCCGCACTTGCGTTTAGTATAATATATTATACAGACTGAGTGTTTACTATCTGTATTTGATACAATACCCACACTTGCGTTTAGTATAATATATTATACAGACTGAGTGTTTATTATCTGTATTTGATACAATACCCAAACTTGCGTTTAGTATAATATATTATAGAGACTGTATGTTTATTATCTGTATTTGATACAATACCAACACTTGCGTTTAGTACAATATATTATACAGATTGAGTGTTTACTATCTGTATTTGATACAATACCCGCACTTGCGTTTAGTATAATATATTATAAAGACTGAGTGTTTACTATCTGTATTTGATACAATACCCACACTTGCGTTTAGTATAATATATTATACAGACTGAGAGTTTATTATCTGTATTTGATAAAATACCCACAATTGCGTTTAGTATAATATATTATACAGAATTTATGTTTATTATCTGTATTTGATACAATACCCACACTTGCGTTTAGTATAATATATTATAGAGACTGTATGTTAATTATCTGTATTTGATACAATACCCACACTTGCGTTTAGTATAATATATTATACAGACTGAGTGTTTATTATCTGTATTTGATACAATACCCACACTTGCGTTTAGTATAATATATTATACAGACTGAGAGTTTACTATCTGTATTTGATACAATACTCACACTTCCGTTAAGTATAATATATTATACACATTGTATGTTTATTATCTGTATTTGATACAATATTCACACTTGCGTTTAGTATAATATATTATACAGACTGTATGTTTATTATCTGTATTTGATACAATACTCAAACTTGCGTTTACTATAATATATTATAAAGACTGTATGGTTATTATCTGTATTTGATACAAAACCACACTAAAGTTTAGTATAATATATTATACAGACTGAGAGTTTACTATCTGTATTTGATACAATACCCACACATGCGTTTAGTATAATATATTATACAGACTGAGTGTTTATTATCTGTATTTGATACAATACCCACACTTGTGTTTAGTATAATATATTATACAGACTGAGAGTTTATTATCTGTATTTGATACAATACCCAAACTCGCGTTTAGTATAATATATTTTACAGACTGAGTGTTTAATATCTGTATTTGATACAATACTCACATTTGCGTTTAGCATAATATATTATACAGACTGAGTGTTTAATATCTGTATTTGATACAATACCCACACTTGTGTTTAGTATAATATATTATACAGACTGAGAGTTTATTATCTGTATTTGATACAATACCCACACTTGCGTTTAGTATAATATATTATACAGACTGAGTGTTTATTATCTGTATTTGATACAATACCCACACTTGCGTTTAGTATAATATATTATACAGACTGAGTGTTTACTATCTGTATTTGATACAATACCCAAACTTGCGTTTAGTATAATATATTATACAGACTGTGTGTTTATTATCTGTATTTTATACAATACCCAAACTTACGTTTAGTATAATATATTATACAGACTGAGTGTTTATTATCTGTATTTGATACAATACCCACACATGCGTTTGGTATAATATATTATACAGACTGAGTGTTTACTATCTGTATTTGATACAATACCCAAACTTGCGTTTAGTATAATATATTATACTAACTGTATGTTTATTATCTGTATTTGATACAATACCCAAACTTGCGTTTAGTATAATATATTATACAGACTGAGTGTTTATTATCTGTATTTGATACAATACCCAAACATGCGTTTAGTATCATATATTATACAGACTGAGTGTTTACTATATGTATTTGATATAATACCCAAACTTGCGTTAAGTATAATATATTATATAGACTGTATGTTTACTATCTGTATTTGATACAATACCCAAACTTGAGTTTAGTATAATATATTATACAGACTGAGAGTTTATTATCTGTATTTGATACAATACCCACACATGCGTTTAGTATAATGTATTATACAGATTGAGTGTTTACTATCTGTATTTGATACAATACCCGCATTTGCGTTTAGTATAATATATTATACAGACTGTATGTTTATTATCTGTATTTGATACAATACCCACATTTGCGTTTAGTATAATATATTATACAGACTGAGTGTTTAATATCTGTATTTGATACAATACTCACACATGCGTTTATTATAATATATTATACAGACTGAGTGTTTAATATCTGTATTTGATACCATACCCACATTTGCGTTTAGTATAATATATTATACAGACTGAGTGTTTTCTATCTGTATTTGATACAATACACACACATGCGTTTAGTATAATATATTTTACAGACTGAGAGTTTATTATCTGTATTTGATACAATACCCACACATGCGTTTAGTATAATATATTATACAGACTGTATCTTTATTATCTGTATTTGATACAATACCCAAACTTGCTTTTAGTATAATATATTATACAGACTGAGAGTTTATTATCTGTATTTGATACAATACCCACACATGCGTTTAGTATAATATATTATACAGATTAAGTGTTTACTATCTGTATTTGATACAATACCAACACATGCGTTTAGTATAATATATTATACAGATTGAGTGTTTACTATCTGTATTTGATACAATACCCACACATGCGTTTAGTTAAATATATTATACAGACTGAGAGTTTATTATCTGTATTTGATACAATACCCACACATGCGTTTAGTATAATATATTATACAGATTGAGTGTTTACTATCTGTATTTGATACAATACCCGCACTTGCGTTTAGTATAATATATTATGCAGACTGTATGTTTATTATCTGTATTTGATAGAATACCCACACTTGCGTTTAGTACAATATATTATACAGACTGGTGTTAAATATCTGTATTTGATACAATACCCACACATGCGATTAGTGTAATATATTATACAGACTGAGAGTTTATTATCTGTATTTGATACAATACTCATACTTGCGTTTAGTATAATATATTATACAGATTGAGTATTTACTATCTGTATTTGATACAATACTCACACTTGCGTTTAGTGTAATATATTATACAGACTGTATGTTTATTATCTGTATTTGATATAATACCCACACTTGTGTTTAGTATAATATATTATACAGACTGAGTGTTTACTATCTGTATTTGTTACAATACTCACACTTGCGTTCATTATAATATATTATACAGACTGAGTGTTTACTATCTGCATTTATTCAATACACGCACTTGCGTTAAGTGTAATATATTATACAGACTGTATGTTTATTATCTGTATTTGATATAATACACACACTTGCGTTTAGTATAATATATTATACAGACTGATTGTTAACTATCTGTATTTGATACAATACCCACACTTGCGTTTAGTATAATATATCATACAGACTGAGTGTCTACTATCAGTATTTGATACAATACTCACACTTACGTTTAGTATAATATATTATACAGACTGAGTGTTTAATATCTGTATTTGATACAATACCCACACTTGCGTTTAGTATAATATATAATAAAGACTGTATATTTATTATCTGTATTTGATACAATACCCACACTTGTGTTTAGTATAATATATTATACAGACTGTATGTTTATTATTTGTATTTGATACAATACCCACACATGCGTTTAGTATAATATATTATACAGACTGAGAGTTTATTATCTGTATTTGATACAATACCCACACATGCGTTTAGCATAATATATTATACAGACAGAGAGTTTATTATCTGTATTTGATACAATACCCACACATGCGTTAAGCATAATATATTATACAGAATGAGTGTTTACTATCTGTATTTATTACAATACCCACACTTGCGTTTAGTATAATATATTATACAGACTGAGTGTTTATTATCTGTATTTGATACAATACCCACACATGCGTTTAGTATAATATATTATACAGACTGAGTGTTTACTATATGTATTTGATACAATTCCCACACATGCGTTTATTATAATATATTATACAGACTGACAGTTTATTATCTGTATTTGATACAATACCCACAATTGCATTTAGTATACTATATTATATAGACAGAGAGTTTATTATCTGTATTTGATACAATACCCACACATGCGTTTAGCATAATATATTATACAGACTGAGTCTTTACTCTCTGTATTTGATACAATACCCACACTTGCGTTTAGTATAATATATTATACAGACTGAGTGTTTTCTATCTGTATTTGATACAATACCCACACATGCGTTAAGTATAATATATTATACAGACAGAGAGTTTATTATCTGTATTTGATACAATACCCACACTTGCGTTTAGTATAATATTTTATACAGACTGAGTGTTTACTATCTGCATTTGATTCAATACATGCACTTGCGATAAGTATAATATATTATACAGACTGTATGTTCATTATCTGTATTTGATACAATACCCACACTTGCGTTTAGTATAATATATTATACAGACGGAGTGTTAACAATCTGTATTTGATATAATACCCACACTTGCGTTTAGTATAATATATTATACACACTGAGTGTTTAATATCTGTATTTGATACAATACCCACACTTGCGTTGAGTGTAATATATTATATAGACTGAGTGTTTACCATCTGCATTTGATTCAATACACGCACTTGCGTTAAGTGTAATATATTATTCAGACTGTATGTTTATTATCTGTATTTGATACAATACACACACTTGCGTTTAGTATAATATATTATACAGACGGAGTGTTAACTATCTGTATTTGATACAATACCCACACTTGCGTTTAGTATAATATATCATACAGACTGAGTGTTTATTATCTGCATATTATTCAATACCCACACTTGCGTTAAGTGTAATATATCATACAGACTGTATGTTTATTATCTGTATTTGATACAATACCCACACTTGCGTTTAGTATAATATATTATACAGACTGAGAGTTTACTATCTGTATTTGATACAATACCCACACTTGCGTTTAGTATAATATATTATACAGACTGAGTGTTTATTATCTGTATTTGATACAATACCCACAATTGCATTTAGTATACTATATTATACAGACAGAGAGTTTATTATCTGTATTTGATACAATACCCACACATGCGTTTAGCATAATATATTATACAGACTGAGTCTTTACTCTCTGTATTTGATACAATATCCACACTTGCGTTTAGTATAATATATTATACAGACTGAGTGTTTTCTATCTGTATTTGATACAATACCCACACATGCGTTCAGTATACTATATTATACCGACTGAGAGTTTATTATCTGTATTTGATACAATACCCACACTTGCGTTTAGTATAATATTTTATACAGACTGAGTGTTTACTATCTGCATTTGATTCAATACATGCACTTGCGATAAGTATAATATATTATACAGACTGTATGTTTATTATCTGTATTTGATACAATACCCACACTTGCGTTTAGTATAATATATTATACAGACGGAGTGTTAACAATCTGTATTTGATACAATACCCACACTTGCGTTTAGTATAATATATTATACACACTGAGTGTTTAATATCTGTATTTGATACAATACCCACTCTTGCGTTTAGTGTAATATATTATACAGACTGAGTGTTTACCATCTGCATTTGATTCAATACCCACACTTGCGTTTAGTATAATATATTATACAGACTGAGAGTTTATTCTCTGTATTTGATACAATACCCACAATTGCATTTAGTATACTATATTATACAGACAGAGAGTTTATTATCTGTATTTGATACAATACCCACACATGCGTTTAGCATAATATATTATACAGACTGAGTCTTTACTCTCTGTATTTGATACAATACCCACACTTGCGTTTAGTATAATATATTATACAGACTGAGTGTTTTCTATCTTTATTTGATACAATACTCACACATGCGTTTAGTATAATATATTATACAGACTGAGAGTTTATTATCTGTATTTGATACAATACCCACACTTGCGTTTAGTATAATATTTTATACAGACTGATTGTTTACTATCTGCATTTGATTCAATACATGCACTTGCGATAAGTATAATATATTATACAGACTGTATGTTTATGATCTGTATTTGATACAATACCCACACTTACGTTTAGTATAATATATTATATAGACGGAGTGTTAACAATCTGTATTTGATACAATACCCACACTTGCGTTTAGTATAATATATCATACACACTGAGTGTTTAATATCTGTATTTGATACAATACCCACACTTGCGTTTAGTGTAATATATTATACAGACTGAGTGTTTACCATCTACATTTGATTCAATACACGCACTTGCGTTAAGTGTAATATATTATACAGACTGTATGTTTATTATCTGTATTTGATACAATACACACACTTGCGTTTAGTATAATATATTATACAGACGGAGTGTTAACTATCTGTATTTGATACAATACCAACACTTGCGTTTAGTATAATATATCATACAGACTGAGTGTTTATTATCTGCATATTATTCAATACCCACACTTGCGTTAAGTGTAATATGTCATACAGACTGTATGTTTATTATCTGTATTTGATACAATACCCACACTTGCGTTTAGTATAATATATTATACAGACTTAGAGTTTACTATCTGTATTTGATACAATACCCACACTTGAGTTTAGTATAATATATTATACAGACTGTATGTTTATTATCTGTATTTGATACAATACCCACAACTGCGTTTAGTATAATATATTATACAGATTGAGTGTTTATTATCTGTATTTTATACAATACCCACAACTGCGTTTAGTATAATATATTATACAGACTGTATGTTAAGTATCTGTATTTGATACCATACCCGCACATGTGTTTAATATAATATATTACACAGACTGTATGTTTATTATCTGTATTTGATACAATACCCACACATGTGTTGAGTATAATATATTATACAGACTGTATGTTTATTATCTGTATTTGATACAATACCCACACTTGCGTTTAGTATAATATATTATACAGACTGAGAGTTTATTATCTGTATTTGATACAATACCCACACATGCGTTTAGTATAATATATTATACAGATTAAGTGTTTACTATCTGTATTTGATACAATACCCATACATGCGTTTAGTATAATATATTATACATATTGAGTCTTTACTATCTGTATTTGATACAATACCCACACATGCGTTTAGTTAAATATATTATACAGACTGAGAGTTTATTATCTGTATTTGATACAATACCAACACATGCGTTTAGTATAATATATTATACAGATTGAGTGTTTACTATCTGTATTTGATACAATACCCGCACTTGCGTTTAGTATAATATATTATAAAGACTGTATGTTTATTATCTGTATTTGATACAATACCCACACTTGCGTTTAGTATAATATATTATACAGACTGGTGTTAAATATCTGTATTTGATACAATACCCACACATGCGTTTAGTGTAATATATTATACAGACTGAGAGTTTATTGTCTGTATTTGATACAATACCCACCCATGCGTTTAGTATAATATATTATACAGATTGAGAATTTACTATCTGTATTTGATAGAATACTCACACTTGCGTTTAGTGTAATATATTATACAGACTGTATGTTTATCATCTGTATTTGATATAATACCCACACTTGCGTTTAGTATAATATATTATACAGACTGTATGTTTATTATCTGTATTTGATATAATACCCACACATGCGTTTAGTATAATATATTATACAGACTGAGTGTTTACTATCTGTATTTGTTACAATATTCACACATGCGTTAAGTGTAATATATTATACAGACTGAGTGTTTACTATCTGCATTTATTCAATACACGCACTTGTGTTAAGTGTAATATATTATACAGACTGTATGTTTATTATCTGTGTTTGATACAATACCCATACTTGCGTTTAGTATAATATATTATACAGACTGTATGTTTATTATCTGTATTTGATACAATACCCACACTTGCGTTTAGTATAATATATAATAAAGACTGTATGTTTATTATCTGCATTTGATACAATACCCACACTTGCATTTAGTATAATATATCATACAGACTGTATGTTTATTATCTGTATTTGATACAATACACACATTTGCGTTTAGTATAATATATTATACAGACTGAGTGTTAAATATTTGTATTTGATACAATACCCACACTTGCGTTTAGTATAATATATCATACAGACTGAGTGTTTATTATCTGCATATTATTCAATACCCGCTCTTGCGTTAAGTGTAATATATCATACAGACTGTATGTTTATTATCTGTATTTAATACAATACCCACACTTGCGTTTAGTATAATATATTATACAGACTGAGAGTTTACTATCTGTATTTGATACAATACCCACACTTGCGTTTAGTATAATATATTATACAGACTGAGTGTTTACTATCTGTATTTGATACAATACCCACAACTGCGTTTAGTATAATATATTATACAGACTGTATGTTTATTATCTGTATTTGATACAATACCCACACATGCGTTTAGTATAATATATGGTACTGACTTCATGTTTATTATCTGTATTTGATACAATACCCACACTTGCGTTTATTATAATATATTATACAGACTGAGTGTTTAATATCTGTATTTGATACAATACCCACACATACGTTTAGTATAATATATTATACAGACTGAGAGTTTATTATCTGTATTTGATACAATACCCAAAATTGCGTTTAGTATAATATATTATACAGACTGTATGTTTATTATCTGTATTTGATACCACACATGTGTTTAGTATAATATAATATACAGACTGAGAGTTTATTTTCTGTATTTGATACAATACTCACACATGCGTTTATTATAATATATTATACAGAGTGAGTGTTTAATATCTGTATTTGATACAATACCCAAACATGCGTTTAGTATAATATATTATACAGAATTTATGTTTATTATCTGTATTTGATACAATACCCACACTTGCGTTTAGTATAATATATTCTACAGACTGAGAGTTTATTATCTGCATTTGATACAATACCCACACATGCGTTTATTATAATATATTATACAGACTGTATGTTTATTATCTGTATTTGATACAATACCAGCACTTGCGTTTAGTACAATATATTATACAGATTGAGAGTTTATTATCTGTATTTGATACAATACTCACACTTGCGTTTAGTATAATATATTATACAGACTGTATGTTTATTATCTGTAATTGATACAATACCCTCACTTGCGTTTAGTATAATATATTATACAGACTGAGTGTCTACTATCAGTATTTGATACAATACTCACACTTGCGTTTAGTATAATATATTATACAGACTGAGTGTTTAATATCTGTATTTGATACAATACCCACACTTGCGTTTAGTATAATATATTATACAGACTGAGAGTTTATTATCTGTATTTGATACAATACCCACACTTGTGTTTAGTATAATATATTATACAGACTGTATGTTTATTATCTGTATTTGATACAATACCCACACATGCGTTTAGTATAATATATTATACAGACTGAGAGTTTATCATCTGTATTTGATACAATACCCACACATGCGTTTAGTATAATATATTATACAGACTGAGTGTTTACTATCTGTATTTGATACAATTCCCACACATGCGTTTAGTATAATATATTATACAGACAGAGAATTTATTATCTGTATTTGATACAATACCCACACATGCGTTTAGCATAATATATTATACAGACTGAGTCTTTACTCTCTGTATTTGATACAATACCCACACTTGCGTTTAGTGTAATATATTATACAGACTGAGTGTTTTCTATCTGTATTTGATACAATACCCACACATGCGTTTAGTATAATATATTATACAGACAGAGAGTTTATTATCTGTATTTGATACAATACCCACACTTGCGTTTAGTATAATATTTTATACAGAATGAGTGTTTACTATCTGCATTTGATTCAATACATACACTTGCGTTAAGTATAATATATTATACAGACTGTATGTTTATTATCTGTATTTGATACAATACCCACACTTGCGTTTAGTATAATATATTATACAGACGGAGTGTTAATAATCTGTATTTGATACAATACCCACACTTGCGTTTAGTATAATATATCATACAGACTGAGTGTTTATTATCTGCATATTATTCAATACCCACACTTGCGTTAAGTGTAATATATCATACAGACTGTATGTTTATTATCTGTATTTGATACAATACCCACACTTGCGTTTAGTATAATATATTATACAGAATGAGTGTTTACTACCTGTATTTGATACAATACCCACACTTGCGTTTAGTATAATATATTATACAGACTGAGTGTTGATTATCTGTATTTGATACAATACCCACAACTGCGTTTAGTATAATATATTATACAGACTGAGTGTTTATTATCTGTATTTTATACAATACCCAAACATGCGTTTAGTATAATATATTATACAGACTGTATGTTTATTATCTGTATTTGATACAATACCCGCACATGCGTTTAGTATAATATATTATACAGACTGTATGTTTATTATCTGTATTTGATACAATACCCGCACTTGCGTTTAGTAAAATATATTATACAGACTGTATGTTTACTATCTGTATTTGATACAATACCCACAACTGCGTTTAGTATAATATATCATACAGACTGTATGTTTATTATCTGTATTTGATACAATACCCGCACATGCGTTTAATATAATATATTACACAGACTGTATGTTTATTATCTGTATTTGATACAATACCCACACATGCGTTTAGTATAATATATTATACAGACTGAGTGTTTACTATCTGTATTTGATACAATACCCACACTTGCGTTTAGTATAATATTTTATATAGATTGAAAGTTTATTATCTGTATTTGATACAATACCCACACTTGCGTTTAGTATAATATATTATACAGACTGTACGTTTATTATCTGTATTTGATACAATACCCACACTTGCATTCAGTATAATATATTATACTGATTGATACTTTATTATCTGTATTTGATACAATACCCACACTTGCGTTTTGTATAATATATTATACAGAATGTATGTTTATTATCTGTATTTGATACCATACCCACACTTGCCTTTAATATAATATATTATACAGACTGAGTGTTTATTATCTGTATTTGATACAATACCCGCACTTGTGTTTAGTATAATATATTATACAGACTGAGTGTTTATTATCTGTATTTGATACAATACCCGCACTTGCGTTTAGTATAATATATTATATAGACTGAGAGTTTATTATCTGTATTTGATAAAATACCCGCACTTGCTTTTAGTATAAAATATTATACAGACTGTATGTTTATTATCTGTAGTTGATACAATACCCACACATGCGTTTAGTATAATATATTATACAGACTGAGAGTTTATTATCTGTATTTGATACAATACCCACACTTGCGTTTAGTATAATATATTATACAGACTGAGTGTTTATCATCTGTATTTGATACAATACCCACACTTGCGTTTAGTAGAATATATTATACAGACTGTTTGTTTATTATCTGTATTTGATGCAATACCCACACCTGCGTTTAGTGTAATATATTACACAGACTGAGAGTTTACTATCTGTATTTGATACAATACCCACACTTGCGTTTAGTATAATATATTATACAGACTGAGAGTTTATGATCTGTATTTGATTCAATACCCACACTCGCGTTTAGTATAATATATTATACAGACTGTATGTTTATTATCTGTATTTGATACAATACCCACACTTTCATTTAGTATAATATATTATACAGACTTTATATTTATTATCTGTATTTGATACAATACCCACACTTGCGTTTAGTATAATATATTGTACAGACTGTATGTTTATTATCTGTATTTGATACAATACCAACACTTGCGTTTAGTATAATATATTATACAGACTGAGTGTTTATCATCTGTATTTGATGCAATACCCACACTCGCGTTTAGTATAATATATTATACAGACTGTATGTTATTATCTGTATTTGATACAATACCCACAACTGCGTTTAGTATAATATATTATACAGACTGAGTGTTTATTATCTGTATTTGATACAATACCCGCACTTGCTTTTAGTATAATATATTATATAGACTGAGTGTTTATTATCTGTATTTGATACAATACCCACACTTTCATTTAGTATAATATATTATACAGACTCTATGTTTATTATCTGTATTTGATACAATACCCACACTTGCGTTTAGTATAATATATTAAACAGAGTGTGTGTTTACTATCTGTATTTGATACAATACCCACTCTTGCGTTTAGTATAATATATTATACAGAATTTATGTTTATTATCTGTATTTGATACAATACCCACACTTGCGTTTAGTATAATATATTATACAGACTCTATGTTTATTATCTGTATTTGATACAATACCCACACTTGCATTTAGTATAATACATTATACAGACTGTATGTTTATTATCTGTATCTGATACAATACCCACACTTGCGTTAAGTATAATATATTATACAGACTGAGAGTGTTTTATCTGTATTTGATAGAATAGTCACACTTGCGTTCAGTATAATATATTATACAGACTGAGAGTTTATTATCTGTATTTGATACAATACTCACACTTGCGTTTAGTATAATATATTATACAGACTGAGTGTTTATTATCTGTATTTGATACAATACTCACACTCGCGTTAAGTATAATATATTATACAGACTGTATGGTTATTATCTGTATTTGATACAATACCAACACTTGCGTTTAGTATAATATATTATACAGACTGTATGTTTATTAACTGTATTTGATACATTACCCACACTTGCGTTTAGTATAATATATTATACAGACTGTATGGTTATTATCTGTATTTGATAGAATACCAACACTTGCGTTTAGCATAATATATAATAAACACTGTATGTTTATTATCTGTATTTGATACAATACCCACACTTGCGTTTAGTATAATATATTATACAGACTGAGAGTTTATTATCTGTATTTGATACAACACCCACACTTGCATTTAGTATAATATATTATACAGACTGTATGTTTATTATCTGTATTTGATACAATACTCACACTTGCGTTTAGTATAATATATTATACAGACTGAGAGTTTATTATCTGTATTTGATACAATACTCACACTTGCGTTTAGTATAACATATTATACACACTGAGAGTTTATTATCTGTATTTGATACAATACTCACACTTGCGTTTAGTATAATATATTATACAGACTTTGTGTTTACTATCTGTATTTGATACAATACCCACATTTGCGTTTAGTATAATATATTATACAGAATTTATGTTTATTATCTGTATTTGATACAATACCCACACTTGCGTTTAGTATAATATATTATACAGACTCTATGTTTATTATCTGTATTTGATACAATACCCTCACTTGCGTTTAGTATAATATATTATACAGACTGTATGTTTATTATCTGTATCTGATACAATACCCACACTTGCGTTAAGTATAATATATTATACAGACTGAGAGTGTTTTATCTGTATTTGATAGAATAGTCACACTTGCGTTCAGTATAATATATTATACAGACTGAGAGTTTATTATCTGTATTTGATACAATACTCACACTTGCGTTTAGTATAATATATTATACAGACTGAGTGTTTATTATCTGTATTTGATACAATACTCACACTCGCGTTTAGTATAATATATTATACAGACTGTATGGTTATTATCTGTATTTGATACAATACCAACACTTGCGTTTAGTATAATATATTATACAGACTGTATGTTTATTATCTGTATTTGATACAATACCCATACTTGCGTTTAGTATAATATATTATACAGACTCTATGTTTATTATCTGTATTTGATACAATACCCACACTTGCGTTTAGTATAATATATAATAAAGACTGTATGTTTATTATCTGCATTTGATACAATACCCACACTTGCGTTTAGTATAATATATTATACAGACTGAGAGTTTATTATCTGTATTTGATACAATACCCACACTTGCATTTAGTATAATATATCATACAGACTGTATGTTTATTATCTGTATTTGATACAATACTCACACTTGCGTTTAGTATAATATATTATACAGACTGAGAGTTTATTATCTGTATTTGATACAATACTCACACTTGCGTTTAGTATTACATATTATACACACTGAGAGTTTATTTTCTGTATTTGATACAATACTCACACTTGCGTTTAGTATAATATATTATACAGACTGAGAGTTTATTATCTGTATTTGATACAATACCCACACTTGCGTTTAGTATAATATATAATACAGACTGAGTGTTTATTATCTGTATTTGATACAATACCCACACTTGCGTTTAGTATAATATATTATACAGACTGAGTGTTTATTATTCGTAGATTGTGCGCTTGACAATGCTAGGTAACATATTATGAGATACAACTAGTTGTTTTTAACACTTAGTGATGAATAAAATGTCGGGTATTATGTATGCAAAAACACAAACTTACTGTGACGGTTGATGGATTATAAGAATCTAATATGGTTTATGAGTTTGGATAAAATCCGTCCCGAGGGAAAACTGTTACTGGAAGGAAAGAGGTTCTGCCAAGTTCCCGCGAAAACGGTTTTCCCGATATGCAAAAACATAAAGAGGTTACAGCAATTTGAGTTATTATGTTTAGCTACACAGAACTATAAAGAAAGTCTCAGATAATTTAACCTTTGTGTTTGCACAACTAAACCAGCAGTACGCGATGTAGATATATAATACCATGACGGCATTAAGAATATCCTGCCAGTAGTAACACGAGACTGAGATGATGACTCCATGGATTTATCAGTGTACGTTGTTATTAAAGTGCTTTTAATAAAATAAACAATCATGATATTTGTTGAACCCTTAATTTATGTAACAACCATAAAAACTATGACGTTTTGAAATTAACGTAAAATATATACGATACTTGTAAAATATAGTTTAATCATTTCGGAAAGAGTGGGCACGTCTTTAATACTTAGCGATTCAAATTCATCAACAACAACGATGATATCAGGAAACTATCATATATCATATAGCTTAATAACTGTATTAGTTACAGGTAAATAATAACCGGATGTACAATGTATTTTCGGAATAATTCGTTCAACAATATGATATAAGAGTTGTGTAAATACGATGTTTAACACATAACAATATAATTTACTGATATAAATGTAAACATAATTTGGAATAAATAAAAAACAATATAATATACTTTTACTTTCCCACACTTAATCACAAAAACAACATTAGCTAGTTTGGTGTCAATACCTGAGTGTAGATCTAGAGATGGATATGGTCTTGGAATAGATTTTCACGTTATATGAGCTACTGTATATATTTGCAGCATGTGCATGTAAAGGTTTATATTACATTTTATCATATAATTTATGATGCAGAAATAAACCCATGACATACGTTCGACATAATCCTAAACGCAAGTGTGGGTATTGTATCAATTTATCATCTAAAATGGGACGTTGATATCATACGATGATGTCTAATGAAAACACATACATGAATAATTTTATCTATAACACATTAGATAAACACATTTGTCGCTTTTTCCTTACTTATAGAGATTAGATTTAAATGATACATATAATGTTGATACTTTAAATAATTTATTGATTATTAAACACACAATTAACATCTCTATATATTCTGTCTGCAAACGAATACAAAAAAAAATATTTTCTGTCGATTCACATGAAGGATGACAATGTTTTCATTTAGAAGCACAAACATTGTATAGGGAGTGGATATTACTTTATTCTCTATTTCCGATCTATGTATAACTTTATGTGTTAAGTAATTAACACACACACACACACACACACACACACACACACACACACATATATATATATATATAAATATATGGGAGAGATAATAAATTAATTTTTAAAAAATAATTAATACACCCAAACAATACTGAATTCTTTAAATTTATTTTAAAAAACCCCGAGCGCTTTCGGAATATATATTATTCCTTCTTCAGGGGATGGAAATGAAAATACGAATGATGATAATGTTATGATGTCAAACGATTACGATGATAAAATCATGGAAGTGTGAAAAAATCACAATAAAAATTAATAAAATTGTGAA
This sequence comes from Panopea generosa, assembly GCA_029582155.1. Lineage (NCBI taxonomy): Eukaryota > Metazoa > Mollusca > Bivalvia > Adapedonta > Hiatellidae > Panopea > Panopea generosa. The sequence goes on from CM055907.1 coordinate 34,793,420, forward strand.
AACGTTCACAAATTATGATGTGCGCCTTAAGGCGCGCATATACTTCACAAAAATATAAAACAAATTGTGAAATTTATAAGAAAAATACCGTGTTTTCAGTGAAATACGCCGGTAAAATTCAAACTGTGCTGAGTAAAATTTGAAGCGCAAAGTTGTTATTAAAGAAAACGTCACTTTGACGTGACGTCACACAACATCGCGTAATCTTTAGCGCTATGACGTCATAAGTATATAAAACGACGACATTTATTTTAAACGTCAAAAAATACAACTGGTATTATTAAAAAAAAGATTGCGCCGCATACACCAATAAGAGAAATGAATTACAGTTTTATTGGAACGTATGTATATAAAATACAGTATATCCAAACATACCGATTTATGCAGAACCATTGCTTTTGTTTATGCGCGAAGGGCGAGTTCGTTTACGAACCCGTTACGGTATCACTCGAGCGAAATCTAGAACTTGGTGAGAAGTGGTGCGTTTTAAAAAATACACGACGACCTTTAACCCATACGTTGCCTCGTGATATTATACGTATCAATCACAAGCTAATCTTTGTGTAATATATGCTATCTTCTATACAGGCGTGTCATTGACCGTTCCAAAGCGATGAACCCTGTCATCACGTGTTCTGTATATGTCGTGTACTTGTTATTTATACTCTATGTAATGTTATGTATGCTACAGGCGAGTCATTGACCGTTCCAAGGCGTTGAACCCTGTCATCACGTGTTCTGTATATGTCGTGTACTTAGTATTCATACTCTACGTAATGTTATGTATGCTAATGTCTCCCGTTGGTCCTATATGTCATTTATGATACAGCATGGTGAATCTTAGACGAACAAGGTGTGCCATCTGTGTCTGGTAAATATATGTAAAATAGCAATATGTGTTGAATATTCGAAATAAACTGAGACTGGTAATTATCTCAATTGTTTGAATTTTCAGTTGAGATTCGAAGTAGCTCAGACGTCGAATTTTTTTTAGTAATGTTCCTGTGAATTTTTAACTTTTAACATTGATATATTTGATAACAATAATTGCATTGATCTATTTAATAACAGGGCACACTCAAGACCTAGAAGAATATGCCGGAACTTATTATGTAGAGTTAAAATATTTAATGTTATCTGAATGGACCATCGGCAATTTTAATAAATTGCATTTAGCACTATTGAGACGAAAACATATTTTACCTCTGGAAATCAATACCATTAGTATATATTTGTTACGCTGCTTTGCTTTTGCTTTTGCCGGTATACTGGTATAACCGCAACTTCAGTATTATCACCAGTGGAGTGCTAGAAGAAAATTAAGTATAAAATAAAAAAGAGTAAGAGCAGGAGAATTAGTAGAGATAAAAGGAAGTAAAGAGAGGGAAATAATAAAAGAGGACAGAAGAGTTTAAGAATTAAATGAGCCGCAAGTCCTGGGTCTTCAAAAACTTGGCGTTGAAGGATTCCAGCGATTCTGGCAGACTGGTTTGAGCGGGGAGCTGATTCAACTGCATAATGGTTCTTGGAAAAAAAAGAAAACCGTGTGTAATCCCTGTCCGCCCTAAGCTGATGGTATCGATGTTGGCGTCTACGAGGTAATCATCCTCATTTATGGCTACCAGATGGTTCCGAATTGTGTAAAGCATGCACAATCTGGAATCTGCTCGTCTTTGCTGAGAGATCTCCACTCCAGATTGTGCAGCATGACGTTAACACTCGATTTGTTATGGTACCTGTTCGTAACCCATCTGGCTGCTCTCCTCTGTACCATTTCGAGCTGGTAGACTAATCGGTGATTGGTAAGGTCACCTTCATTGTCCTTGGTGGTGCACTTTGGGTCCCAGACTGTGGAACAGTACTCCCGTTTGGGAAGAACAAGGGATTTATAGGCTCTTTCTTTGAGTTAATTTTAATGTTGCGTTTCAGAAAAATCTAGAGTCTGATTGACTTTAGAGGAGACAGAGTTGATGTGTTTATTCCACTTTAACTCATGGCTAATACTAACACCAAGATACCTCATCAGTGGCACGGAAGAGAGTGTACGACCATGAAGAAAATAGCTGTGTAGAATAGAGGATCTTTTAATGGTGATATGGATCAGCTCGCACTTGTCAGGGTGAAACGACATCTGCCAGTCGGCTTCCCATCTTCCAAGATTTTGAAGATCATCTTATAGCTTGTCGTAATCGTTCGGATCGTGTATGGATAGATACAACAGCGTACTGTATTGTGGGTGACGTACTCCGGGAAGATATTTATATAGACTAGATATAAAGCTGGTACCAGGACTGAGAGCTGAGGGACGCTTGAAAGTACAGGGACAGATGAAGAAGCTTTCCCCTCGAGTACCACTCGCTGGGAACGCCCGCCAAGAAAAGAGCCGATCCAACCCAAGGCTGAACCCTTCATTCCATAAGATGAGAGTTTGTACAGAAGCCTATTTTGTGCCGCCTTATCGAATGCTTCGGTCCATCACCACTACATCATTTTGTCGGCCTTTTTGCATATTGAAGGCTATGTCAAATTCAATAAGTTGGTTCTCACAGCTACGTTTTTTGCGAAAACCATGATTGCGAGGATATAGAATGTTGTGACGATTGAGATGCTGCATGAGGTTTCTACACACAATGTGCTCCAAGAGCTTACAACAGATACAAATTAGAGAAACAGGACGGTAATTGGAGGGAGTAGTCTTGTCCCCTTTTTGTAGATAAGGGTTACATTGGTCTGTTTCCATACACCGGGGAGAGATTCCTGTTGAAGTGAGGCATTGAAAAGAAAAGTAAGTATTGATGCAAGTTCCATTGATAAACCCTTCAACACTGCCGGGCTAATATTATCTGGGCCTGGTGTCTTGGACACTGAAAGGTTTTGCAGCAATTTTTGCACCCCATTTTCAGAATGTATTTACCTGTTTTTACCCTTATTATAATATTGGGGTTTACGCTATCGATCATGTTGTTGAGATCGATACTGTGTGCAACGATAGAGTTTATGTTCACATTAAGGACCTTTATGGGTTTTATGGTGTGGCAAGTCTGTTTGGAATTGGTGGTGCGGCGATGGTGTGTTGGGGATGAGGTGTGAGTTGGCTCTCCTGGGCTACTCAGTATGTCTGAGATTGAACTGAAATTACATGGGATTATAGGCTAAAACCTATTGGACAGATTCAAATCATCAATGAATTTTGAAGAGACTGTGTGTTGATTGATTGAGTTACAATTTAAGCAGTGCCAGCTCACACTTGCGCCTTGCATAACTTGGAATGTGGAATCACCTATATCCTGGCAATTAATGTGGAACCAGCTACCAGATGCATTCCTTGACCATGTAACGTTTGTTTCACAAGCCCCACATGGATATATGCTGTTACCACAGGTATCAGACATTGTTTGGCCAGGGTTTTAATGGATGTCGCCTGAAACAGAGACCACTAGGATACCCAGGTATAGAAAGCAGTTGTTGCTTCTCCGGGTATCAAAGTTTTTGCATTTTCCATGTTTTAGAACAGAAAAGAAAGAAGTGAATTTGTCATATAAATTTTCATTTAGTATTTTGAAAGTTTCAGTGTCTTTATGCAAACACGAGTCATAAATAGGCAAACCTGGACGAAATGAAACATGCTGCAGTCTGACGTGAAGGCATATGTATCACAAGAAAATGGCTTACATAAATGATAGTACCAGAATTGGTCCGTTTTGTCTGAACATGATGCGTTTTGGTATAAACACTCATCAGATAAATGTGTCATACCATGGGCACCGCCATCTTGGTTTTGGCAATGCAGGGGTCTCACAAAGTCAACACACAACAATAATCCTCCCAGTAACTAAATGCACTCTACAGAGTGATTGGCAGCCAGCTTATCCACATATACTTGTCTGGTAACATCTAATCATTTTTAGAAAAGCTAGGTTAATAGAAAAAGAAGAAAAAAACGTCACTCGGTCCCGGAAGAAGTTCTTGGTTGCACGGACGCACTCCATCCTGCTTTTCTATTGGTTGATGACTTTAAATATACCTTTGATATGAATACTTTATTAAATTGTTTTTATTTAATTATTTGCATGAATCAACTTTCGAAAATCGTAGTTAAATTTATCAGACAGACGCTCATATTAGCAGCAGACGCTCAGTTTTTTTGCCAGTGGTGAGGTTACAACTAGATGGAGAAGGAGCTCCGGTATATAAGCAGTAGACGCTCAGTATTTTGGCCAGACGTGAGGTTACAACTAGATGGAGAAGGAGCTCCGGTATATAAGCAGCAGACGGTCAGTATTTTGGCCAGTCGTGAGGTTACAACCAGATGGAGAAGGAGCTCCGGTATATAAGCAGCAGACGGTCAGTATTTTGGCCAGTCGTGAGGTTACAACTAGATGGAGAAGGAGCTGCGGTATATAAGCAGCAGACGCTCAGTATTTTGGCCAGTCGTGGGGTTACAACTAAATGGAGAAGAAGCTCCGGTATATAAGCAGCAGACGGTCAGTATTTTGGCCAGTCGTGAGGTTACAACTAAATGGAGAAGGGGCTGCGGTAATGATATACGTACATATATTTAATTTTTTTTTATACAATCATGTTATTTTATGTAATTATCTATTTTGCCTATACCTTACTTTGTTTTTTAACCGAGTATCGTCAGTGAATGAGGGATCTCCATAACCCTCTGTAACTTATGAACAGAGCATCAAGTCGCAGTAACTTGGGTGCCATTGATTTTGAAAGAGGTCTACGACATTGCTACAAGACTAATTTTATTTGACTATAACACATTCCTGTGCAAAGTATCAGGCTTTCGAAATGAGAACACTGCAGGACTAGTTATGTTAATGAAACATAGTCCTGAGCAAGGTAATATAGTGCGATGTATGAGCCACTTTAAAATTCAAAACTGAAACAGCTTTGAAACCTTTTAATCAATTTAGTTGATTGTGTGTGTTTGTTTCTTTGTCAAAAGCGAATCGTTTGTCTGATCATTGTCATCCAATTATAAAGCAAAAGCAGCTTGAAATAAAATACAGCAATTTAATATATTGAATCGAATGGCAAGTAGCCCAATGGAAAGCCTTGTATATTGCACTTGATTGTCTGAGTACAAAACCGCTGGGTATACATTACACAGTTTTTGAATAGTATGGATGTCTGCGCACTTTAGATATGAATTTGAAATACTTCACTGTGTTTGCGTGCAGACACGTACTTTTGTTTCTATTTGTAAAGGGACGCCATTAGTCATGTATAACTATTTAAATGCATTTGTTCTTGCATGTCCTGTCATTTTAACTAAATGCATGACACAAATTGCAAATTACTTTAATTTCATCGATATTTATAAAAAGTATTGATAAAGTCCATGGATATAGCTGTTTAGATTTTAAAATGTTTTATCATCAAAAGTGTGAATCCACTTTTTTACGAGAGAGAAAAATGCTAATTAATTCGTCAAATTTATGAAATTTCGCGTAGTAATACTTAAATTTAATATCGGCATACGATCCTAAATATTGATTTTATGAGTAAACTTAAGTAAAAAGGATTCAATGTGGGTGTTCCTTATAGGACGTGAAATAAAAATTAAAACATGTTGCTTAGTTTTGCAGAGAAAAAAACATAATGAGATTTTCATTTTTTCAGCTCGACATTTAAAAAAAATTGTAAGTTATTGTATTTACACCGAACAGTGCGAGAACGAAATCATCTGCCATATACTCGAATTAAATGGTCGTTTCACGAGGCTTGAAATAAAACAGTAATAAAGTTTATCTTTGCTAAAGGGGACAAACATGTATATCAGTTTTAATAACTTTTAAATTAATTTCAAATTACTTCATTTCATAAAAATCAGTTATCCACAAAATACGAAATTAGAATGCTGGGGAAATAACGATCACAAATTGTTGAAAAGCACTATAGATTGCTTGTTTGTGAAGATATATACTACATATACTTTACATATACTATACATATACCGTCTTCCGTTGCCTAGTGGTTAAGGCGTCCGCCTCGGAAGCGGGATGTCGAAGGTTCGAATCCCGGTGGAGTACTTGGATTTTTTCTGATGCGGCCGGTTGCTTATCCAGCAGCTAGTTAAATTGAGGGGTACCGAATGTATAACAGCTTGACACCTGGCAATGGTAGTTTTCGGGAAGTAGCTGTGTACAGCATAAAGGTGTCTCATAAGCCCAGTGTGGCTGGCCCTTTTAATAGGGGTGACACTATAATAAACAAACACTTTACTTTACTTTTACATTTTATACAACACAATCTTGCATTGAAAAAACATTTTTTTATTTTGTAAAAGTTTTTAATTGTATTAAAATTAAACAGTTAATAGTTGCCTTAAACATAGTAATACTTGAAGATACATATCTTCACATTTGTGCGAGTGCACGTCCAAACGTCGTTAAGTGCACAATATATTTAATAGCCGTAAATCAGTAAAATACGATATAAACATATTCGTAAACATCCAAGAAACTGTATACACTTTCAGTGGCCCAGTAAAACACCAAAACCAAGATCGAAGGGCAATGTGTTCAACCCCCGCCCCACCCCTCCTCACACACACACGCACGCACGCACGCACGCACGCACGCACGCACGCACGCAAGCACGCAAGCACGCACGCAAGCACGCACGCACGTACACACACACGCGGCTACATACATCGTATATGTATGATGTCTTTAAGCAATACGCTTTTTGCTGCATAAAAATTATGCTTATAATTAGTACTGGTACTATCCAGATAGTCTTCGATTGTGATTAATAGAATTTGTTTCACAGTCGAAGTAATACAAATACATTTAAAACTAAACTAAAGGGATATGACAACGCTACATAGGATGAGACATTTTCAGCACAAGTGTATAATAATTATATACGTACATGTCCTACAGTTTCATCACATGTGTGTGATATTTACGTATGTGTTTCTTATCGAAATAAAAGTATCTACGGTAAAGTGTGCGGAACTCAATGTTTAAACATTTTGATCAATTCCCAAATACTAAAATTCCTAAACAAGATTGTATCTTTATATATATCTATATATAAAAGCTATAACTGATAACGGTATCTGCAAAGTTCCGGCTAGATGTTGTTATACGCCATAACCCTCTGTTCAAAGTATCCATGTTTATAATTGAATGATCAGAAAATACAATAATATACACGTATACATGATTAAGACACTTTGGGTATTCTGAAAGTTAAACAATCTTTTGATATAAGTTTTGGTTACTCTTTATTCTTATTTAACTACATCATACGTTGTCTGTGCCTACATCGATTTCATATGTTTGCGGAAACAATTCCCTTCATAACCATATTAGAATATTTTAAGATAAGTATTTCTTTTCTTTGTGCTGGAAATTATGGGAATTATTTTAAAGCATGTTGGCACTATGTCAGCTTAATGTATTTGTAACATGTAACAGTAGACCTTCCCGTGTAATATAACTGCGGTGCAATAGCTAGTGGAGCAGGTAGATGGCTTAAAGTGACGGTCGCACCGTGTAACTAGTCTGGCAGATAATCCAGGTATGATCACTGAGCCTTGCATGAGAGTGAATAGTATTTTTTTTGGCTAAAATGGTAGTTTATATATATTTCTTTGATCTTATGTTTGATGTTTAAGTGACAAAATGGATGACATTTTGTCAATATTGGGCATTTCGAAACAAAAAAGATGGTGACCAAAATGGCCGCCAGTTTGCTCAAATACAATATTTGAATGATAATTATTAGGTTTAAAATCATTCACATATGAGAGTGTATAGTTATATTATATAGTATTTTTGAATAAACAAGATGGCGTTCAAAATGGCGGCTAATTTGCTCGAAAAGCAAGATTCAGATAAAAAATACTATTAAGTACAGTAATTTTCATACTAAAGGATACTTCTGATGTGTTTGATATTTAAGTGGCAAACTGAGATGACATTTTGTTATTATTGGGCATTTCTAAACAAACAAGATTTTGCCCAAAATTGCACAGATATGCTCGAAATGCAATATTTAGTTGGAAATTACTAGGAGGTATAGAATTATTCATACATGAGAGTGTATAGTAATGTTTTATTGCTAAAATGAAAATGTATCTATAGAGTTTTGATTTTATCTTGGATGAAATTTTGGCTTCACTGATCATATTGAAATAAACAAGATGGCGTCAAATATTGCATCCAATTTGCTAGAAATGCAATATTTGGATATAAATTACTATTAGGTATGAAACTATTCATACGTTAGGATACTTTAGATGTGTTTGGTGTTTAGGTGACAAACACATTAACAATTAAAAGCACATGACCTTTAATGTGTCTGCCAAGAAGTTTGATTTGTTTGAATATTTAGCGTCATTTTATGCCATCGGGTATTTTCTCTGTTAGAGCATGTGATACTTTTGTACTGAATTGCGAAAATCTGTCGAAAACTAGGTACACAGCTTAGTTTCTATGTATTAAAGCTCACAGTTCTTTAAATAATCTATCCAAGTACCATCAACTGGTCATTACAGAGCAGCAGACTTGGCTATGAATATCCTTAATTCTATGTTAGATGCTTTGAGTTATGTCCAATATTTCGTTCTGCAATTATTGAGATTTCCTGTATCAGTAAACAGTGATATCTGTACTAAAGCTAGTTGATGAGCTAGAAAGTTTGTAATATCTATCTCACGTGAACTTGTCTGCAATCCTATAGCTCTTGAGTGTACAACAAACGTATCAAACCTGCCTAGCTGTCTTTTTGAGACAGCCTATGTCTTAACGGTTTACAAAATCTTTTGATGGAAACTGTCAGGCATGTTTCATATTTGCTTACTACCATTGGCATACATACATGTTAATAGAATATGGATATTTAGTTTAGTCGCTTTGTTCAATACATGTATATAATCTTGCTTTGATAGGTCTTTGCATCAATAATCATTGGTACCCATACCTAACAAAATATCTTCAACTCTACTGCAAACAAACACACTCAATCCCCATAAGCTTAAATGCTACCAAATGCAAAAGTCAGTCAGCTTTTCTCCCAGCTCTGATGTGCATGCTAATTATAAACACAGGGTTTATAACATAATTTGCCTATTAATTCGTTATTCTACTTCTTTCAGCAAAAATGTTAAGATCAGTTATAAAATGTTCAACATAAACAAATCCACGGCTTGGATAATGATCTGACTTTCTCGGGTAACTTCTTTCCATCTAACTAGTGCGCTACCCAACCAAATAATAGCATATTCATTTTGACGACAAATTTCTAATAATTTACCATTTACATGGACATTATGTTTGCATTTTTTATTCCAAGTGAAAGTTTAATACTAATTACAAATTATGTATTGTGACAAGACGGAATAGGAAAACAAAACAGAGACAGATATGCATGCATCAAGATATTACGATAGCTGTATAATATCATGCCTTCTATAATATTGTAATTTGAAATATTGACAATTTTCGGCATTATTTAAGAATATTTTATTCGCATATATATTGTCAATTGTGTAAACTTTATATTTTAGATGGTAGTGAAATATTTACTAAATAAAATCTACTAATTTAAAAACATTCTATTTGCACATTTAAAACCAAAATATGTGGAAAATGTAATTTTTAATTTATTTGCCGTCATATTGGCGGCCATCTTTAATAATTCAAATTGCTAAATGATGACAACGTGTCATCAAGCTTAATTTTTTATCAGCAATGCCTAAACTAGCATAATCACCAAAAACATGTACTATACACTTTCATGCAAGGTGCAGTGCTGCATCTGCCGGACTAAACCGGCAGTACAGCAAAACAACAAGTGTTAGCAGACACCGTCATTGATTGTCTAGTATGTCACTTAATGTAACGGTCACATAACCGCAGTACAACAGAACAACAAATGTTAGCAGACACCGTCATTGCTTGTGTGGTATGTCGTTTAATATGATGATCTCTTAATGTACCATGAAACCGTAGTGCAGCAGAACAACAAGAATTAACAGACACCGTCATTGGTTGTCTGGTATGTCACTTAATGTGACGGTCGTATAACCGCAGTACAGCAGAACAACAAGTGTTAGCAGACACCGTTATAGCTTGTATGGTATGTCGTTTAATATGACGATCACTTAATGTACGGCGTAGCCTCAGTACAGCAGACTACAAGAGTTAGCAGACACAGTCATTGATTGTCTCATATGTGGCTTAATGTGATGGTCGCTTAATGCACCGTGTAACCGCAGTACAGCAGAACAACAAGCGTAAGCAAATACCGTCATTGATTGTCTGGTATGTGGCTTAATGTGACGGTCTCTTAATGCACCGTGTAGCCGTAGTAAAGCAGAAAAACAAAAGTAAGCAGACACCGTCATTGATTGTGTGGTATGTGGGTTAATGTGACAGTCGCTTAATGTACCGTGAAACCACAGTACAGCAAAACAAGAAGCGTTAGCAGACACAGTCATTGATTGTCTCATATGTGGCTTAATGTGATGGTCGCTTAATGCACCGTGTAACCGCAGTACAGCAGAAGAATAAAAGTAAGTATACACCGTCATTGATTTTCTGGTATATCGCGTATTGTGACGATCGCTTAATGTACCGTATAACCGCAGTACAGCAAAACAGCAAGAGTTAGCAGACACCGTCATTGATTGTCTGGTATGTTGTTTAATGTGATGATCGTTTAATGTACATTGTAATTGCAGTGCAGCAGAACAACAAGGATTAGCAAACACTGTCATTGATTGTGTGGTATATGACTTAATGTGACGATCGCTTAATGTGACGGTCACTTAATGCACACTGTAACTGCAGTGCAGCAGAACAACAAGAATTAGCAGACACCGTCGTTGATTGTCATCATAGCAAGAATGCACTGTCATTAATTGTCTGTTAGGTCTCTTGATGTGCCAGTCGGTAAATGGTATTAACGTACTGTACCACCATAAAACGAGAAATATAACGACATTATACCAGAACTACACGACTTAGCTGACACCCTCATTAATCGTATTGTAGGTCGTTGCATGTGACATTTAACGAAATAACACATAACTTAAACCAGTTATACTTTCGTGAGAATGAACATAAAAAGTCACAAATGTGTTTATCTCTCTGGTAAGAACGCTGAGCAGACAAATTACAATCACACGTAAATGATATATAGTGTGACTAGAACCGGTGAATTCGTAGAAAGGGTTCTTAATCTCGGTGACATCTGTCACAAAATGGTGACATTTCCGTTTGTGACGGAGGTGAAGTTGACATAATTAAATGTAATATACGCAGCAAGCAAAAGTTTCTGGTATTCAAATTAAATAAACAAACAACTTTTGTGTTAATCGTTATTTGTCGCATTTGTTTGAATCCCTAAAAATGACTTATTGTTTTATTATGAAGAACATTTTGATGATTGTTATTGCACGTAAATGGCCTTAATGTAAATAGAAATGTGTTGTTATTTATTATTCATCTAATGGAAATAAGTATCGAAACTTGGCCAGTCATGATCTGATTAATTGTTAAAGGTTAAAGCAAATAGTATAATGGTTTTGATTGCAAATTAATTTTATCCAATAGGCCTATTAAAGATTCATTTCTTAGAATTTTATGCTCAGTAAATTATGGGAAGCTTATTGAATCACAAAGAGGAAGCTCCCATACGAAGATAATGGTTGATTCCGTCCTTGTAGTTTATCTTATTTTGTGAGATATTCGTTAATACACAAATCGGCATTTTACGTTTCATTCGTTCATATTTTATCGTACCCTGATACTGACCTATGTGTGACTTGCGAATGGGTGATGTGTGACTTGCAGATGGACGATGTGTGACTTGCGAATGGGTGATGTGTGACTTGCGAATGGGTGATGTGTGACTTGCGGATGGACGATGTGTGACTTGCAGATGGACGATGTGTGACTTGCGAATGGGTGATGTGTGACTTGCGGATGGACGATGTGTGACTTGCGAATGGGTGATGTGTGACTTGCGAATGGGTGATGTGTGACTTGCGGATGGTCGATGTGTGACTTGCGGATGGACGATGTGTGACTTGCGAATGGGTGATGTGTGACTTGCGGATGGTCGATGTGTGACTTGCGGATGGTCGATGTGTGACTTGCGAATGGGTGATGTGTGACTTGCGGATGGTCGATGTGTGACTTGCGGATGGACGATGTGTGAATTGCGAATGGGTGATGTGTGACTTGCGAATGGGTGATGTGTGACTTGCGGATGGTCGATGTGTGACTTGCGGATGGACGATGTGTGACTTGCGAATGGGTGATGTGTGACTTGCGAATGGGTGATGTGTGACTTGCAGATGGGTGATGTGTGACTTGCGGATGGTCGATGTGTGACTTGCGGATGGACGATGTGTGACTTGCGAATGGGTGATGTGTGACTTGCGGATGGTCGATGTGTGACTTGCGAATGGGTGATGTGTGACTTGCGGATGGTCGATGTGTGACTTGCGGATGGACGATGTGTGACTTGCGAATGGGTGATGTGTGACTTGCGGATGGACGATGTGTGACTTGCGGATGGACGATGTGTGACTTGCTAATGGGTGACGTGTGACTTGCGGATGGTCGATGTGTGACATGCAGATGGACGATGTGTGACTTGCGGATGGACGATGTGTGACTTGCGGATGGGTGATGTGTGACTTGCGGATGGACGATGTGTGACTTGCAGATGGAAGATGTGTGACTTGCGGATGGACGATGTGTGACTTGCAGATGGGTGATGTGTGACTTGCGGATGGACGATGTGTGACTTGCAGATGGACAATGTGTGACTTGAGGAATGGCGCGATTAAGTATTTGGTCAACAAAATGAAATAATTTTAAGTACTAAGATCAGCAAAAAATATCGGCGATATAAGTAAGGCCACTTTCAGGAAATAACAACGTATTCTATAATTCAAATAATTTTCAAGTATAACAGAAAACAAAATTTGCCAAAATTGTGTTTTGTTATTGAACAAAATTATAAATGGATTTGCAAGTACACATATTTACATGTTCCAGTATATTCGCTTTATTGGATGCAACTCCGCTGTGGATTACATGTATGATAAACGTACTTATACCTTTATTACAAAAACCTCTTGAAACAAGGTTACCGTTATAACAAATTGCGAAGGCTTATTATTATCTACACATAATTGGAAGAACTTTACCGATTTGATAACACATTTCAGGTTTGGTTTGCCTTAGTAAATACACGCTTTTTATGATGATGTGGTTTATATTCCTCGTTAGATCCTTGGTTAATGTCATTTTAAACACTTACTTACTAAACATATCTGGGAGTTCATCAAATTAACTTTATAATTTGATTTTACAATGTACTACATGTTTGGTGGTTTGCCCTGTTACAGTGAGCTATCACTTTTGCCTCTTCAATTGCGCGAATACTGGGAACTCAATTATGACGCACTCCTCAAATAACCTTTACCGGACACAGGATCGTGATACCTGTCATTGTCTATGTTTTCTCGTGTCCTATTATCTTGATGTTATGGCTTCTACAATGTCATCGAATACATCTACTGGTAACACCACTTATATATATTTACATTTGTCTTCCTGAGCGTGTTTCAGTGTTTTACAATGTCATGTGTATGTCGCTGTATCTGTGAGATACTAGTATTGGGTTCATGCTGTTTTGGTTTATGTGATGTTGCATTTTTTCTTATTTTTTCTAAATTTGTCAACGACATCTTTGAACACGAATAACGAAAAACACACTAACTACAGATTGTATCTACACACACTGATTCTGATGTCCAATCGGCAACCGTTTAGTTCAAACTTATTTTAGGCGTTTCTAGTTTAAGCTAGAAATCACACACACACACACACACACACACACACACACACACACACACACACAATAAGAAATAATGCTGCTGAATGTCAGAAGCCAGAGCTTCAAGGCAAAACATAACATGATACTGATTTTACAGGTATTATGCATTTGCCATAACTAAGGATGGCAGTGCTTTGGAAACAAATAATTATATATATAAATATCTAATTCGTTAAAAGCACATGACTTTGAATTTTTAGTTTGAAACTAAAATGACATTGAATCAAATCTGATACATTCTGAAAATTTCCATAACACATTGTATACAGGGTATTTTGATTCCACATTAGAAACGAAAACCATAGTTTACTCACGTGCTGGGTCTTCCAATTCCATATTGGAAACGGAAACCATTGTTGACTCACGTGCTGACTCTTTTGATTCCAAATTAGAAACCAAAACCATAGTTTACTCACGTGCTGGTTCTTCTGATTCCATATTAGAAACGAAAACCATAGTTTACTCACGTGCTGGGTCTACTGATTCCAAATTAGAAACGAAAACCATAGTTTACTCACGTGCTGGGTCTACCAATTTCAAATTAGAAACGAAAACCATAGTTTACTCACATGTTGGGTCTACCGATTTCAAATTAGAAACGAAAACCATTGGGTCTACCGATTCCAAATTAGAAACGAAAACCATGGTTGACTCACGTGCTGGGTCTACCGATTCCAAATTAGAAACGAAAACCATAGTTGACTCACCTGCTGGTTCTTCTAATTCCATATTTAGATCGTGCAGATGTGTTATTTTCTGAAATAACTGAATCGAAATGAAATTGAAATTCATCAAATGTGCTTTGTGTTGAAATAAAAGCCGACATTCAATATTGCATTTGCAAAGGTAATCAAAATTTTCAAAACAGCTTTAGACTATTTTCACACCAAACTATCGTATCTAATGTTTAGAGAACTTGTGGCCAGACCTATAATTGTATTTGATTGATATCAATTATAATAATATCTTTATTTTCTCCAGTAAGAAGATTACAACATAATAGCATACAGTTTATACAAGTGTGCAAGAAAGAAATCATAAATGCGCAATATTAACATATTTACAATGTACAAAAAAAATATAACATATATACAAGTGTAAGTAACAATGACCAAATGCACTTGCATGCATTAACAAGCATGCATACGGAAACGTTTCTTTTATTAGATAGTCACAAGTATGTGAACGTCAATTATGTGATTAGCACTTACAATGGTTTGCAGTGTATTGTTATCTTCGTTATCGTTCTATTGCATTAATATGAGTTTCTTATTATAACATGTATTATTCAAATTGCAAATTCGCTACATATGATTCTTACCGAAACGAAACATAAAAATCAAACAACGAAAAAGGAGCAACTATTAATGCATGACTTGGTAAATTACTAGAGTAAATAATGTTTTAAATTATTGAGACACATATTTTGCTCAGTGGGTTTGGGAAAATATAAGCCCAACAAAGTCATCATACCGAGGGTTTAACACAGTTACAAGTATCGGGCTTTTAATACCAAAGACCATATTCACCACTGAATTTCCGTCCATATTGGCGGTGCACGTGACTGCATCTAGACCAAAAGTAAGTCTCATTTTTCTCAATAACACCAGACGTGACGTATTCATTTCGACGCAATATATTAAAATGAATTGTCAAACAAACATTACCAAAAATTGTTTTGTATTTTATACAAATTTCATTAATACGAGTCAAATTGGCAACGAGTTTTACAATAGTTTTACAAAGTATTAAATGGTTCGGATTAAAAACATACTCTCAAATTTCGCCCACTTGAAATTCGCAATGAACATTGTATTACCTCATTGCTTTCCCATTATATAAACAAATTGTTGTGATATTAACTATTTCAAAGTGTTTTTCGTTTCCTTAAGTAGATTGTAGCTTAAAACTTAGTATGTACGTCTTGGCGTTAACAAATTCTTTAAATATCTTCTCTGAAACCGCCGATTTGAAACTGATAAAACATAAACACAATGTACCTTGGATGGTGTTTAATAATGTTTTTATTCGACGCCGGTCATCAAAAAATGGCCGTTTTGTTTTTCTTTATTATGTGCAAATATCAATTTTAAACGAATTCTCCGTTGAAGCCACTGAACAATTTTTACTGTAACTTTGCTGAATAGTTACCAAACAATTATAGCCAGAATTCATCAAGTGGTCTTTCTAACCAAATATTAGCATCCAACTGGTGTATTACTCCATTTAGGCATTAATTCAATTTTCTAAGTCTATGAAAACATAATAGTTATAATAGTTAGGGATCTCAGACCCCAACTAGAGTTATACTGGTTTAACGAAAAAAGAAAATATAAATACAACAGTTTATTGATCCTTTCTTTACTGTGGTATATAAAGTAAAGAAACCTATCTTTAAGAAATAATATAGTCACGTTTAATTTGTGACATGTCTGTATCTTTTCGGCATTGGTAAGGGTATAACAAGTTTTCAAACAAGAATATTTTGACTTTTAAAAATAAATTGGGTTTCAGTGCCATTTTAAGAAGCATGGAAAGTATATTAACATGTATCAATATTGCCCTATTCAAGATATATCGTTATAGTTTTTGAAGACGAAGCTCCCTTGCACGATATGGGTTTCATTATTATTTTTGTGTACCATGTTGTTTAATTTGTTCACGTGTTTATGCAATTATTAGAAATATGTTATATCTCGCTTACTTTATCGTTATTTTTTAATTGTAAATATGTTACTTGAAAATAAACTTTTTTTCTCGGACATGTGATACTATTTGATTACATGATCCATTGAAATCAAGGAAAACAACCCAGAAAAAGTAAGTAAATTCGGATTCACTGATTTTTACATGATGGGAAATAAATAGATAACAACTCTCACACACGATCCCTGGCTTAAACAGTATCTTATTTAATTGTTACATTGAGTGTGCTCAATCGTTCTGAAACAATAAATAATACCAACATAATCAACATACGGCGTGAAATTACGATCATTGCACTGTTTTGTAAGCTAAACAAAGTATCACGTTTAATAATTTTGGGTTTGATAAAACATTCTGCATTGAATGAACATAATTTAATAGAAAGGAAAATGAAACGAAAAATACATGTTTAATAATTTAATGTTTTAACATTTAATATCAGTGTCAACTTTCCTTTATTTGCAATTTGTGAATCTCAAGTCAAGAATATAATTGTTCTACATACATCTGAAATTGAAAATAAAACCGATTGTTTTACGATCAACGTTTTAATTCATTTTCATTTTCCCGAGTTTCGCTTTAAACAGCAAAACAATAATTGTCTACTTTTTTGCTTATACAATAAACTTTAATAGCAGAAAGTGGTTAAAAAGTATATTTCTACTCTTTGTTATAGGGATTATTGCGCATGCGTCAAATATGGCAGATGTTCAAATTTTCAGCTGACAAAAAATAAAACTGTTTTCACTAAATTATATTGGACTTATTGTGAACGTGCTTGGACTTTCAATAATTACGAAAAGTTATCATCCGTGCGTCAATGTGTGTCTTTTCTGGAACCTTTAAACTGTTTATATAGGCAGAAAACGCAAAACCAATTCGCCTGCCAGTATTGTGCAAGTGACAACAAAGAGAAAAGTCAAAATGGATCAAAGCTACACATCGCCAAATAATCAGCAATATGGACATAACGGCACATACATGAACGGGCAAGTATCTTATAATGGATATTTAAACAATGGCTCACAAAATCAAACCAACAATCCAAAGTCAAACTTTGTGTATAACCAGTCGCCCCCACCCCCTCCACCGATGATGACTCCTAATGTGCAATATAACCTGCCTAGTTCGCCGTGCACACCTGTAGCACAGATGCCACACATGAATGATCAATCCATGAATCAAGTGATCTTTAAAAAACTAGAATCCATTGAATGTAGTCAACTAGACTAATCAAGCTGGACTCAATAGATAATCAGGTCACGTTATTGTCCCAGAAATTCACCCAATTAGACTGCCGCGTATCATTACTAGATTCAAAAGTGCACAATTCAGATATTAAAATGTTGAAATAGTAACAAGTCGTAATTATGACAGCCAAAGTTTTGATGAATTGAGGGCAAAACAATAAGACCTAGATATGCAACTTAAAACTGAAAAATTACACAAAACACGATTAGCAGCGAAGCTAGATGGCATTACACGAGATAACGGTCAGTTGAACGAATCTGTCTCGATATTCAGTCTCGTACAATGCGTGACAATCTATTGTTTTTTTCAATTTTGAAAAGTGTACACGTGAGGCTGATCGTAAGGAAGAAAACTTTACCGACAAAATTCTAGGCTATTGTAAAGATACACTCCAAATTCAGGACGCAAGCACGCATGTGAAAATTGATCGTGCCCACAGAATCGGAAAGTACGATGCAAGGAAAAAGCGTCCAATCGTTGTGAAATTATACTACTTCCGGGATAAACTTAACATAAAGCAGGCGGTCCAAGATAAATCGGAAACCATGGAAATTCGTGTAGGGGACCAGTACCCTAAACCTATTCAGGAACGCCGCAAAAAACTTATCCCTATGCTGAAAAGAGCAAAAGAAGAAAATAAACGTGCAGTCTTATCTTATGATAAATTAAACATAATCGGTCAAGTTTACACTGCGGACATGGTACCGACAACTTTTGCACCGACCGGCGCAGAACCCATGGCTACCCATGCTCCATCATACCAGGATGAGGACGAGAAGTAGTTGAAATTTCTCCTCTGAAATGTCCAGGGGATTACAAACAAAATTATGGACAGTGATTTCTTGAATTTTGTGAATAAATATGACATACTTTTAATTTTTTTCATGCCCAAGACCTAAATCAAACCGTAAAGCTAAAAGGTATAGTGGAAGTGTTATAATTTATAACAATAAGAAATATGCTAATAATATTGAACTTGTTATTTTAAATAATAAGGGTACTGAATGGTTTAAATTAAATAAATTTTATTTCGGAACGGATAATGATCTGTATTTCTGTACGTGCTATATTCCACCAGAGGATTCAAAGGTCTATAAAAGCGCTAATTCCCCTCTTTATGAATTTGATTTTTTGCGACCAGTTAAATATCGATATTAGTAGATATAGTAATCTAGGCGATGTTTACGTCACAAGTGATCTGAATGCCAGAACAGGTAAAAGGTCTAACACGGTTGATAACATAAACCTTCAACGGCATTTAATATGCCACAGAGCGACATTCACGTGCAAGATATCCCTTCACGGTCATCTCACGATATTATTTGTAATAGCTTTGGGAACAAATTATTAAGCCTTTGTAAAGAAAACGGACTGTTAACGGCCAACTCGAAGAATGTAATTTTACGTATAATAACTTAAATCGTAACAGGGTAGCTGCAAGTGTTGTCGATTATGTTATTACAAATTTTAACAATATTCCATGTATAAATAATATAAATGTTTTTGACTTGACCGAGTTCTCAGACCATTGTCCTATCCATTTTTCATTAAATTTCGATAATTTACCGATGTATAAAACTGATAATTTAAATTACGAAAAAAAAGTATGGGACAACTCTGCCCACAGGTGTTTGAAAACATATTAGAGGAACAAAAATACTTATTTGATGAAATATCCCAGAAGTTGATATCAAACAGCATTGATATTAACTCGTGTATAGAGATTTTTTCTGAAATAGTATATAACATTTCTTTTATGTCGAACGGACATACTTTTAATAGCAGCCCGAAACTTGAGCTTATTAAAATGGCATCTTGGTTTAATGATGAATGTAAAAATCTTAAAACTTTATTTCATAACAATAAGAGACTTAATTAAATGGATCCTACAGAAGATAATAGATTTCGTTTACTAACTAGCAGAAATGATTTTGCGAAAGCAAAGAGAAAAGCAAAATATGTTTATTTTAAAAAAGAAAAAAAAACAACAAATTTGTCAAAATTAAGTAAAAGTAATACTCGTAAATTTTGGAAATATATTAAACAATATCAAACGAAAAAAGGTAAAAAGTATTCTGATATTAATTTGAATTAATTTTATGAGCATTTTAAAAATCTCTCAAATACAGCTCATAGCCATTTTAAACCAGATAATGATATAAATATAGACAGAGAATCTTTGGATATAGCTGAACTGGATTGTTCTTTTACTATTGCTGAAATAAAAAATACTATTTCATCAATGAAACGCCATAAGAGATGCGATTTTAGTAATAATGTACAAATGTAGCTGACTTTTTTATCGATTCAAAAGACTTCATTTCACCGTATCTTGTTCAAATATTTTATAATATATACAACATTGGAAATTATCCGGACTGTTGGGGAAAAGTTGTAATTATTCCTATACATAAAAAAGGCGATTTATCTAATCTGTCCAATTATCGTGGCATTACTTTAACAAATATAATGTCAAAAATATACTCTCTCACCCTGTGTAATAAAATAAATAAATGGTGCGAGGCGGAACACTTTTTTAACGAGGCACAATTCGGCTTTCGCGATAGTCATAGTACTACAGATTGTATATTTATTTTGCATTCAATAATTCAAAAGGTTTTGATAACAAAATCAAAATTATATTGTATTTAAGTGGATTACATGAAAGCGTTCGATACCGTTATTCACGATGCCCTTTGGATTAAGCTAGTCCAATCCGGTATAAGTTGTTAGATGGTTAACATAATTAAAGCAATTTACGGCAACGTTAAATCATGCGTTAAGTTAAATAATTTGTCGTTATCAAATTTCTTTGATGTATCGCTAGGGTTAAACAAGGGGAACCACTCTCTCCGCTTCTGTTTATTCTATTTGTTAACGATATAAGCACTACTATTGATCTTAATGAATTAACTGACAAAGATGTAGAATAGTTATCTTTATATATGTTACTTTTTGCTGATGGCATAGCATTGTTTACAACAAATCCAGTAAGTTTACAAAAACAAATTGATAATTTATTTCAATATTCAACCAAATGGGGATTAAAAATAAATGTAGATCAAACAAAAAATTGTATCTTTGAAAAAGGAAAACAACAACATAACAATGCATGGTTTATAAATAATGAAAAAATAGAAATTGTTGATAATTTCTGCTACTTGGGTATTAAATTCTATTACACTGGAAATATGTCACATGCTGTAAAGTCATTATCAGATCAAGCATTCAGAGCATATAACAGTTTACTTTCAGTATTCACTAGGGTTAAATAAGATATCAAAACTAAATTATCTTTATTTGATTCTATGGTTGTGCCAATTCTATTATACGGATCGGAAGTTTGGGGTATTTATGAAAATTAGGAATTAGATAAATATTAAGTATTGCAAACGCATCTTAGGTGTTAAACCACAAACTCCTTGCGTAGCTGTATCAGGTGAACTTGGGAGATTTCCATTATTTGTTATCTGTAAACAACGTGCTATAAGGTCTCACTGAACAATTACCTCGCTTGCATGAAGGTAGCAAAATTATTACGCCAAAGAAATTAGAGCTGTGTAAAGCGGTTGGGTAATTTTTGTTTTTAAAAATGCATAAAATGTCATATTTCTTTGTGCATATGGGAACATTGGAACATTTTCATGATTTCTGCAAAGTTTGGGTGACCCTGGGAACTGTTTGATGATGCTATAACATTTTAAAGATGCGTAGTGATACACTGCAACAAATGGGCAGAATTGTCAAAAATGAAGGGGTGCCATCAAACCATCGAAATTGTGAAAAAGCAACCTGGTCAACCCCATGTTTTTTTCTGCATATTTGGACCAACAGAGGACTATCTATGGGAATAAGGCACTTTTAGAACCATTGGTAATGTATCCAGTGTTCCAGAAGTGCATGTCCCTATATGTAGAACAGTACAAAATTAATTGGTGTGTGAGACGTTCAAGAATCAGATCATTTTCGGTAGACGCTGGGAGGAAACTGCATCTTTTTGATTCAGATTTACTTTCTTTTTGAAAATATGTCACTTTCTATGGGAAATACTGTATTTGAAACCTCTAAATGGAAAAATAAATGTATTTTTTGTGAAAAATGGATAACTTTGAGTGTAATAGAGAAGTGTCACACAGGCAAAACCAAACTTGAAGCTAAAACAGTATAGCAAATAGGGCAATGAGACTGAGCAGCTGAAAATTTGTCATGGAAATGTTGGAATCAGGATTTATTCAATTCAATGGAAGGAACACAAAGTGAGATCATCTATTTAACTGAAAAAGAAATTATCATGTATGCAAGTATGCTTTGCTGCATCATGTGATAAGACTTGATTTTAGCCATCTGTCTCAAACTCCTGGCTAAAATGAATAGAAGTTTGCACTTAAAAACACTTGAAAGTCACACAGAGAGACAGTGTTGCTAATATATCACAACAAAAGCATGTCTAGAGCATTCACTGCATCCAGATTTCATGATTCATGTAAGTTAAACCATTTTTTTGTGTTAGAAACTCATTATTTATGTATAATTCATACCCCACCCACATAAAAATGGTAACATTTGTCGCGATACTGTTTCCACTCTTTAGCGCATGCTTTTTGACAATATTGTTTGTCGCGTATGAGCAATATTGTTTTTATGTCGCTGTTTATCAATTAATATTATATTGATCATGAATTATGGAGAAATTTCCTGTTTCATTATTTGGCATTGATATTTGTTATCAACAGCTCTGTATCCAGTTTTCGATATACCGACCGCCAAACTGTCGCGTTTCATTTTAATGGTATGGCGTATGACTGCCATTTTTGTTTTACTGTCATTTTTTTCTCCTCATTGTTGATATTTATGCGGCTGGGTCTGGCTTATACACAGTATTTACCTACTCTTGGACATTAAGGTAAATTGTAAAATGCGACATCTTTGAAATGACGTGAAACAGATTCGCGTAATAATTTCTCAGCGTTTAGTTAACCTGTGCTTGAAACTTTTGTACCATCATCTGATTTCTTTCGGTTGTTCTTCTTACTTTTTTGTCAAATAAAAATACATGATGCTTGCTATAAAATATAGATTTTTCTCATTGAAGATGATGTTTTTTCAAGGTCTGTTATTGAATGTGTACAATATTTTTCTCCACATTCAACAGTATAGCATTCTCCAATATGACAATTTCTAATTTTCATATAATTATTGCAACAACTCTATTTTAACTGCCCATTTTTTTATGCCAGTTTTGGAAAATCTGTAAAGTAACGAGTCATCTCGCGACAAATATTTCTTATCGCGATATTCTTTGATATATTTATTTTAAACTAATTTGTCGTAAAGAGATGCGCTTTAGCAAACCGTCTTTTAGCAATGAGCTTATCGGTCCAGCCAAATATGCTGTATCCATATTTTGTCTCATTTTCATTCATCGTTTCATTTTCTTGCTTTAAAGTGATTTTCATGAACACTTTACTTTCATTTGCAATTTTTATTGATAAAATAAACAAAATAGTATTGGAATTTAATATATGCCTAATAGATACCTCAATTGGTAAGGGATATATTCATAGTTGATAATGAATCTTAATGCATGTACGAAAGTATGTTATTCATTCATGTATTGAAAAAGGGGGCATGGTTAGTGTCAGTGACATGCAAATTATTGCTGGGCACCTTCAAACATTAATATTTGTTTGTTATAGATATAAAAAAAAGTCAAATATATAGTTTTGCAACAAAACAGAGCATTATTTGAAGCAAAAACAACTATTTATCCATATATGGTCATGTATTTTGACACTTGAGTTATGTAATGTTGCATATACAATAAAATGAATATGCAGTCAGATAGATACACTATAGGATGCATTACAAGGACATTTTCAAAGTATTTCTTTTTCTAGAATTATTTTTATTAAGGTACAATGGCTTAAAATTTTGGCAGTTTTTCCTGTTTTCGAGTTGTCCGAAACTGATTTATGCATGTGTGACCGCCATCTTATTTTGGTGCATGAATTCGAAAACAGTTGCGCGATGAATTCAAAAGGCATACTTTTATATTTAGAAATGGTAAAGGTTTGTTCGACAAAAATTTCAGTCACATGTCATGACAATTTCTACTCTTCAAGGTCTCACTGAACAATTACCTCCCTTGCATGAAGGTAGCAAAATTATTACGCCAAAGAAATTAGAGCTGTGTAAAGCGGTTGGGTAATTTTTTTTTTAAAAATGCATAAAATGTCATATTTCTTTGTGCATATGGGAACATTGGAACATTTTCATGATTTCTGCAAAGTTTGGGTGACCCTGGGAACTGTTTGATGATGCTATAACATTTTAAAGATGCGTAGTGATACACTGCAACAAATGGGCAGAATTGTCAAAAATGAAGGGGTGCCATCAAACCATCGAAATTGTGAAAAAGCAACCTGGTCAACCCCATGTTTTTTTCTGCATATTTGGACCAACAGAGGACTATCTATGGGAATAAGGCACTTTTAGAACCATTGGTAATGTATCCAGTGTTCCAGAAGTGCATGTCCCTATATGTAGAACAGTACAAAATTAATTGGTGTGTGAGACGTATAAGCTATTGGACAAAAGTTATGAAAAAAACCCCAAACAATTCTATTGAATTTAAAGTTTTTAATGAACAATGTACTTTACACATTACCAGCTGTTGGGCTGGTAGTATGCACATGCTTTTAAATCAACTGGGCTTTGGAGATATTTGGTTGAATTTCAATTTAAACGCAAATTTCTCCATGTTAAAACAAAGGATTTGTAATCAGTATTTACAAAATTGGAATACATCTCTTCAAAATATGCCCAAATTAGACTATTTAAGAAAATTTAAGACATGTTTTGAATATGAATTTTACGTCGATTTTATTCCAAATGAAACAAACCGTAAAAATTTAACAAGATTTCGACTGAGTGCGCATAGTTTAGAAATTGAAACTGGGAGATACACAAAGGCACAAAGGGAAAATCGTTTTTGTAGAGTGTGTAATGGGGGGTTGGTTAAATCGGAGTATCATTTCCTCTTATGTTGTCCTACATATAGAACAATTAGAAATAAATATATATTAAACATAGTGCTTTTTCAAATATTTATAGTTTTAAAAACATTATGTCATCAAGGAATAAGAAAAGTATTTGTAATCTGGCAAAATGTATAACCGAAGCTCAAAAGCTAAGGCAAGAAACTTTAAACAATTTGATTGATTTTTTATATGATTATAAATGATTTTGTAATTAAAGATGTATAAATACCATGACTGCTTCTGTTTGAGTATGTGATATGTATTCATTTGTTTGTATTTCATATAAGTGTATGTCTATGCTATATTTAAATTAATTTGAATGTGTAAATGGCAATTGATATGCCAATAAACTTGTATTGTATTATATTGTTATTATTTCTTAATCCTTGGAACCGGTCACAATTCCCTGCATTTGGTGTATAAAAAATTGTAGAATTATTTCTGATTACCAAATCTATATATTATAACTAAAACAAAAATATTTAGAAGTTTCGAAATGTATTTTAAGAAGAGATCTCTCATTTAAAATATAGACATACTCATACGTACACATTTAAATTAATGCGAACGGGAAATTTCTCTTCTACTGTATATGTTTTCCATTAGAACCAGGGCAACGTTATTTTTTAGTACATGAGCTTGAATGAGCGTACACTTTGAAGATGGTTTCTCCTCTGGTGTTTGCATCTTTGGTGCGTTCTAATGGTAATTTCAGAAATAATATTTTGGAAGAGAAAATTGCTTTTTTATATCATGTCTTTTTCAATCTTACATTTCGAACAAGTACAGAAAATAAACATCTCTTTTGTTGCTAGCGAGACATTTCTTCTCTTATGCAAACGAGACATTTCTCTTGTTCTGCACACTTCTCGGATTGCAACAAGACTATCACAGAAGAGACATTTCCTATTCTGTGAGGGCCTTGCTTTTACATATTACTTTTCTTTTCTACTTGACAGTTTTGAAAGATTCATTCTTTCAAACGTGTGCATTTGAACCCAATTTCTAGAAGAGAAAATTTCTCTTGTAAAATATTATCGGCAGTAAAGAAACATCTCTTATGTTTACGAGCGAGAAATTTCTTCTTTTCATATGTTAACGAGATATTCTCTTGTTTTACACACTTCTCCGAATACAACGAAACAATCCCAGAAGAGAATTTGACAGTTTTGAAAGATTCATTCTTTGTGCTCTATGTGCTCTTTCTAAACTCATGATGTCATTGTTTGACAAGTTATACATTCAAGCATTCGCTTCCGTACAACGCTTTTGGGATAGCTATAGCATTGTTTATCATTTCACAGGTAATTGGATGGAAACCATTATCGTGAAAGCCGTAATTAACAAGCCCAAAAATGTTTTTCTAATTTTATTGCCAAATTCTTTCACAATATCTGCAATTCGTCGATCGCATAGCAATTAACACCCAAATGTGTATAACTGTAGACTTCTGATAATCTTTCATTTCCCATAGTCCATTTTCTGTTTGCGCGTATCGAAGCAACCTTAATTTTCCCGAATACCATCATAGCACATTTTTGAGAATTATATTGATAACGTCACTGGCAAAAGTATGAGTCACAAGTATTTATCATAGCTTGGAGACCGTCAGCAGATAACGAAAGTTACAACACATCATCTGCCACTGCAGGTGCGCAAAAGCATTTTTCTTCAATAGAGAAACCAGTTCTCATATTTACCAGACGTTTGATCAAGTCATCAATGAAGCACAGATAGAGAAAAGGTGACCATGCCCCTCCCTGTCTGGTTCCCTGTAAAATAGGAAACCTACAAGAGTTAAAGCCATTATGTATGACACAGCTGTACATATCTGTGTGTATTTGCACTACAGAGAACCTAAGTTGCTTTGTAATGCCCATTAGGTGGAGTTTGTAAAACAGTCCATCGTGCCATCCAAAACATATAATGTTATATGTTTAATATATGTAATATATGGCAGTTCAATATGTTTAACCTAAACGCCAGTTATTGTGTATTTTTATGAGCAAAAACTTTTATGGAAAATGGTACATCAGTACATCAGTCAATATAGGAACCGGGTGATTTTAGTTAAAAATGTAAGTACTTAACTTTTCGAAGGAGCACTAAATTATTATATTTACAGGATTAACCTCCGCTTCTAGCAAGACATGCAAAAGTCTACACCTCTAATTTACCTCCAATTTCCCAATAATGTTCATTCGAATGTCCTACCATCACGCTAGTTGTTGTTAAAATACTCCGCAATGTTAAATATGACCGTTTTTTTTACTGGAATCTAATACAAAGTTCGTGGTTTAATGACAATCATTTACAGTATTGCAAAATATTTTTCTATATGGATGGTATTTAAACGAATCTCAACAAATGTCAAACAGAAAAACTAGCGTGACACCAATATGTGAAGGAAGTGTTTACGGTTATAGTATTGAGAGCGAATACTTTGTTTTGTCAAAAAAGGTTACCAAGAGCATACTGAAGAGGTTCTTGACTGTTTTTCTAATTGAACGCACATTAGGAAATGAAGTAAAAACATTATCAACACGAATTTTATTTTAACTACTTATAAAGTCATTTGAAATTTTGAAACTATGCAAAAAGTGAACTGTTTAATATTTCGACATTAATCTATGAAATATTGAAAATTGTTTCGAATATGTGCGTTAAGACTCATAAGAATAAGCAACTAATTGTGTAAATGTGTTTTAAATTAATTAATGAAATGTTCATGTATCAACTTATCTGTATATATTACTTTGTAGAACCTAAAATTTGGTTTTTATATATAAATAACACTGTGCGACTTATAGCCTGTATTAATGTAACTAAGGAATCAGGCCAAACTGTTTTAAACAAAGCTTGGTTGTTTAAATGGTTTGTATACGTGTGTGCCTTGTTGAAAACTTAATAATAGTACATTTTATATCCGTTTTCATGATAAATGGACGTTCCTATTATATTCGCCGCTTCCCAAATGTGTTTGTAGTATCAACACACCGCAATCACCATAACATTGCTGTTCGCAATGCTTTGTTTGTAATAACGTCAAACTGTTTAACCTTTAAAGCTTTCGGACTCCTTCCGTGATGTCACTGAACTGAACATATTTGTAATAACCTCGATAGCTTTTGTACTTCTAGAGATGCCACTGAACTGACATATTTGGAATAACCCTGAAAGTAATCATCCGAACTCCCATTCAGGATATAATCACAACTCTCAATTATATTGCCCCAAAGCAATTTGATTCATTTCTGAAATATTATCTGTTAACAGAATGTAAATGCCTTCGTGTGTATGAAACGACAGACAGAGCTTTGATAGTTCATTTTAAGGATGATGCGGTCAGATTACATTGTGATGTTACCAGGTTACATTATGATGTGGCCAGGGTACATTATGATGTGGTGATGTGGTCAGGTTATAATATAATGCGGTCAGATTACATTATGATGCGGTCAGGTAACACAATGACATTGTCAGGTTACATTATGGTATGGACATGTTATAATATGGTTTGGTCATGTTACATTATGATGGGGTCATGTCAGTTACATTATGATGCGGTCAGGTTACATTATGATGTGGCAAGGTGACATTATGATGTGGCCAGGTTACATTATGATGCGGTCAGGTTACAATATGATGCGGTCACGTTTCATGATGATGTTGCAATGTAGGTTAACTTATGATGTGGCAAGGTTATATTTAAATGTCGCCAGGTTACATTATGATGTCGTCAGGTTACATTATGATGCAGTCATGTTACATTATGATGTGGTCAGGTTACATTATGAAGTGGCAAAGTTGCATTATGATGCGGCCAGGTTATATCATGATGTGGGTAGGTTACATTATGATGTGGTCAGGTTACATTTTGATGCGGTAAGGTTACGTTATGATGCGGCCAGGCTCATTATGACGTGATCAGATTCATTATGATGTGACCCGGTTACTTTATGATTTGGTCAGCTTACATTATGATTTGGTCAGGTTTATTATGATGCGGTCAAGTTACATTATGATGCGGTCAGGTTACAATATGATGCAGTCAGGTTAAATTATGGTGCTGTCATGTTACATTATGATGTTATCAGGTTCATTATGATGTTACATTATGAATTTTAATGCCGTCAGGTTTATTAGGATGCGGTCAGGTTACATTATGATGCGGTCAGGTTACATTATGTTGTGGTCAGATTACAATATGATGCTGTAAGGTAACATTATGATGCGGTGAGGATACATTATGATGCGGTCATGTTATTATATGATGCAGTTAGGTTACATCATGGTCAGATTAAAATATGATGCGATCAGTTTCATAATGAAGTGGTCAGGTTACATTATGATGTGGTCAGGTTACATTATGATGTGGTCAAGTTACATTTTGATTTGTTCAGATTACATTATGATGCGGTCAAAATCATTATGATATGACCAGGTTATATTATGATGTGGTCAGGTTACATTATGATTTGGTCATGTTACATTATGATGCGGTCAGTTTATATTATGATGCTGTCAGGTTACATTAAGGCAGGTCAAGTTACATTATGATTTGGTCAGGTAACATTATGATGCAGTCAGGTTCATTATGATGTGATCAGGTTGCATAATGATGTGATCAGGTTCATTATGATGTGGCCAGGTTACATTATGGTTTAGTCAGGTTACATTATGATGCGATCAGGTTACTTTATGATTTGGTCAGGTTAAATTATGATGCAGTCAGGCTACATTATGATTTGGTCAGGTTACATTATGATTTGGTCCGGTTACATTATGATGCCATCAGGAAGATAATGATGTGGTCAGGTTACATTATGATGCCATCAGGAAGATTATGATGCGGTCAGGTTACATTATGATGCGGTCAGGTTACATTATGATGCCATCAGGAAGATTATGGTGCGGTCAAGTTTCGTTATGATACGGTCAGGCTACATTATGATGCCATTAGAAAGATTATGATTCGTTCATGTAACATTATGATACGGTCAGGTTACATTATGATGCCATCAGGAAGATTATGATGTGGTCAGGTTTCATTATGATACGGTCAGGCTACATTATGATGCCATCAGGAAGATTATGATTCGTTCAGGTAACATTATGATGCTGTCAGGCTACATTATGATTCGTTCAGGTTACATAATGATGCTACCGGTTTCATTATGATGTGGCTAAGTTACATTTTGATGTGGTCAGATTACATTATGATTTGGCCAGGTAACATTATGATGTGGTCAGGTAACATTATGGTTCGGTCAGGTTAAAATATGATGTGGTCATGTTACATTATGATTTGATCAGGTTCATAATGATATGGCTCGGTTACATTATGATGTGGTCAGGTTACATTATGATTCGGTCAGGTTACATTATGATGCGATCATGCTACATTATGATTTGGTCAGTTTACGTTATAATTTGATCAGTTCACGTTATGATTTGGTCAGGTCACGTTATGATGCGATCATGCTACATTATGATACAGTCAGGTTACATTATGATGAGGTCAGGTTACATTATGGTGTGGTGAGGTTACATTATGATTTGGTCAGGTTACATTATGATGCAGTCTGGTTCATTATGATGTGGACAGGTTCATTATGATGTTGACAGGTTACATTTTGATTCATTCGGGTTACATTATGATGCGGTCACGTTCATTATGATGTGGTCAGGTCACATTATGGTGTGATCAGGTAAAAATATGATGCAGTCAGGTTCATTATGATGTGGCCAGGTTGCATTATGGTTTGGTCAGGTTACATTACGATGCTGTCAGGCTATATTATGATTTGGTCAGGTTACGTTAGGTAACATTATTATGTGGTCAGGTTACATTTTGATTTGTTCAGATTACATTATGATGCGGTCAAAATCATTATGATATGACCAGGTTCATTATGATGTTATCAGGTTCATTAAGATGTGGCCAGGTTACATTATGGTTTGGTCAGGTTACATAACGATGCTGTCAGGCTATATTATGATTTGGTCAGGTTACGTTAAGTAACATTATTATGTGGTCAGGTTACATTTTGATTTGTTCAGATTATATTATGATGCGGTCAAAACCATTATGATATGACCAGGTTCATTATGATGTGATCAGGTTCATTAAGATGTGGCCAGGTTACATTATGGTTTGGTCAGGTTACATTACGATGCTGTCAGGCTATACTATGATTTGGTCAGGTTACGTAACATAACATTATTATGTGGTCAGGTTACATTTTGATTTATTCAGATTATATTATGATTCGGTCAAAACCATTATGATATGACCAGGTTCATTATGATGTGATCAGGTTCATTAAGATGTGGCCAGGTTACATTATGGTTTGGTCAGGTTACATTACGATGCTGTCAGGCTATATTATGATTTGGTCAGGTTACGTTAGGTAACATTATTATGTGGTCAGGTTACATTTTGATTTGTTCAGATTACATTATGATGCGGTCAAAATCATTATGATATGACCAGGTTCATTATGATGTGATCAGGTTCATTAAGATGTGGCCAGGTTACATTATGGTTTGGTCAGGTTACATTACGATGCTGTCAGGCTATATTATGATTTGGTCAGGTTACGTTAGGTAACATTATTATGTGGTCAGGTTACATTTTGATTTGTTCAGATTACATTATGATGCGGTCAAAATCATTATGATATGACCAGGTTATATTATGATGTGGTCAGGTTACATTATGATTTGGTCATGTTACATTATGATGCGGTCAGTTTATATTATGATGCGGTCAGGTTACATTAAGGCAGGTCAAGTTATATTATGATTTGGTCAGGTAACATTATGATGCAGTCAGGTTCATTATGATGTGGTCAGGTTGCATTATGATGTGATCAGGTTCATTATGATGTGGCCAGGTTACATTATGGTTTAGTCAGGTTACATTATGATGCGGTCAGGTTACTTTATGATTTGGTCAGGTTAAATTATGATGCAGTCAGGCTACATTATGATTTGGTCATGTTACATTATGATTTGGTCCGGTTACATTATGATGCCATCAGGAAGATAATGGTGTGGTCAGGTTACATTATGATGCCATCAGGAAGATTATGATGCGGTCAGGTAACATTATGATGCGGTCAGGTTACATTATGAGGCCATCAGAAAGATTATGATGCGGTCAGGTTTCATTATGATACGGTCAGGCTACATTATGATGCCATCTGGAAGATTATGATTCGTTCAGGTAACATTATGATGCTGTCAGGCTACATTATGATTCGTTCAGGTTACATAATGATGCTACCGGTTTCATTATGATGTGGCTAAGTTACATTTTGATGTGGTCAGGTTACATTATGATTTGGCCAGGTTACATTATGATGCGGTCAGGTAACAATATGGTGCGGTCAGGTTAAAATATGATGTGGTCATGTTACATTATGATGTGATCAGGTTCATAATGATGTGGCCCGGTTACATTATGATGTGGTCAGGTTACATTATGATTCGGTCAGGTTACATTATGATGCGATCATACTACATTATGATTTGGTCAGTTTACGTTATAATTTGATCAGGTCACGTTATGATTTGGTCAGGTCACGTTATGATGCAGTCAGGTTTATTATGATACAGTCAGGTTACATTATGATGCGGTCAGGTTACATGATGGTGTGGTGAGGCTACATTATGATTTGGTCAAGTTACATTATGATGCAGTCTGATTCATTATGATGTGGACAAGTTCATTATGATGTGGACAGGTTACATTTTGATTCATTCGGGTTACATTATGATGCGTTCTGGTTACATTATGATGTGGTCACGTTCATTATGATATGGTCATGTTACATTATGATGCGGTCAGGTTACATTATGATTCATTCGGGTTACATTATGATGCGTTCTGGTTACATTATGATGCGGTCACGTTCATTATGATGTGGTCATGTTACATTATGATTTGGTCAGGTAACATTATGATGCGGTCAGGTTCTTTATGATGTTGCCGGGTTACATTATGATGTGGTCAGGTTACAAGATGATACGGTCAGTTAACATTATGATGCGGTCAGGTTATATTATGATGCGGTCAGGTCACACTATGTTGTGATCAGGTTAAATATGATGCAGTCAGGTTCATATGATGTGACCAGGTTCATTAAGATGTGGCCAGGTTACATTATGGTTTGGTCAGGTTACATTACGATGCTGTCAGGCTATATTATGATTTGGTCAGGTTACGTTATGATTTGGTCAAGTTACGTTATGATTTGGTCAGGTTACATTATGATGCTATCAGGTTATGATGCGGTTAGGTAACATTATGATGCTGTCAGGTTACATTATTATTCATTCAAGTTACATTACAATGCGGTCATGTTTCATAACGATGTGGCCAGGTTACATTATGATCTGGTCAGGTTACATTATGATTTGGTCAGGTAACATTATGATGCTGCAGGTATATTATGATGCGGCCAGGTTACATTATGATGCGGTCAGGTTTAATCATGATGCGGTCAGGTTACAATATGATGCGGTCAGGTTACATTATGGTGTGGTCAGTTTAAAATATGATCATGCTCATTATGATATGGCCAGGTAACATTATGATGTGGTCAGGTTACATTATGATTTGGTCAGGCTTCATTATGATTTGATCAGGTTACGTTATGATTTGGTCAGGTTACGTTATGATGCAGTCAGGTTTATTATGGTGCGGTCGGGTTTCATTATGATGCGGGTAGGTTAAATTATGATGCGGTCAGGTTACATTATGATAGGTCAGGTTACATTATTATGCTGTCAGGTTACATTATGGTTTGGCATGCTGCATAATGATTTGGTTAAGTTAAATTATGATTTGGTAAGTTTACATTATGATTTGGTCAGGATCATTATGATGCGGTCAGGTTACATTATGATACAGTAAGGTTAAATTATGATGTGGTCATGTTACATTATGATGCGGTCAGGTTCATGATGATACAGTCAGGTTACATTATGATGTGGTCATGTTACATTATGATGCGGTCAGGTTATATTATGATGTGGCCAGGTTACATTATGATGTGGTAATGTTAAAATACATTATAATTTGAACAGGTTACATTATAATGAGGCCATGTTACAATTTGATTCGGCCTGGTTTCATTATGATTTGGTCAGGATCATTATGAAGCGGTCAGGTTACATTATGATATGGTCAGATTAAATTATGATGCAGTCATTTACATTATGATGTGGCCAGGTTACATTATGATGTGGTGAGGTTACATTATGATGTGGCCAGGTTACATTATAATGTGACCAGGTTACAATTTGATGTGGCCTGGTTTCATTATGATGTGGTCATGCTACATTATGATGTGGTCATGCTACATTATGATTGTATGATATAACATTATGATGTTTTACTTCTGTTTTCGATGAGGTCACTTTTTAGTCATTATGATGTGACCAAGTTACATCAGGATGAGGTCAGGTCACATTATGATGTGGTCAGGTCTCATTATGATGCGGCCATGTTACATTATGATGGGACCAGGTTATATTATGATACGGTCTGGTCACATTGTGATGTTGTCAGGTCTCATTATGGTGCAGACAGGTTACATTATGATGCAGCCAGGTTACATTATGATGCGGCCAGGTAACATTATGATACGGTCTGGTCACATTGTGATGTTGTCAGGTCTCATTATGGTGCAGACAGGTTACATTATGATGCGACCAGGTTATATTATGATACGGTCTGGTCACATTGTGATGTTGTCAGGTCTCATTATGGTGCAGACAGGTTACATTATGATGCGGCCAGGTTATATCATCATACGGTCTGATCACATTGTGATGTTGTCAGGTCTCATTAAGGTGCAGACAGGTTACATTATGATGTTATAAGCTTACATTATGATGCGGGCAGGTTACATTATGATGTGATTAGCTTACATTATGATGCGGCCAGGTTACATTATGATGTGATAAGCTTATAATATGATGCGGCCAGGTTACATAATGATGTGATTAGCTTATAATATGATGCGGCCAGGTCTCATTATGGTGCGGATAGGTTACATTATGATGTGATTAGCTAATATTATGATGCGGCCAGGTTATATTATGATGCGGCCAGGTTACGTTATGATTTGATAAGCTTACATTTTGATGCGGGCAGGTTACATTATGATGTGATTAGCTTATATTATGATGCGGCCAGGTCTCATTATGGTGCGGCCAGGTTACATTATGATGTGATTAGCTTATATTATGATGCGGCCAGGTTACATTATGATGTGATTAGCTAATATTATGATGCGGCCAGGTTATATTATGATGCGGCCAGGTTACGTTATGATATGATAAACTTACATTATGATGCGGCCAGGTTACATTATGATGCGGCCAGGTTACATTATGATGCGGTCAGGTCACATTATGATGTGGTCAGGTCTCATTATGGTGCGGACAGGTTACATTATGATGCAGTCAGGTTAAATTATGATACTGTCATGTTGCATTATGATATTTCAGCTTACATTATGATGCGGTAAGGTCACAATATGATGTGGTCAGGTCTCATTATGGTGCGGACAGGTTACATTATGATGCGGTCATCTCACATTATAATGCGGTCTGGCTACATTATGATGCGGCCAGGTTATATTACGATTTGTTCAGGTTACACTTTGATGTTGTCAGGTTACACTATGATGTTGTCAGGTTATATTACGATTTGGTCAGGTTACATTATGATGTGGTCAGGTTACATTATGATGTTGTCAGGTTACATTATGATGCAGCCAAGTTACATTTTGATTTTGTCAGGTTATATGATGATGTTGTCAGATTATGTGATGATGTGGTCATACCACATTATGTTGGGGTCATGTTACATTATGATGTGGTTTCTGTTACATTATGATGCAGTCATGTTACATTTTAATGTTGTCAAGTTACATTATGATGTTGCTAGGTTACATTATGATATGGTTCTGTTACATTATGATGCAGCCACGTTACATTTTGATGTTGTCAGGTTATATTGTGATGTGGTTCTGTTACAATATGATACAGCCACGTTACATTTTGATGTTGTCAGGTTACTTGATGATTATGATGTTATCAGGTTACATTATGATGTGGTTCTGCTACATTATGATGCAGCCACGTTACATTTTGATGTTGTCAGGTTATATGATAATGTGGTCATACCACATTATGATGGGGTCATGTTACATTATGATGTGGTTCTGTTACAATATGATGCAGCCACGTTACATTTTGATGTTGTCAAGTTACATTATGATATTGTCAGATTACATTATGACGCAGTCATGTTACATTTTGATGTTGTCAAGTTACATTATGATGTTGTCAGGTTACATTATGATGTGGTTCTGTTACATTATGATGCAGCCATGTTACATTTTGATGTTGTCAGGTTACATGATGATGTGGTCATGCTACATTATGATATGGTCATGCTACATTATGATGTGTTTACTTCTCATTTTGATTAGGTGTCTTTCTAATCTGATCTGGTCCTTTAACATTATGATGTACATTTTCATTCTGTATTGGTTTCTTACCATTTTCATGTGATCTGTTTACATCATTACGCGGTTCCTTTTTATTTGATGTCATTCTGATGTTGTCACGTTAAATTATGACGTAGTTCCATTTAAGAATGTAAAATAACAAAATCACAACAGCGTCCGAATCACAACACAATCATAATCACAACGAAAAATATCAGAATGAAATGAAATATCAAACGAATGACGACCAACTTCATGATAATGGCAGGGACCACAACAAAACAAAACTGACAGTATCAAAATGACGACGAACAACATCAAAATGTCACAAAAACAAACATATCTTCTGGACCATGCTTGCCATTCCCTGAAATACGCTTAAAGGCAATATGAAAAGCAGCGCACATGTTGATAATTTAAGCCTTTTTTTAATAAATAGAATTTCTTACTGTGTATACAATGAAACATGTTCATTACCATGTGAAGGCAGACTCAGCACAGCGTTTTCTTTTCTTTGTTGCAAGCGTACCTTCGTAGAAAGTTAATCATTATTTAATTTAGCAATTAAAATCGCCATCTTTAATATCGCAAAAGATTCATCACTCAGTAAATAAACTTCACGACGCAAACAGAATGGTTGTTGTCAATCTTAATATTATGGTACTTATTTTATGGTGAACCGTTAGAGTCATTGCGGCATATTTATTAAATTTATTTAGTCGAAATCGCAAAACAATGAAACTACTATAATGCAAGTCAAAACAACGAATCAACGATGGTGAAAAGTCGAAAATACAATCGTGACAAGCCGAAACAACGATGATTAAAAGTCGAAACAACGATCGTGTAAACGCAAAACTACGATGGTGAAAAATCAAAATAACGATGATTAAAACGTAAAACTACGTTGGCGACTAGTCGAAACTAGATGGTGAAAAGTCGAAATAATGATGGTGAAAACTCGTTGTTTCGGCTTTCACTTTCGTAGTTTCGACGTTTCACCATCATAAGTTATTCTTTCGACTTTTCATCATTGTGTTTACATTGTTTCGACTTTACTTTATTTAATGAATATGTCGCGATGACCCAATGGGTCACCGTAGATTTTACAATATGTATAGCGTTATAATGTAGTTGATATATGATTATAAGAATATATCATACGAGTAAATTTGAAACGAGTTAGCTGGAATAATATGATACGGGACGTTATTGACAATAATATCTTTTAACCTTACAGGTTTCATTGATTCGATTATTCCGTTTGTACAAAATCATAATCTTTTACCCAGTGCCATTGATTCGATTATTCCGTTTGTACAAAATCATAATCTTTTACCAAGTGCCATTGATTCGATTATTCAGTGTGTACAAAATCATAATCTTTTACCAATTGCCATTGATTCGATTATTCCGTTTGTACAAAATCATAATCTTTTACCAAGTGCCATTGATTCGATTATTCCGTGTGTACAAAATCATAATCTTTTACCATGTGCCATTGATTCGATTATTTCGTATTTACAAAATCATAATCTTTTACCAATTGCCATTGATTGGATATTTTGTGTGTACAAAATCATAAGCTGTGTAAAGATATAAGAGTTATCTGCATACATTAACGCATACAAGTCATTAAACTAGCCAAATATGTAATATCATGCGGTTGGTTTGAAGACACTTTGGTAAAAAAGGTTAAAAAGGAGCAAACGTCCATCCATCAGAATAATCCCATTCTTTTATTAATGCATGTTACATGTATACATCTTAGCGAAGCAAAATATAGAAAAAGAGTTAAACAACAGTTGCACGCCGAGCGAAACGAGGCGCGACGTTTATTTATACCTCCGAGTCATCAAACGCTTTATTATTTTTAAATATCTTTCGATACAAAGTCGTTTCGTACACGAGGCGTTTCGATCCTGAATATGTGTATACATTGCTGAGTTTATATACCGTGTTCAAATTATCAGTCTTTATACAACAAGCAATTATATGTTTGGAATTCATCATTTAAGTCAACTAAATGTAATTCTCTATATCATGTTTTTAAAGCAGCTGTTTAACAGGTTTCTTGTTTTAAAACTAGATTTTTGCAAAACTTATATGCAAGTTAACCTAGATAATTCACATCAGCGGCTTGATATACGTCTGGCTGCAGAGGGAGACACTGGTAATGGTTACAGTAGTGTAATATTGATTTGTTAATCAGCGATGACATTTTGCAAGACGGTGAATTTACGCAACGTTGGTAATCGGTTTATTATTAACGACTTGTTTGTAGAAGCCATATATAACAACACTGTTATAAAATTGTGTAATCTTAACTTTCGCTGACACACTGCATGTCTCTCATATATACTAATAAACGGATATAGTTGTAAAGTTAAATAATGAACACAGCACAGTAAATTGCTTGAACAAAACATTGTTAATCTTTCGTTATTTTTATTAACAAAGTGCCACAGTTTTAAAAATACGACTGTGTGATCACAAAAGGGTAACACATTTTGCCTGGGTAAATTACCTTTGAGTTTTACAACATGCACGTTATTTATAATTGTTTGATTAAGTATAGGAATGTTAAACATTTCAGAAAAATATTTAGTTACGTGCGATGTAATCATTTAAGATATCATTATAAAAGCGGAAATGTGTTTTTAATATGCATTAATATTGTATATTAAATAGGGTATAAAATTGAACATTTCTAAACACATTTATTAGTATTTTCATAGAGAGAGCTTATGGTTTTGCATCCCATATTTTTGTTTAACAAATCCCATTTTATGATAAAAAACTGATGTTTAATTCATAAAATGATATGTTCATGTATATTATGTATTACGTTACATTCCGGTTACATTCCAGACTCTGCCAAATGTGATCAATAAAGGTTAGGTCCTTAATTACAATAGTATGTTATGGTGCAAACGATACCACTCTCGCAGAGACAAAGAACATTTGAGTGTTATAAACTGACTGATTCAAAATATGTTTTTGTTTCTTTGATAACTCAAAGTGTGATACCTGATTATCTGGAGGGATTTTAAAAGTAAGGAATTCTTTGCGATCCCGAGCCGATGTCTTACATTGAGTCATTGCATTATTTGTTTTCTAATACCTACTTTTTTTAAACGAGGCATATCAAAATAGATAGTATATACTATAAAGAAAAACCCTCCCGGCTACAGTATCCATGGTGATTAACACCCGACATTGTATCCCAATGTCATTCGTCTCTTAGTCCTGTAATTAATACTTATTACCGTGATTGTAAATGTGCACAAACATGTTGTATTTGAGTTTTCTTATTGATAAGAAGTCAATAAATATTTTTGCTGCTACATTGTACATATAACAGACTAGGCAATTTTGTTTATAATTTCCGTGGGTCCTATATGACCGAGTGGTCTAAGGCGCCGTCTCAAGATCACTTACCTCTCACCGCTAAGGTCGTAGGTTCGAGTTCTACTCGCTTCTGAAATTGTATGTGAAAAAAGTTTGACAGAAATTGGAAGAGCGTTGGTTCTACTCAGTTTTATTCTTCTGAGGTCTTCCTCCACCAGTAAAACTGGATATGCCAATAATAGCATGGGGTGCGTTGAAATGGCGTAAAACCCTATTCCTTTTTTATAACCTCCACCTTATATTATGCCCCACCCTGTGTAATAATGAATTGTAAACATTTCACCTCAGAGATCGATATTATCTGACATAACCAATTAACTTGAATATAATTATTGGTGGCCTACTATATATCAGTATTTCGGTTGTAGAATAGGGATAGCAAAGTTCACATGTCTACCGACGTCAATGATTATAATTTAATTGACATATTTTTCATAAAAATAAACCAATAATGAAATTATAAACTAAACTTTGAGAGTCATGTTTATTCACCTCGGGTATTCTACGACAAAAAACTGAGTACCATATATAAATGTAACGTTTGAAGATGTTCTATATTAAGAACTAAGCATTAATCACATTTAGCATTTTAAAATGTCAATATAAATAGCTACGACGTGTTGCTTGTACTTTTCATCATGATGATAATACGACGTAAATTTAAAACATAATAAAATCTACCTTCGTTTGCAATCAAGAAGATAAAAAGCAATTCCATGTAAATGATACTGATTACTTTATTTAAATATAAAACAGAAAACAACTGATATGCGAATAGCTAAATACGCCCATATTGCAATTCGGTATTACATGTACGTCTCAGTTTTACTGAATATGGTGAGTCACACGTCATATAAGTAACACAAACAATCAAATCAAGATATTTTATGTTGATACGATCCTAGTCATTCAACTAGACTCCGATTATGTTGATGATATCAATTGTGATAGGAAAATATATAACATTCAATGTATATTGGTATAATTGAAACATACAATGGATTTACGATAGAAATGTCACTGTCGTTACGTGTACAGCCCACATGACAATCTACCCCACAAAACCCCACTTTCTGTTCTGCAGAGTAAGGTATCGAGGGGTATCGTATGAAGATATAGTCCCATTAAAAATCTATTGTAACGATCGTTATTTAGCTGCAAGTTGTGCTTTGCGATTATATAATACTAATACATATGATTCATTTTTTTAATGAAATCGAGAGAATAAAAGCAAACACTATTAAAAACACAGTCGTAAACGCTAACGGATAACCCAAAATACTACACCAATAGCTGTCGTCTCTTATCTCTTCGTGAACTAGCACCTGTAGTGTAATTACTTCCAGAGTGGAATTTATAGGTGTCAATCAAATAGCCTAATTGGCGACGTATTGATTAATAATTGGAAATCATTAAGTCACCTGTGCATACGGATGTCACGTCGGGTAGGTAAAAAATACTGACCGAGTCTAAAACCACCAACGAGTCCCAAGTACATTCGGATGTCGAGTAACAATAGGAAAAACATACTGACAGACTGTAAAGTAACCACTGAGTCCCAAGAACATTCGGATGTCGCGTAACAATAGGTAAAACATACTGACCAAGTGTAAAGTCACATTGTGTCCACAGTACATTTGGATGTCGCGTTATGTACTAGTACCTACACAAATTAGCTCAATTACAAATCAGTGATGCAAGTAGCATGCTCGATCAGAACAGCATTTCTACTACATCTGTTTTTAGAAAACTTCAATGTAGGCATAATACTTTGCCATGAATCTATGAAATCATACTGTTGTACCCATACAAACACTTATGCTTTCATTAGACCATTTTCAAGTTCCCAATTTGTGGAGATTTTCTGGTTATCCTTAAATTGTTTCTTAGCCTGAGTCACTTACACTTTTTAGGATAAATCCTCGCATAAATATCTTCAATATCCCATTATCAATTCTGCAAAAATGGTCGATGACCGTCTATGGCTTTCCAGCACATAATTATCCTCCATGCTATTTCATCTTGACCGAGAGTTAACATTTTTTTTCATTTCTATGTTCAAGTTGCCCAATGAAAAAACATGCATACATGTATAATTAAAGTATGTCAATAAGCAGCGGCCGTGTTGCAATACATGTATATATCTGCCAAACAGCCGGCGCCGATTCAGTGTGCTGTTTTGAACGGATATGTTCTCACGTTTTTAAGTTCGGTAAAGCATGGTACATGTATCTGACTAAAACACGCTCTTTCTAGTAATCTGTAAAAAGACGTTTTTGTAAAATATAAAATAGCTATGTTCCAACATGAAACACATCAATTAAAAAGCGCATAAGAGACGAACATGTTTGCTTTTACGGGACCAATACTATTCATATATCATCAAAATATATAGTCATGACCGAATATTACGCAGCAACAACTGCATTATTATATCAATTAAAATAGGAAGCGTCTAGATTTTGTTTCGCTACGACAAAATATAATATTATTCGATGCGAGTCGCGAATCTATTCATTTTTACCTAATGTTATGTAATAATGGTTTTCTGTTATCGACAGACTGCTTCAATATAATGTAATTATTTGTTTTCTCTACTGAACAGAATATTCATTTATGGGGATGTGTTTAGTAATAAAAAGCTCTTAAATGAATTATATCCATGACAGATAAATATCGAGCTCATGTAACAAGATTAAGTTGAAATTCATAGAGACACATTAAATCGATATTTACACATGTGAATGTGTGACAATCTGGAAATATCAATCCCCAAGGATTATCATATGAAACTTTATATTTAAGAAATTATTAACAATAGCTGTAACACTTTGGAGAGACAAAAGTATTGAAGATCTGAAATAAATATATATGGAGTATAACCAGTAACAATAGTAATGCCTCTTTCATAAACATGAAAAAAGTAAGGATTTGCAAACATACTTGGATATCTCAATTTTATATCTGCATTGTGTAGAAAATATAATTTAAGAAAAAATGTGAACAGGGCCAGGTTAGTTCAATAGTAGGAAAGTCATCAGCAACTTGCGAAGATGGGTATGCTTGAGTATAATTTTATATTACCGTTTAGAATCAAACTAAGGAAAGAACGGCTAGGTTAACTGATCGTATGACAAACGAACTGTCTCTCCCTTTAGATAATGTTGTCGTGTTTTCTCATCGTAGCAGTCAACAGTCAAGTGTGATTTATAATATCAAACAGCTAATTTTCAAAAATAAAGGTTGCACTTCAGCAAGGTGTTTACTTCAAAACTTTCTTGATACACTTCACATTTTGAGAATAAAACAGAAAAGGCGTTCTATTTGTATGTCAAGATATAGTTGGCACTTATCTCGAACGCTTCGACAAAACGTTTTAATTCATCAATTGATAGGCGTGTTTGGGAAAAGTACATGTAGCAAAGAGATCTGAAAGTTATTCAATAAATATTACTTATTTTCTAGGGGTATCTGTACTTATTGCATTTGGAAGAGGTGATGGTTCGAAATATATACATTATAATGTTTGTTATTGTTTAAATACGTTACACTAAACAATTTAATTTTAAAACAATAAAACTTCACATTTGTTTCAGTAGAAGGTAAACGAAACGTTTCACTGCAATAATTAAAAAACAACAACAAATGAACTTACGGTATAAACCTACAATCTCCGTACAAATTTACATTGTGTTCGATCCTCCACCACGGCTATGTTTGGCGTCTTCAGCAAGACACTTTATCCTCATATGATTGGGACTAACTGAAAACTTCAAGGGTGATTTGTTTACTTTGCAAGAACTTGCTTCACAATTGATGTAAAATAAATAAGTTTAAACTACGTAGCGTTTTTAACAAAACATTAATTGTGTCTGACGAAAATAGTCTGATGAGACAGCAACATCATTTAAAATTTACGTGTTCTATTCCTAGACAGAAACCAACGTAATTTTAATATTTAGTTATTGACAACGCTGTGTCGGAAATAATTGATTATCAAAAGTTGCAACACAATGGCACCACATTTAAGAGTCAATTGTATACGTGGTGCATGATATATTTGGACTTCTGTCGAACATTTCCTCCGGGAATTATTTTTACGTCGAACTTAAATGGCACTTTGCGTCAGTTTGCTTATATATGGAGAGCTGATTATCTTGAGGTCTTAGAAATTGCAATTGTATTGCATGTTTAATTGTTTTTAACAAAGAACTTTGTTAAGCATCTTTATCAATAGCCGAACGAGAACACAAAAGTACATACAGCAGCGGAAAAGGCATATTAGCTGCAGTCCTTTAGTGGCTGAACATATCTGAATACTGTATTTACGTTAAAAAGAACCCTGTGGATTATAGATGTACGATGCATATAGAGTCATAACTGTACCAGAAACGAGTATCAAATATTCATACAGTTTAAGTTCATCAATTTCAATTAATGACAATATTACAAACAGTTCAAATTTTACAGACAATCCGTCATGTACTTATATTAACAAATTCTAGTTAGTGCATCGATAGCAAAGCCTGACAATATTATTAATTATCACAGCTCAATGATTATATTAATTAACACAAATATCCATGTATATCTGCATTTGGTACAGACACGTCATAACATCATTATATGTATTACATATTACTAGATGTGTCTCATAAGGCAATTAGGATGTAGTCTTGCTTATGATTAGATACAATAATGCTAACTTTAGCAAACGGCAACTAGAAAAGGCAAATACAAATACAGCATAACCCCGATTGTCGATATACTAGACTAACTA
The DNA here is from genome assembly GCA_029582155.1 of Panopea generosa. Lineage (NCBI taxonomy): Eukaryota > Metazoa > Mollusca > Bivalvia > Adapedonta > Hiatellidae > Panopea > Panopea generosa. The sequence continues at coordinate 34,838,023 of CM055907.1, forward strand.
ACTGATTTGGTCATAGCCATCCATTATTATTTGGCAGATTACATTATACTCTAGTGTTTAATATCAAGATTAATTTAATACGTATTCTGCGATAGACAGCTAATTAATTTGCAAATAACTTCAAGGTTACAATGGATATAAAATACCACACAAAGACAATGACGCTATTGCTGATAAGATTGCTTATGATGTTGAATATGATATAGTTAGGTAAGATGTTTACGGAAACTAGGCCTGATTCATATCATGAAAAGCAATTTAATTAAATAAAAAATGCCAATTATTTTTACTTTGCTAAACTTACCGAATATATGTTCAACCATAGAAAGTGTTATTATATATCAATACATATTCGTTAATCTTTATTTGTTAAAATCTGAACAAAGTGGTCAAACAAAGTGCCGGAAGCGGTTGTATCCGGTTGACGAGTCAATAGCTCATACAGAATGTTCTGCCTTGTCTCGTGCAAAAAGTCCAGTCATTATTCATTACGCGCTTTATGATAAGTTATATATAATATGAAATATATGTAAGCGACAACGAGTTCAAATCACTGGAAAAAACACAGCAATTAATGATAAAATTATTTCACATTTCAGCTGAAAAAGGTAGAGAACGGACATTCATTGCTATGAAATGTGTGTTTTAAATATATTTGAGTCACATTTCAACTGGGAATACAACTTATTACTGATAATATCAGACAATAGTCAAAGCTTTGAACAATTTTCAGTTTTAATTCATTTTTCTTCAATTCAATATCCTTTGTTCACTTATTTCACATAAAGAATGAAAACATGAATTCGTGCAAAACTGTCAAGTCTTAAAGCTGATACATGTATAAGATGTTACGTAACATATACAGTATGATTTATCATAGCATTCACTGAAGCCGATCATAAAAATCGGGTTAATGAACGATAAAACTACATAAACATCATCATTAGACTATAACTGTATGTCATTGACATTTAAATATTTTTAAAAACAAAACAACGCTGATATGTATGTAATAATTGTTTTAAGACACGTTCAATTTTTCAGTTAAAATTTGTGCAACCCTTCAAAATAATCTCCATTAACCGGAACACTCTTTTACAAACGAGAAATACATTGCAAGAAAGCCACAACATAGTATGCAATTAATATACTCTGCAAAGATTGAAACATTGCGGAACCAAAAGCATTTTTGACATACTCTGCCAAAGTTGAACTTTTGCGGAACCAAGAGCATTTTTGACATACTGTGCAAAAATTGAAACATGGCCGAACCAAAAGCATTTTTTACATACTCTGCAAAGATTGGAACATGGCGGAATCAAGAGCATTTTTGACATACTCTGCAAAGATTGAAACATGGCGGAACCAAGAGCATTTTTGACATACCGTGCAAAAATTGAAACATGGCCGAACCAAGAGTATTTTCCATACTCTGCAAATATTGAAACATGGCAAAATCAATAGCATTTTTGAATACTCTGCAAAGATTGAAAAATGGCGGAACCAAGAGCATTTTTATATACTCTGCAAAGATTGAAACATGGCGGAACCAAGAACATTTAAGACATACTCTGCAAAGATTGAAACATGGCGGAATCAAGAGCATTTTTTTACATACTCTGCAAAAATTGAAACATGGCGGAATCAAGAGCATATTTGACATACTTTGCAAAGATTGAAACATGGCGGAACCAAGAGACAATTGACATACTCTGCAAAAATTGAAACATGGCGGAATCAAGAGCATATTTGATATACTTTGCAAATATTGAAACATGGCGGAACCAAGGGAAATATGACATACTCTGTAAAAATTGAAACATGGTGGAATCAAGAGCATATTTGACATTCTTTGCAAAGATTGAAACATGGCGGAACCAAGAGACAATTGACATACTCTGCAAAGATTGAAACATGGCGGAACCAAGAGACAATTGACATAATCTGCAAATATTGAAACATGGCGGAATAAAGAGCATTTTTGACATACTCTGCAAAGATTGAAACATGGCGGAACTAAAAGACAATTGACATACACTGCAAAGGTTGAAACATGGCGGAACCAAGAGAAATATGACATACTCTGCAAAAATTGAAAAATGGCGGAATCAAGAGCATATTTGACATACTTTGCAAAGATTGAAACATGGCGGAACCAAGAGACAATTGACATACTCTGCAAGGATTGAAACATGGTGGAACCAAGAGACAATGGACATAATCTGCTAATATTGAAACATGGCGGAATCAAGAGCATTTTCGACAAACTCTGCAAAGATTGAAACATGGTGGAACCAAGAGACAATTGACATACACTGCAAAGGTTGAAACATGGCGGAACCAAGAGACAATTGACATACTCTGCAAAGATTTTATAACATGGCGGAACCAAGAGCCTTTTTTGGTATAACGTAGGTCAGATAATATTTTTTTCATCCAAAGAAACAGGAACAAACCACAAGGACAAAAGTCTGGAGAATATGGTCTGTGTTGAAACTGCAGGACAATTTCTTCTTATAGAAATGGGTGGACAGCTTCTTGGTTTTTGTGTGCAGTGCAGCTGCATTATTATGCAGGAAACATAACCTTGCAAACTAGTAGCTGGTCTTCTTTTTCCCATATCTGTGTTGAAAATCCAAGATAGGAATTTGAATGATGTGACCACTGGAATTTAAGAATTCGGCAGTGTTTGGTCTTTTTTGCCCTTTTTACATATTACTTATGATTAACCCGACGTTGGGGGGTCGAACACCATTGTTTCGTCACTAGCAAGCATTCACGTGGCCTTCTGTGAATCAGTTTAAAGACGATGTACATATACCCATCAAGCATATTTTGTGAATCAGTATAGAGACGATATACCCATCTAGCACCAATATTTTACCTGTTTGATGGCAACAACTATTTATATGAGAAACATCTATGCAAGATGTACAGCAGCAACAGTCGACTTAGGTACACCAGTGCGAGAACCATCATCGATGTCAAGTTGTCCATCTTTAAATATATACTATCACATATAAACTGTTGCTCTAAACACATTAAGTGACCCAATTACATAAAAGTATAGCTTTACAAGGTATATTTAAAATGCTACATTTTCATATAACCTATAATTTCAGACTTCAAATCCTCTTTCAAAATGCATAAACGTGACCTTATTTCAAATGTATGCAATTTTGTGATATTATAACCAATTAAGATAAAATTTCGTGCATTGTGTAGCTAATGATTGACTCTTTATTGTGATATAAACCGCTACGAAAGTGCAGGTTTAGTTCATATGGAAATCGTTCTTTTAAAAAATCACGTAGTTCTTACGATCGAATATCAATAGTGATCTTACCAGATAACGGTACGTGTTATAACAACTTTGGACACATCTGAAGAACTAAAGTAGTCTTAATGGTATATATGAAAGTTTTAAATACTTAATAAACAAAACAAATGTGACAAAAAATGAAAACATCGATACAAATATTATCTATCAAAGTCATGCTGAAGAGTTCGATACAACAAATTGTTGTCCAACTAAATGTACACATTTGCTCCTCAGAAATTCACAACAACAAAAATCTAAAATTGATATTGAAATACATAATATTTAGTACAGAAATACTTTCTTATTTCAGTTCGTTATGACGAACGTGTCCCGTTAATCGTATTACTGTACATTTCAATATGAAATCAATTGTTACTTTACTGTATAAAGTGTCTTACATAAGTTATTATCGCCAACCTCAGGATAGGACGAGCAAAACTGCCCTAAGTGACTCATATTGAGATAAAGTAAAAACTATGACAATCTGAATGTCAGAGAAAATCTTAGTGCACATAGATTTACATATGAACTCGTTTACTTGATGTTCTGTTGTTGTCCAAGGAGGAAGTGGTGAAGAACCTTCCCTTGAATGTTGAACCTTTAAAACAACATTGCATTTCTTAGCAAATTGATAATATTCATGTACACAAACAGAACATAACCATCATAAGCTGATGATGATGTTGTTTTCTTGTTTTACAATCTGGCAAAACATTGTTGATGTGAATGACACGTTGGGAATTTGTTTTCGTATAAAACTATACATACCATTACTGATTAAGAAATAATTATCTAATTAATTAAGTTAGCAATTACACATGTAGTATGATTCAATCTAGTAATAAGTTTTTTTAAATAGCATTTAAAGTTATATAATCCTAATTGAATGTAAATATGGCATCCATCCAAGTGGTGAAGAATACCATGAAATGCATAAATTTGATTCTGAGCTAACATAGTTTGCTTAGATAATATACATCAGTACAGGACAATAAAATAACTATTCTGGAGCATTTATTGATGGTTTATACTGGCACACTGTATTTTATAAAACATTCTCAGATTTTATGCCAGACATGTTAAGTATAAACGTAACAAACAGAAACTCTTGCTGATATAGGGAAGCGGCTTTTAATAATTCACACAAACTCAATAAAACTGACGTTGAAAGTTATGTCCTTTGTTTCATGTTTTGCACCCAACTGTGACGTTCATTGTTATACTGGTTTGATAATTTACAAAAATCTTCAATAGCATAACAGTCGATTGTATGTTTTGGAAATAGTACATGTATGTCAAACATAAAGAACATATCCGAACATTATATAGGTAAAGAAAATCAGTTACTTCAAACAATGGAAAATACATTTTAGCTAAATGATCTCAGCTCAACGAAACAATTTTAACATTACAGCATATTTACTCGGTTCTGAGTCTTCTAAATAATTTACTGTGCCACTTTTTACAGTTTTACAGGATAGATTGCGAAATATATTTTTGCCATCGCTAATGCAAAGGTCTAAAAGAACTGCATATAGATTGATAATTAAGTCACATTGTGGGATTCGTTTAATTAACTTGTAACAAATTACTGCATTCCTTACATTTGGTATCAGCAATGATTCTTTTGAATGGGTATTTACGGCACTTTCATCACACCGCAGGTTATATATGATTTATCCAACTCTATTAGCGAAGGAAGACATCAGATTGACAAAAAAAAAGAATCTTAGTAAAATAACCGTCTTTCGGTAAAGAACTGGAAAACTTCAATCAGTCGGATACGAAGAACCTGCAATGATCTTTTTCTTACCAGATATACCTGGTATAAAGCTATGTTGGGAAATATGAAACTTGGGATTCCTTAAGAAACAAACTTTAAGGATTGTGTATTACTGTGTTACCATAATGACATGATTGAAACTATTATTATCTTCCAAAATGGTTTTATACAAGAGCTTGCTGTTTGATCGATAAAAGAAGATGCTGCTCAATACCAAAAAAATGCTGTTAAAAGAAAGTTTTAAATTTCAATTCATACATACGACGTTATATATACCTCGCAATGTTCTTAGTTAACATTGAAGACTAACAACAAAAAACACTTAGAATAGATATGATAAACATATTTTAAAGATATTTGCAATAACTCTTATCATCAATCCAACATTACGTAGATAAATTCTATATTAAATATAAATGCACATAACTGTAACGTAATAGTGTAACGTTTTAACCAGCATTTTGCTTTGTGCACAGCCTTTTTGTTATGTTTTAAGGTGAATGCTAATTTATTATATAGTGCTAGACAATATATTTGAGTTAGTAGACCTTTCAAATAAAAGAACTGTATATCATGGCAGTTTCTTTTTTAAACTATTTTGTTTATAATTGGTTTAAACATATTTTATGTCAAAAGTAGCATACAATTCCATTAAAGTATTGAAACGGAAACAAAATGCTTATAGAGATTTTTCTTGGTGATATATAACACACCACTAAAAACAAATAAGAAAAGCAAAAGGAAAACAACAAAGAATTTTATTCATATAAAGACACTTCAAGAGAAAATCTGACCGATACAAAATGTGTATAATGAACATATTTGGAGTTTAACTGGTGTATCCATGTATTACACTTATTATCTAAAATGTCGGTAAATCAGAGCTAGATATAAAGAGGGTTATAACTGGGTTATATTGACACTGAATATATCGACGTAAAAGCTATTGACGAAACGTCTGAATATACATTGTATATACTTTTAGAACAAATTAAAATTAAATAAAACGACTGTAACTATGTCAACGGTCTTGTGTTGCTTTTGGCTTTCCTAGGTGATCCCTGTTAACATTTCTTCTGTATGTATTTATTTTGATTGTTCGGTGAATTTGATATGATATATACAGTGAATAGAATCAATACAGGATTTTATTATTTCAGCCTCTGTCCCACACTTGTCAACCACTACACTTTACCTATCCGTGCCAAATTGTTGAACGCTTGATTAGTTTATCAATGGGTCAAGTGAAAATTTTAATTCCTTGTATATTGAACTTATTAACATATTAGTTAATTATGTTGTCATATATCATGAAATAATGTCACTCTTTATCTAACAATGCATCTTAAATGACACATTGTTAGTCGGTATGAAGAGAATAAGATTTGAACCATCTTCACCAGTATATTATTAACGCCCCTATGCATTGTTTCGGCTTTGGCCTAGCAGACCTGGCACTTTAAACATACAAACAACCGTGTGTGCTTTTTGTAATCTTTTTTTTCAGTACTGGAGAAACGATATCAGTTATTTTAGTTCAATCGTCAACAATGAACTCAAAATGAGATGATGCTAATGCTACTACCGGTGTCATTGCTATCCGGCCCTCTCCAGTAAGAATATATTTTCGATGGCGGGAGTAGCTGATATTTGATTAAACAATGTCCTTGAGAGACGCTACGGACTGAGGTTTTGAATGAGTTTTTTTCTTTAAGCAAGCAGCGAACAATGTTCATTAATTTCTTATCTTTTGATAACTTCCTAGATAAAAACAGGACACCCGTGAAACGATTTAGATATTCAAGTGGTGACAACAAACATGAGTTGTTTTTATGAACTGTGTTTTTTTCAAGAGTTGATTCGGTATTTCTAACTTTTTCAGCAGTTGGTCAGTTTTGGTCTTCTGTAACAAAACTATTATTCTGATGTAAAGGTTTCCCCATCAGAAATATCATTCAGTAGTTGTTCAGGTTTGGTCCACTGTAACAAGAATATGACTTGATGTAAAGCTTTCCCCATCAGAAACATCATTCAGCAGTTGTTCAGTTTTGGTCCAATGTAAAAAGAATATGATTCTGATGTAAAGCTTTCCCCACCAGAAACACCATTCAGCAGTTGTTCAGTTTTGGTCCACTGTAACAAAAACATGATACTGATGTAAAGCTTTCCCCATCGGAAACACCATTCAGCAGTTGATCAGTTTTGGTAGACTGTAACAAGAATATGATTCTGATGTAAAGCTTTCCACATCAGAAACATCATTCAGCAGTTGAGAAGTTTTGATCCACTATAACAAGAATATGACTTGATGTAAAGCTTTCCCCATCAGAAACACCATTCAGCAGATGTTCAGTTTTGGTCCACTATAACAAGGATATGATTGTGATGTAAAGCTGTCCCCATCAGAAACACCATTCAGCAGTTGATCAGTTTTGGTCCACTGTAACAAGAATATGATTCTAATGTAACGCTTTCCCCATCAGAAACATCATTCAGCAGTTGAGAAGTTTTGATCCACTGTAACAAGAATATGATTCTGATGTAAAGATTTCCCCATCAGATACACCATTCAGCAGATGTTCAGTTTTGGTCAACTGTAACAAGAATAGTATTCGAATGTAAAGCTTTCCCCATCAGAAACACCATTCAGCAGTTGATCAGTTTTGATCCACTGTAACAAGAATATGACTTGATGTAAAGCTTTCCCCATCAGAAACACCATTCAGCAGATGTTCAGTTTTGGTCCACTGTAACAAGAATATGATTCTGATGTAAAGCTTTCCCCATCAGAAACACCATTCAGTAGTTGTTCAGTTTTGGTAGACTGTAACAAGAAAATGACTTGATGTAAAGCTTTCCCCATCAGATACACCATTCAGCAGTTGTTCAGTTTTGGTCCACTGTAACAAGAATATGATTCGTATGTAAAGTTTTACCCATCAGAAACATCATTCAGCAGTTGTTCAGTTTTGGTCGACTGTAACAAGAATATTACTTGATGCAAAAATCTTTCCCCATCAGAACACCATTCAGTAGGTGCTCAGTAGTGGTCGACTGTAACAAGTATATGATTCTGATGTAAAGCTTTCCCCATCATAAACACCATTCAGCAGTTGATCAGTTTTGGTCCACTGTAACAAAAATATGATTCGGATGTAAAGCTCTCCCTATCAGAAACACCATTCAGCAGTTGTTCAGTTTTGGTCCACTGTAACAAGAATATGATTCGGATGTTAAGCTCTCCCTATCAGAAACACCATTCAGCATTTGTTCAGTTTTGGTCCACTGTAACAAGAACATGATTCTGATGTAAAGTTTTCCCCATCAGAAACATCATTAAGCATTTGTTCAGTTTCGGTCCACTGAAACAAGAATATGAATATGATGTAAGGCTTTCCCCATCAGAAACATCATTCAGTAGATGTTCAGTTTTGGTAGACTGTAACAAGAACATGACTTGAAGTAAAGCCTTCCCCACCAGAAACACCATCCAGCAGTTGTTCAGTTTCAACAAAAATATATTTCTAATGTAAAGCTTCCCCAATCACAAACACCATTCAGCAGTTGATCAGATTTTATCGACTGTAACAAAAATATATTTTTGATGTAAAGATTTCCCCATCTGAAAAACCATTCAGCAGTTGTTCAGTTTTGGTCGACTGTAACAAAAATATATTTCTGATGTAAAGCTTTCCCCATCAGAAAAAAACATTCAGCAGTTGTTCAGTTTTGGTCCACTGTAAGAAAAATATATTTCTGTTGTAAAGCTTTCCCCATCAGAAAAACCATTCAGCAGTTGTTCAGTTTTGGTCGATTGTAACAAAAATATATTTTTGATGTAAAGTTTTCCCCATCAGAAACACAATTCAGTAGTTGTTCAGTTTTGGTCGACTGTAACAATAATATATTTCTGATGTAAAGCTTTCCCCATCAGAAAAAAACATTCAGCAGTTGTTATTAAGAATGAATGTCATGTTCACTGGATTGAATATACTCTCTATTTTACAGCATTCAGAGGTCAAGTTTCTGGGAAGAACAAAAGATATGTAAATTTACTATCTTTACCGCTACTATGAACCCAGAATGTACATATTATGTTACAAATCAATAAATACACTTTTACCGAGATGTTTGCTTGTTTTTCAGCGCTAATTTTTTTTTATTCGAGCACAACTGTCTTTAAATATCATTTATTACAGTGAACAATTTGCTTTTATTACATTTATACCTAAATATAGTAACAAAAAAAGAACGTTTTTAACAAAATATGTTTAAAATCACGGGCCGGTATTGGGGCCTCGGCATCCCTGTTACGAATCAATATTCGCCCCGGTGTTAAACAGACTGCGTACTCACTTTTTTTTATGTAAAATGACGTCGATTTCCAGCGAACAATGATAAATATTCCGTCAAGGTCATTGCAACCTAATGCCATCACGAGAAAAAGCGGAAATTTTAAAAATTACAGAAAAAACGTTGGAAAGCTAAAGCAAATCGCCTTTTGGCATTGGATGGAGCTGTTTAATGCCATTCTTTACAAAATCCAGACAGAAAAGCGTGGAGGACACCCGCAGGTTACGGAATGTATGAAAAAAAAAACACTCAAAATTAACTAAAGACAAGGAGCGACACTTGAAAATTTCAAACTGTCTATGCAGCGAAGACTCAACTGTTCAGTTTGAAGAAATGACTCAAATTGTCTGAAATATGGCCTTAGTTCGATTTTATTTAAGTACGCTATTATATAAGGAAAAAAGACAATTCTGGATATAAACCTGGCCAGATACAATCAAGTCGTGCTGTGGTCAGTCCAGTATACATCTGTAGCTATAATGGCACGATTACCAATGGAATATTATGAAGGACGATTTGATTTTAGCATTCAAGAAGGGAGTCACTGAAACGAACTGGACTTTGAAACAAGAGACATAGGTGGCCGCATTCATTTACAGATGACGAGATGAACATAATAAAACAGAACGGCTTGTTATAAAAGATATGTTGTAAACATGTTCCAATTGTTCAATGTTATGGTTGATTAAAGGAAGTATCAATAAAACATAACGCGCTTATTATCTATATCTCCTCGTACTCAATCGGCGCCTTAGTCCAGTGGTAGAGCATTCGCCTGTAAATTTCTATTCCCAGACAGGACAAGTTTTTGTTGTATTTTTCCCCTATTTTGTTCTATTGTTTTCTCTTCCTCTTAAATAAATAAGAGACCATAGTTTATCACGGAAATTCAAAGTCGTCAAATACACATAAAAAGGTATCAATGTAATAACAAGAGTTGTCAGATGACAACAAAGCTCGCCGGTGGGAAGAACTCACCACCCATGCAAAGATTAAGATTGGAGGCAAACAAAAGTCTTAAAGGGCCATAACTTTGCCAACATGCAACCCCGAGTTATGGTTGTGGCTGTGTGTTCCATCGATGAGGGTGAACACGCATGTGAAGTTTCATTCATATCCAATGAGTGGTTGCATAGATATCTTACCTGATAAAAAACTTTAACTTGAAAAAATAAGTCCAAAAATGGCCATAACTTTGCCAAAATGTAAGTCCGAGTTACGGTTCTTGTCTGAGTGTGTTCCATCGATGATGGTGAACAGACATGTTAAGTTTCATTCATATCCAATTAGTGGTTGCATAGATATCTTTAACTTAAACGCAACTAAACGCAAAAGTTTAACCTGGGTGTCTAAGTCCAAAAAGGGCCATAACTGTGCCAAAATGCAATCCAGAGACTTATGGTTCTTATCTTTATGTGTTCCATTGATAAGTGTGAAGACACAAGCGAAGTTTAATTCATATCAAATGAATGGATGCATAGATATCTTAAACTCAAAAACTTGATTCAACAATTTCTTGTGTTAATCAACACACCCAAGTTGTGTTATAAATGCTTTTATTTCTTTTTTTTTCATGCATAATGTTTGTCGATATTTACCATACTGACACTGATATTGCTGATTCTGTTTTGATATAAAATACAGTATTGTGTAATACTGAAAAGACTGAAAATGATAACTAAATTGATATGAGTTCTATATAAAGCAAACAGAAGATAACAGGAACGGAACGGCATTGTACACGCGTCTATTAAATTACAAGTGATGCTTATTTATTTTTTGTATTTCCGGTTTATGCACTGGTGAGTCAAGGACTGTTACTCTTACAACTTAGATGGTTGTTCCTACGTCCCGTTAAAATGGTGCAGGACGGCAACCAAAAACGAACAGGAAGAGTAGGCTCCCTTGACAAAAAAGTGCGCGTTAAACCGAATAACTACTCTTCCCATACTTAGAAAAGTAGTCCGATATGTACATGAAGAAATGTTACGTTAAAACGCATACTAACGTTTCATACACGGTGTGTTGTATGCTTTAACAATATACATTTACACTTCATTCATACTTATTGAATAAAATTGATAAATATTAGTGTCGAATCTGCCATTCGAAACATCATGACTCCAGCTAAGGGACGCCAGTCGACTTATTGTTGGCAGGATCTTAGTGCAATTATACGTAGATAAAGGCTGATACACTTGTTATTTTGCCCGCTACGATAGGTGTACTATTTAATCAGTTACTGTAGACATGGTTTTGGCAGTATTGCCACTTATAAATAATGCTTCGTGGACGAGTAGATTTCGTTACAGATCGTGACGTTGTAACAGTTGTGTTGACATATATCTGACGTAATTAACACTGAGAAAAATTGATATTTTCATTTAGTCAGTCTATGTTTGTTTACCCTCGCAGCTTTGTTCTAGGCATTTTCTATACAATTCTGTTAAATTAATTTATGGTGGTCCGTTGTTGGGGACTATACGTCACTGATAACATCAGCTGTGAAAAACATTAGTGTGTTCATGTTATAGATCTACTCTATTTGTTGCCATTTGCTCCAAACTGTGACAACATTTAGTTTTCCAAACCAATTTATTCATTGCGGTTTCTAGTGATGCACCGGTTGACAATATAGTAACAGACTATTGCGACAGTTAGTGACGCACTGGTTGACAACATAGTGGCAGATTATTGCAATAGCTAGTGATGCATCGGTTGACAACAAAGTATCAGACTTGCGCCAGCTAGTGATGCACTGGTTGACAACATCATGTCAGACTTTTGTGCCACCTAGTGATGCATCGGTTGACAACATAGTATCACACTTATATGCCAGCATGTGATGCATCGGTTGGCAACACAGTATCAGACTTGTGCCAGCTAGTGATGCACCATTTGACAATATATTATCAGACTTTTGTGGCAGCTACTGTTAGTGAGCAATGCACCGATTGATAACATGGTGGCAGCCTATTACCACAGCTAGTGATGCATCGGTTGACAACATAGTATCAGACTATTGCGACAGCTTGAGATGCATGGTTGACAACATAGTATCAGACTATTGCGACAGCTTGTGATGTATCGGTTGACAACATAGTATCAGACTATCGTGCCAGCTAGTGATGCACCGGCTGACAACATAGTATCAGACTTTTGCGACAGCTTGTGATGCATCGGTTGACAACATAGTATCAGACTATTGTGACAGCTAGTGATGCACTGGCTGAGAACATATTATCAGACTATTGCGACAGCTTGTGATGCATCGGTCGACAATATAATATCAGACTTTTGTGGCAGCTACTGTTAGTGAGCAATGCACCGATTGATAACATGGTGGCAGCCTATTACCACAGCTAGTGATGCATCGGTTAACAACATAGTATCAGACTATCGAGCCAGATAGTGATGCACCGGCTGACAACATAGTATCAGAATATTGCGACAGCTTATGATGCATCGGCTGACAACATAGTATCAGAATATTGCAACAGCTTGTGATGTATCGGTTGACAACATAGTATCAGGCTATCGTGCCAGCTAGTGATGCACCGGCTGACAACATAGTATCAGACTATTGCGACAGCTGGTGATGCATCAGTTGACAACATTGTATCAGACTATCGTGCCAGCAAGTGATGCAGCGGCTGACAACAAAGTATCAGACTATTGCACAGCTTTTGATGCAACGGTTGACAACAAAGTATCAGATTATTGTGACAGCAAGTGATGCATCAGCTGACAACATGGTATCAGACTATTGTGACAGCTAGTGATGCATTGGCTGACAACATAGTATCAGACTATTGTGACAGCTAGTGATGCACCGGCTGACAATATAGTATCAGACTTTTGCGACAGCTTGTGATGCATCGGTTGACAACATAGTATGAGACTATTGTGACAGCTAGTGATGCACCGGCTGACAACATAGTATCAGACTTTTGCGACAGCTTGTGATGCATCGGTTGACAACATAGTATAAGACTATTGTGACAGCTAGTGATGCACCGGCTGAAAACATAGTGGCAGTCTATTATGACAGCTTGTGATGCATAGGTTGACAACATAGTATAAGACTATTGTGACAGTTAATGATGCACCGGCTGACAACATAGTATCAAACTATTGCGACAGCTAGTGATGCATCGGTTGACAACATAGTATAAGACTATCGTGCCAGCTAGTGATGCACCGGCTGACAGCATAGTATAAGACTGTTGTGACAGCTAGTGATGCACCGGCTGACAACATAGTATCAGAATATTGTGACAGCTTGTGATGCATCAGTTGACAACATAGTATAAGACTATTGTGACAGTTGTGATGCACCAGCTGACAGCATAGTATCAGAATATTGCTACAGCTTATGATGCATCGGTTGACAACATAGTATAAGGCTTTTGCGACAGCTTGTGATGCATCAGTTGACAACATAGTATAATACTATTGTGACTGCTAGTGATGCACCGGCTGACAACATAGTATTAGAATATTGCGACAGTTTGTGATACACCGGCTGACAACATAGTATCAGACTTTTGCGACAGCTTGTATAAGACTCTTGTGACAGCTAGTGATGCACCGGCTGACAACATAGTCCAGACTATTGTGACAGCTTGTGATGCCTCGGTTGACAACATAGTATCAGAATATTTCGACAGCTTCTGATACACCGGCTGACAACATAGTATCAGACTATTGTGCCAGCTAGTGATGCACCAGCTGACAGCATATTATCAGACTTTTGCGACAGCTAGTGATGCACCGGCTGACAACATAGTGACAGACTATTGTGACAGCTTGTGATGCATCGGTTGACAACATAGTATAAGATTATTGTGACAGCTAGTGATGCACCGGCTGACAACATAGTATCAGACTTTTGCAACAGCTTGTGATGCATCGGTTGACAACATAGTAACAGACTATTGTGACAGCTAGAGATGCACCGGCTGACAACATTGTATCAGACTTTTGTGACAGCTTGTGATGCATCGGTTGACAACATAGTATAAGACTATTGTGACAGCTAGTGATGCACCGGCTGACAACATAGTATCAGAATATTTCGACAGCTTGTGATACATCGGCTGACAACATAGTATCAGACTATTGCGACAGCTTGTGATGTATCGGTTGACAACATAGTATCAGACTATTGCGACAGCTTATGATGCCTCGGTTGACAACATAGTATCAGACTATTGTGATAGCTAGTGATGCACCGGCTGACAACATAGTATCAGACTATTGCGACAGTTTATGATGCCTCAGTTGACAACATAGTATCAGAATATTTCAACAGCTTCTGATACACCGGCTGACAACATAGTATCAGACTATTGCGACAGCTTGTGATGCACCGGCTGACAACATAGTATCAGACTATTGCGACAGCTTATGATGCCTCAGTTGACAACATATTATCAGACTATTGTGATAGCTAGTGATGCACCGGCTGACAACATAGTATCAGACTATTGCGACAGCTTATGATGCCTCGGTTGACAACATAGTATCAGACTATTGTGATAGCTAGTGATGCATCGGTTGACAACATAGTAACATACTATTGTGGCAGCTAGTGATGCACCGGCTGACAACATAGTATCAGACTTTTGCGACAGCTAATGATGCCTCGGTTGACAACATAGTATCAGACTATTGTGATAGCTAGTGATGCATCGGTTGACAACATAGTATCAGACTGTTGCGACAGCTTGTGATGCATCGGTTGACAACATAGTAACAGACTATTGTATCAGCTAGTGATGCACCGGTTGACAACATAGTAACAGACTATTGTGCCAGCTAGTGATACATCGGTTGACAACATAGTAACAGACTATTGTGCCAGCTACTGAGGCACCGGTTGACAACATAGTATCAGACTGTTGCGACAGCTTGTGATGCATCGGTTGACAACATAGTAACAAACTATTGTGTAAGCTAGTGATGCACCGGTTGACATCATAGTAACAGACTATTGTGCCATCTAGTGATACATCGGTTGACAACATAGTAACAGACTATTGTGCCAGCTAATGATGCACCGGTTGACAACATAGTATCAGACTGTTGCGACAGCTTGTGATGCATCGGTTGACAACATAGTAACAGACTATTGTGCCAGCTAGTGATGCACCGGTTGACAACATGGTGGCAGCCTATTGCAACAGCTAGTGATGCACCGGTTGACAACATAGTATCAGACTATTGCGACAGCTAGTGAGTGATGCATCGGTTGACAACATAGTGGCAGACTATTGTAACAGCTAGTGATGCATCGGTTGACAACATGGTGGCAGCCTACTTCAACAGCTTGTGATGCACCGGTTGACAACATAGTATCAGACTATTGCGACAGCTAGTGAGTGATGCATCGGTTGACAACATAGTGGCAGACTACTGCAACAGCTAGTCGTGCACCAGTTGACAACACAGTAACAGACTTGCAGACAGGGAAAACATATCTTTATATGTTTGTTTTTATTTGTATTTGTTGCTTTTGTAGGACTACATGTATTGCTTGAGAAATGGTGATGACCGGGCTGGGGATCGAACATACGATCTCTCACAAGCGAGGCGGATGTTCTACCCCTAGGCACTGGTGCGGTTTTATAGGATGGAGAATTTCCAGTAAACTCCTCTTCATCACTGAATGTATGTTAAAGCAAGCACGGTACTGAACAAGCATATTTCTGTGTTTGAAAATGATTTGAGTTGGTTACTTGCGGTACTTCACTACAGATAATAAATACAGTTTATTAAGGCACGTTACGATATGCCGTATTGTGATACAACGCGATTTCTATATACATGTATTGCCACAGTCCTACATATCCAGTTGATCCATAACAATCTTGCTGGTTGGATATCGCTTTTGATTCCCCAACGCCCCCACCTTTAAAAAATATTGTTGTTCATTTAATATATTTGCCTGGTCGTTTTCTTTCCATATCCTTCATAATGTTTTTCGAATTGATTGCAAATTAAAGAAAGTCCCCTACCTACCCACTTCCTATCTAATACGGGACGGACGTGGCAAATAAACAATTTTTAAAGGGTGGCCTTAATTATTACGATATACACTTGGTTTGTGGTGTCGGGGTACATCTCTATAGTGTAAGCTAGCACACTTTTCTGTTTGAAAAGAGCTCCAGGTTCAAGTCCTGGTGACACCCTTACGAAGTTGTACAAACTAAAAAAATTTCAATAAAAGTTTAGTATATGGTGTAAATATAATGCCCACCTTTCTTTACCAAGACTGTACACATGAGTGTCCTTAGCCAATTAACACAGGTAATAATTAATATGTATAAGACAATACAATTGGTATGGGCTTAAAGCTATGGGATGCTAATAGAATGCGGCAATTAGAACTATTACCTGAACACATATAGACAACCAGGTTGGACTCAAAGTTCTGTTTGTTTACAATAACTGAGACATACACCATTAAGTCACTGACAATATAGTTAAAACTGTGTTTATGGTCACCTTTATTAAGAAACCATTTCTTATAAACAGCCACAATATAGACACTGGATTCTGTCAACCAGAACTATAACATGAATATTAGCGTTGTATAAAACATACTGTACAAATTATTTAACGAAGTAGTTCTTTAAGGACTGCACCCAAATAAGTACATCTATGGGTTGTTGTTTTACTATTTAACCATAAGTGATATTACTTAATCGAATAGGTGATATCACATATTCAAATAAGTGATATCACCTATTTGAATAAGTGATATCTCTTATTTTGGTTAAATAGTAAAACACGCCCCATATATATAATCTTTTTGTGATATTTCAAAACCTGGATGATTCAACCAGTGATTAGTTTGTGTCACTGATTGAACCGGATTTGAAAAATTAAGTATATAACTGTAAACAGCTTTAAAAGATTGTTACAGACTGTTGTACTGATACATGTACATAATTTGTGAAACAAATTAAAAATATTTTGTTGCAATTTATTCCCTAAACAAAAAGAGATTCGACACAAAAGTAGCACCATTACACAAGTAAGCCCATTTGTGTCCCCCTATATACCATTGGTAACTGAGGTTACTTGTTACATGTCTTTGGTGTCCTAGAAAAAAACATTTATGCTAAATTCATTTTCACATTGAAGTTAAAATTAGAAATAAAAAAAAATGTCTCTATCCCTGATTACTTCGTTATCCTTCTTTGTCTTTTGGCACTCTTGATAACTACAGCAAATATACAACATCATAATTAAAGAAATATTAAAAAAAAACATGTTTTTATTTCTAGTTACTTGGTTATCCTTCTTTGTGTGGAGCGCATGGTCCAGTGGTACAGCACCGAACCCATGATCTATGTGTGGTGTCCTTGACCAAGACACTTTCCCGCATATATTTATTACTGGTTCTAACCTTGAAGTCTTCGAGCGTGATAAATAAGTTTAAACAAATATTTGTCATAGGTAATTGATGGTTACGAAAGCAAATATACAACATCCAAGCAAGGACCTGTATAGATTCTCTATAATTCCTTTATCCAAGGCATATTGCGGACTTAAACATGGACTAACAAACGGACTTACATGTTTTGGGCCATATATGAACAAATGTAAATGTTATATTTTCTTTTAAACTTTAGGGCAATTTATTATGTTGACAGATATCAATCTTATCCCGACTGATATTATATAATCTACATTGATCGAAATTGATGAATCCCCTTTTAGGCAGTGCCTTATTTCATATTATCAAAATACTTCAGACAGTAATCAATAGGAGCTTTGTAAAGTGAAACATATATAATCCGAGCTATAATGTACTTATCTGGTATGTTTAATGACAGTTACGTAAAAAAGTAATAACGTTGCTTCAATGAAAGTTTTATTAAAGCAACAATGATAGTGTTTGTGTGCTATAAAACTCGGCATTGTCTCGTTACATTAAAATTATAGAAG
Source organism: Panopea generosa (assembly GCA_029582155.1). Lineage (NCBI taxonomy): Eukaryota > Metazoa > Mollusca > Bivalvia > Adapedonta > Hiatellidae > Panopea > Panopea generosa. The sequence continues at coordinate 34,856,439 of CM055907.1, forward strand.
AAATAAACTTGGACGACTGCTTCTGCTACGAAAGTCACGTAACCATTATTGGATATAATCGGTCATTCACACTGACAATAACACAATTACATTAAACTAAATAAGGCAAAGTTCTTTAAAGTTGTAAATTACCCGCGATGCTCCAAGGTGACGTACTGACGTCAATACAAGATCACATACTAGAGACCCGTGAACACGAATGTGATATTGGTGCGGCTAAAATGTTGATTTATTCGAAAACGGATTTCAAACATGGAACCTGCTCATTGGAAAAACACAATTTCAAATTGATGCAATTCAGTTTCAAACTGAAATGCATGATTGTGTTTTATGGGTATTTAGATTACGCTTGCGAGATTAATAGGCAACAAAAACTGTTTGGGTACAATTTTGTGATTCTATTATCGAACTTTTTTTTACATTTTACACAAAATATAATAATACCATAATACTTAAAAAAAAAAGTTTTGTAATAATTTTTTTTATTTCATCAGTTATGTTACAGATTATATACATATAATGAAATATATTACAATTCTTCCGACAATATTGTCATATAATCAATTCAGTTTAATTTGTAATACATGTATTGCAATATATTATTGTGACGAATTAATTTCATTTTTTTAGAGGAATAGAGAGGAAGAAAGAAGAGGGATGTAGAATAAGTATAGAATTTGAACATTGCTTTTCCTTTGTTTAAAAATTAAAAGGAAATTTTATCAACATTTATTAGGTTTAAACATTTATAGAAAAATTTCCCTATTTCAGTTCATGTATATGCAATTTATCTTTATTTAGAGCTATTAATCTTTCAATTTCTATACCTTTATATAGGTTTTGTTCAAATACACGAAACAATGGGACAATTTTTATACATTTACATTTAAAGACAAAATATTTAGCAGAAAATATTATATAGTTGATGTTGTTATTATTGTTTACTTTTTCAGTACAGCTGAAACTTACTAATTTATAATTTAAAATAATATTTATATCATTTTTACTATTTAAAAGATTCTGTAACTGACTCCAGAAATGCTGAACATGATAACATTCCCAAAACATGTGCTTTATGGAATCTGTATTCATATTACAAAAGTCGCATAAATTAGAATAAGTCAATTTGAATTTATATAGGGATTTGTTTGATGGAATAATTCTGAGTAGATATTTATACTGAAAATTCCTTAATCTACATTCAATTGTAGATTGTATAGGTACTATATATATTTTCCTCCAGTCAATATTTTCATGTTCTGTTTCTCACTTCTTTTCTGACTTTATTTCTGGTTTTATATTATTATCCAGTTGGTGATTGTATAAAAAACTGTTGACTTATTTTGATTTCAATAATCTTTTCAGAAGACTTTCTTTTCTATTTGTAACTATGCTTTCTGTTTTTAAGATTTGTTTCCATTCTTTAGGTATACTATGAAGTATTGACGTATGTAACAGAAAATCTCCAGCATCAATTTGGTATAAATTTTTAAAATCATTAAAAATGTAAAATGTTTTACTTCGGTATTAAAAAAGTTGTTCTATTAGTGTTATACCTCTATATTTCCATTTTTCATTCTAAAAAGTAATTAAATCACTTTTTAAATTAGAATTATTCAAGATTATTTCTTGACTAAAATATTCGTTGTCTTTGTTTTGCTTTATTTCTTGCCATGCTTATAAAATATCCTATAAGAAACCTTTTTCTGGAAATAATTTGACGATATCATTCCTGTTAATATTGCATTCAAACAACATATTACCGCCATATTTTTTTATTTTATTAAGTAAATATGCTTCCAAATTCCTTTATTGTTGTCATTTAAAATTCGTTTTATCCAACTTCCTTTAAGGGCGTTGATAAAATATCTTATATCAATCATTTTTAATCCTCCATATGTATATTTTTGAATAATAATTTTTCTTTGAATTTTATTAGGTTTACCATCCCATAAAAACTGATAAAATTTATTTATAATATGTTTTATTATTTCTTCTGACGGATTTGGAAGTACCGATAGAGGATAAACTAGTTTAGGAATGGCATAACTTTTTAATACAGTAATTTTACCCATGAGTGTTAGTTTTCTATGTTGCCAACTTTTTAGACAGTTATTAAATTCTTGGAGTTTTGGTTCTAAATTAAATGTATATATATTTCTTATAACGGTGTGGAAAGTGACACCTAACGCTTTTGCACTATCATTGAACCATTTAAACTTTTTATTTTGACAATATGTGTCCTTGGAGGTTTTCAGAGACTCTACTTTTAGCGCTGTACATTTTGAATGGTTTAATCTTAATCCAGATATATATTTAAAATTATCCAAAACATCGATAAGAGCTTCAAAAGATTGTTTGGAGCCATCAGTTAAAAAAGTTGCATCATTTGCAAAAAAGGTTTCTTTTATTTCATGTCCATATATATTATTGCCTTTTATATTAATGTTGTGTGATATTTCATAAAATAACAGTTCAATGCATAAAATAAACAGATAAGGAGAAAGGGGACATCCTTGTCTAACGCCACATTGTATTGGGAAAAACTGCGACAAATGACCATTATAAATTACACAACTCTTAGCATCTGTATAAAATAGTTTAACCCAGTTTATGAGTGATTGTCCAAACTGAAAATGTCCAACACATTTAAAAACATAACTTTGATTTAAACTGGCAAAAGCTTTTTCGAAATCTGAAAAAAAAACAGGATTGCTGGTGAATTTGTATTTTCAATATCATCAAGTGCTTCAAACAAAAGTCTTATGTTTTCACCTATATACCTTCCTTTTATAAATCCTGTCTGTGAAGGTGAAGTAAAAGAAGGTAAAACAGGTTAAATTCTATTTGCAATAGACTTTGTTGTTATCTGATAGTCTACATTTAAAAGACTTATCGGGTGCCAGTTATCTAAAAACGTCGTGTCTTTGCCTGTTTTAGGTAAGAGCGTAATAATACTTTGCTTCTGTAACTCGGTCATATTTCTATTTTGTAAAGAATGGTTTAAGGAATTAACAAGAAAGGTTTTAATATAACTCTAAAAGATTTTATAAAATTCTGTAGTTATGCCGTCTGAACCCGGACTTTTATTATCTTGCATTTGTTTTAATGCTATGCCACATTCGTATTCTGTTAAAAGACCTTCGCATTGCGTTGTTTCATTATCTATAAGTTTTGGCATGGTTTGATTAAAAAAATCATAATTTGATTCAAATGCAACTTGATTTTTCTTTTTATATAGATTGGAATAAAATTCTGCTTCTGATTTCAATTTATCGGACTGTTTAGCTACAATTTTACCTTTTACGTTCAATTGTGTTATTGATTTACTTTCTGATTTTTTCTTTTCTAAACTATAGAAGTATTAACTGTTTTTTTTTCGTTGTACTCAACATGTACAGCATTTGCTCTTATCATAATTCCATTAATTTTTCTATCTATTAACTCATACAATGCTTGTTTTTTTTCTTCTAAATATTTGTGCGTATCTTCTATCTCTTTGTTGTCTTTTATTGTATGTAGTTTAGATTCAATATTTTTTATTTCATTTTTTAAATTAGTTTCTTTTTCATTATCGTTTTTTTCTTAGCTGTCGCGAATTTAATTGTTACATTTCTTATAGTAACTTTGATTAATTCTCACAGAGTATTTGGATTCGCATCTTTATTTATTTCTGCGCTTTTTGCTATATTATTTATTATTAATTTTTGATATTCTTTATCTAATATCAGACTATTATTAAGTTTAAAATACCCAGGACCTTTATTGACTTTAATAAAATCAAATTTAATATCAACGATCGAGTGGTCAGATTTATATCCGGCTGCAAATTTAGAAGATTTAGTATAATTAACAAGATTATTTGAAATTAAAAAGTAATCTTATCTACTTAATATAATTGGTTTTGTATTTGAATGCTACGTAAATTGTGTTTTTTGAGGATTTAAAAGTCTCCATATATCTACCAAATTATTCGTATCAATTATAGATTTAATTTTGATTCGACTATTTTTGTGTGTATCTTGCCTGCAATTTTTCTTATTTACATCAATATTTAAAACCGTATTGAAATCACCTGCTATAATAAAGCTTTTGTCGTCATTGTTAGTGATATAATCGTCTAGTTCTTGAAAGAAAAAAATATTATCGGTATCAGGTCCGTATACATCTATGACAGTTATTTCCTTTTCATTAATAACAATATCTAGTATTTGTAATCTTCCATTTAAAATTTCTTCATGCTTAACTATTTCTAAATTTAGTTTTGAGTTGATTAAAATGCATATCCCTTCTTTATTAGAGTTTGTACCACTTAAATATACATGTCCACCCCATTCCTGTTTTATGTCATCTATTTTACAATTAAATAAATGGGTTTCTTGCAGTAAGCAAATATCGTATGCTTGTGTTTTTAACCAGATTAATATTTGGTCTCGTTTTATTTTATTCCCTAACCCCCGGACAATAAACGAGCATATACTTACGGCCATGATGCAAAAATAAGATTGTATTTCAACAACAACAGGAAAAGCGATATCAAAGAGTAGGATTTAAGACGAAAGATGCAAGGAACAGATATAAAAAGACAAAAATATAATTTAAACATTATTTATATTGTACGATTTTCAGTAATCATAGAGGTCGATGTACAGTTAACTACGTAAAATATTTACACGCAATAATCAAAGATGTCTATTCAATCACTCAGAAAGAAAAGTGTATTATTATGAGTTTTGTGAGTCATGTTTTATATAATATGTACAGAAATAACACAATTAGAGTTTTAGATTAATGACACAATTGCATAATGAAGACTATTACTACAGTAACAAGATTATACATGAAAAAGTTTATCTAAACCGTTGCAAGGTATGTATTTATGAATCTACATATCGGCTGTGTAGACTTGAAAAATCACATATCTTAAATTCATACAAGTTACAGACCATTTCTGACAAAAACAAATTCTGCGGACACGTATCGGCTAAAAAGGTTTCTGTTTTTAAAAATATCATAACATAACAACAAGTTTATATTTAGTTCATCAAAGTAAAACAAAATAGAAGAATAATTAGTAAAAAACGATTGTTTTAAAATAGTCAGAATTTATGTTTAGTTCAATTCATAAAGTCATAATCAATATATGTAGACAAAGACTGACTAAATATGTTTATTTCTAATTTAAGAAGAAAAATATATATAAAGTTTTGAATCAGACGGTTCAATAATAATTTCTATAAACTCTTTCTAACTTTATAGGATTGTGTTAAAATAGCACTCGTAATGTATAGTTTAATACATACAGTCAAACTCTGTTTCTGTTGTCACATAATGACTAAATGTGTTTATTTCTAAATTAGAAAAAACTATTATGTAAAGAAAGTTCCAATCATACAAATCAAAAACATTTATATAGATACATACGGACTAACTATGATTGCCTTAAATATCACATAATATATATCCTGTATTTCAACTATAGAGTCAAAATGTTTTTAGACACATACTGGCTAAAATAGGCTTATTGATGATAAAGCGCACATAGTATATATAGTTCAATTCATACAGCCAAAATGCAGTTCTATAGATCCATACTGATTAACTGTTGTATGAACCCAGTATTTATCTATTGCATGAACCCAGTATTGATATATTGTATGAATCCAGTATTGATCTTTTAAAAAAAGATTTTGGGAAAAAACATTTCCCCCCAAAAATTCACTGTTCCTTGTTTTGTACTAACATACCGCTTTACATATACTTTATTGTCCCCGTTGTTCAAATTTGCACAAAGTATTTTTTTTTCATAAATTGTCTTTGGTAACGATTATTTAATCGGTACCGAGTATATCGATACTATATCATTAATCTAAATTTATCGTGACATTTCGTATTTGAGCAAATGTCAAAAGAACATTGATTTATAGTCTACATTACATATAATTACTTTAGAACTAATAGCATTCGATGATAAGAAAAGAACTACGTCATAACACAATTATAGAGACATCAATGCTATAATGACACGTCTTTATCTTAAAAATAACATCAAATGTCTTTGCTTATTCTATAACATGTCATTAGTTTTGAACAATGTCGGAATGTACTATTGCTTTTGGTGTATAATGTTATGCTTTTTTGTTTGTTTGCCATATGTTGCCAGACATCTTATTTGTTTGTTTGCAATATGTTGCCAGACACCTTATTTATTTGTTTGCCATATGTTACCAGGCATCTTTGTTTGTTTGCCTAATGTTGCCAGACTTCTTTATTTGTTTACCATATGTTGCCAGACATCTCTTTAGTTTGTTTGTCATATGTTGCCAGATATCTTTTTAGTTTCTTTGCCATATGTTGCAAGACATCTTATTTGTTTGTTTGCCATATGTTTCAAGACATCTTTATTTGCTTACCATATGTTGTCAGACTTCTTTATTTATTTACCATATGTTGCCAGACTGTTTGCCATATGTTGCCGGACATTTTTTGTGTTGCAATTTGTTGTCAGACATCTTATTTGATTGTTTGCCATATGTTGCCTGACATCGTTTTAGTTTGTTTGCAATATGTTACCAAACATCATTTTAGTTTCTTTGTCATATGTTGCCAGACTGTTTGCCATATGTTGCCAGACATCTTTTTGTTTGTTTACCATATGTTACCAGACATCATTTCAGATAAAGTAGTTACAATTTTAAAACACTTGTCGATTAAAATTAGTACTTCAAAGAGTATTCTGACATTGATAGTTGAGGCTTAGTTTTTATCTTTCTAAATTTTATGTCATTTTATCAAAGTCCATATTTCAATAGGTAAAAAAAAATAAACGAGCTTTTCGTGAAAACGGACGCGTCACAAAACAGATCTAATTGATTACATTTGAACTTTGCATGGATTTTGTCTACATTTTGTCTAAATGAGCTACATTTGTATAGAGATTAACAGGATACCATTTCCGAATAAAATAAAAACAACATTTGAAGCTGACCAAGGTTGGAAGGACGACCTTGATTTGCTGGTGTGACGTCACGTTGCCATGACTTTTACGCTGAATTTGCCGAAAGCATAACATTCAGTGGTTTGACAACGTCGCTGTTCCAATGATAACATCGTCATTGCGGTTAAATGCCTATAATCTGCTCTTTTAAATATCCAAAGGGGAAAGTAACGTAAAAATACTTAGACACTATATTGTAAATATAACTCAAGTATATTGATTAATTGCTGAGGAACCAGTCCAGCTTCACCAATATGTAATTACTCTGATGTTTTTCATCACCTGACGGAAACTCAAAATTTTGCTATAGATGTTCAAGTAAATTAATAATAATGTTTAATACAAATCTTATCCTTTTATATACTCTATTTATATAAATGTATAGCCTTTATAGGTATTGTGTTTGTTTCGTGTATGTGGATGTAGCCCTTGAAAACAAAGTATCCTAATATAATACAGTTTGTTATTTTCAATACTCAAATTAAATGCATCTATTTATCAAAACACATCCGAAATAAGTGTTCTATCTGAAACTGGAAATCGTTACCAAGACCTATCGATATTTAATATGGAAATATTTAGCTGTCATTAAATTGACATGAATAATTTATAAATTGCGTGCTAAGTCACAGACGTTCGCTTGAAATCTAATTGACTTTGATGTATGTAGATGCAATTTAAAATAGAAATGGAAACTGCTTAATTGCTTTTGCGTCCAAATGACATATATCACGAAACACTATACTACATCATAATTTATGCTTTAACTTTGTAATTTTACATATTTGCTATCATCATCGTAAATATCCAGTTTGTCTTTGTTACCGACTAATCAGTGTCTGAAGGCATGAGGAAGTACCTATAACATTACACTCATCACACATTTCAACAATGTGGCTCTTAAGTGTATTTTGCTGACGCAAGTTGCCATTAAAGCTTTTTTCCATTGTTTTAATATTTCAAGAGTGAAATACAATCTTAACTAGTTTGATTTATAGAAGGGAATGCAAAAACAAAAAGTAGGCAATTGAAACATACGTGTTCGAAAAATAAATTGTAATTTTTGTCGTTTTGGTTAATTACTTTAAAAGTTTCTTTTTCTTTTTAAATCTTTGCTCACGGAGAGAGATAATTGTTCATAATGTTTCGATTAGTTACGCCGGTTGTAGATCAGAGTTTATTTCAAAAAGATATTATATCATAAATTAAAACAATGTTTACAATGTCTTGAAACATATATATGACTTTGTATTATTAAAATCAAGTTCAATTTTTATAAACGGTTTCAGTTTTTGTAAATTTTGTATCCAATTTATCAAAATAAAACACTTATGTTATACTATCGACAGAAGAATCGCATACAAACGAATTCATGGCTGATACAAGCGTTTGATACTTTATCTTTCTACTTTCAGATAAAAACTTGCTACATTTAAATAGTTGTTAAAACAGGTTCGTTAAGTAAGCTATTATCTTGGTATATACAAAATTACTTACTCGAATGACAACAAAGCTACCCATGCACATGAATATTTAATATTAAAATAATATTCAGAGATGTCATTATTCTAGAACTATTCACTCAGATACTTTTAATCAAACCAAATACGCAAAATAGCATATTCAAGCCGAGCATATACAAACTGGTAAACTTGTAGAATTCAAATTAATTTTGTTAACAAAACTACGACACTATTCCTGATTGATTGACGTGTACAAAGTACAAAGTACAAAACAATAAAGCACACAATGAAACCGAGTTTATCTTTATAAACTTTTAAATTCGTTTAAAATGATTTATTGCAATGGTTTGATATTACGGACGAAATATTTTCAGGGAAATGCTTAATATCGAGAAATTGAACCTCACTGTCTGCAACTTAAATACATTCTATATGTATGTGTTAAACACAGTTATTTCCTAAACAGAGATGTTGCAGAATAACTATAGGAAACTACAAAACATATTTGTTTGTGTGTGATAGATTAACGCATGCACAACTGCACAATTATCTAGCGGTAGAGCGATCGCCTCGCATGCGGAAGGTTTCGAGTTCGATCCCCGGCCGGGTCATACTTAATACTTTAAAATGGTTTTAGAACCTTCCTCGCTCAGCATTTAGAGATTAGTTCTAGGTTTGGTCGGGCACCAGTTTAATTTGACTGGATGGCGGTATCATACCATATGTCTGATGATTCTCTAGTGTGGCATCGCTCGGAATATTGTCCCAAGTAGACACCGTCGCGATATGACTGAAACATTGTTGAAAGCGACGCTAAACACCAAACAACAACTTCGTTAACACAATATGAGTTGTAAATACATTACTTGCATCATCTCAAGCGAAAAATGGATTTATTTTCTCCTAGTAAAATATGATTCATTTTATTTTATCATTCAATTGTTTGGGGATTTGAAAAAATATATATCTCGGATTGTAACAGTACGAAAAAGAAATACATTCAAAGGTTCAGTTTTAAAAAAACGCTTCATAGCAGCATTAATTATCATCACACTATGCCATAACTGGTCGTGAAAGGGACTATTTGTTTTGTTTACATCGTCTAAGGAAAGTGCCTATAAGTAAACAATCTAAACATTGATACATGTTGTACCTCTCACCGCTGAAGTCGTGGGTGCTATTCATATACGATGCATCACTTACCAGTTTATTTTTTGTGGAAAGTGGTCTTCAACCAATAAAACGAAAGCCTTCTATGTACTATGTAATATGTTCAACATGACAAACTCCGTTTCGTTCTGGAACTTGAGTTAGCAGGACTGATCAATACACAGCTGTATTAACATAATGATGATATTAAACAGCTAATCAAAACCTCATTAAACTTCCGAAATGTACACTTTTTTATAACAACAAAATTTATTGTAATTAAATGTGCTTATAATATCGCTAAAATCATTCCTGTAGACCTCTTTAGTTTTAATAAAAGCGAGAAAATAAATAACTTTGATCAAAATATGTATTTCTTAGAAGAGCGGACCGAGCTATTAACGTTTGTTTACAGTTTTGTAATTCCGTTATGACTCGGTTGCTTTCCGTACCTCCGCCAGTGTTCGGAAGTACACGAATGAATACTGCAGTGGTAGTGTGCAGATTATGACCGTAAGATAAGGGGTTCATTAACAAGATTAGAAAAGTTATGGCTTCAATCATAGTATGTGTCGTTATTGTTTTTTTTTCTTTAAAAAAATATATTGATGTCTGCAATAAAACTGTATCGAACGTAGTACGCATTATATTATTTATACGCACTGAAAAACAATGTACGGATTATTAGTTCTTGCTCAGGATCCTCCCTTGTATGTACGCGTGATACAATCGCACGAGCTATTACGTCTCAAATCACTTTATTGCAGTCAATATTGAGAGGCTACCAGGGTAGTTTGTTTAGTATAGTTATTAAAAAAGTAATTTTATTTTTAATTTTATATGAACGATTCGTCGCTTGTATAAAGGAATAAAGAGGATATTCTTAGAAACTATCTAACTACAAGCGGTTATTTAATTTTCAACCGTATCCCCTACAGCTCCCCGTTCTATTTTCTCTCTGAATAGAATTGATCATATATTACCGACCTACGCGTTTCCGAACAAGACTCGTAACTCCCAGTTTTCTGCCGAATGTGTTTATCGGAAAGAGATGAACATTAATTTGTAAACAAAACCCGTTCGTAATCATGTACTAATAATGTGCTTTATATTTATTTTTTTTTCGTTTGCAAAGTAATCTATCATCTCGATGAGTAAAACTGACTTAAATTAAAACTAAAAACGACCGTTTCGGAAGTTTAATGAACCTTTAACACTGCAATGCGAAGTGTTTACATAATATATAGCCAGTGTTCTGTTATTGCTATAAAATGAACATTATTGTACATATGCGTTTGTCTGGTATTTCTAATGGAGGTTACACCAGACAAACAATTACATTTCCTTGATATAATTTGCCTTGAAGACTATCGTGCTTGTGTGATATAAAACTCGGCCTTGTCTCGTTACATTAAATACAGTTCCTCATCTTCACCGTTATTAAATATAATTGGCCATTTCCACTGAGAAAAACATAATAATAACATTAATAGAAAATATGACCAACTTTCGAACTGATAAATTAACCGCAATGCGACGATATATTGGCGCTGAATATAATAAAATTCAAGGCGACGCATATGCGCCGAATGTACTACTGTTCAAAGTGACAAAGAGCCGTCATTGGAATAATTAAATGTCAAAATGACGATTAAACTATGACAGAATACCCAGTATATTGTTTGATAGTTTATCTTTATTATAGTGTGTCACGTCTGACATTGACACGAATTCAATTTAATTGTACTAAACGACAAAGACATTTTTACAAAGTAGTATGACGTGACAAATAAATCACAATTTTGGAAAATATTCAGGTTTGTATTGACGATCTTACACATAACTTGATTAAGTTGAAATATGTTGTTGCTTTTTTTAATTTTCATTGGGTTTTGATCGCTTATGTAAATAGTAAATGTTTCGTATGACTCCTTATGTATAACCTTGCGTTACATTAAATTGTTATAATGTTGAATGCATAACATTTTAGCCACACTTATTGATCACATATTCTGGTTTACTATCTGATGTTCTTTATCTAAAAACCACAGTGTTTCTCATAACCTATACAACTACCAATGCATTTGTTTATGAAATATGTATATACCAATGAGCTTTTCTTCGTTATTGCTAAGTTTAAAATTATGATGTTTTTTTTCTGGAAATGATTGGAGAATTCCCCATAATGACAATTCGTGAGAATGCTAGCAGCCATACTTATTTTATTTATGAGAAGGTTAAAAAGATAGCACTCAGTGCACGATAAATCTACACGTGGTTCATACGTTCGCTACGTGACATTTTGTTCACCACTTTTATCAATCTTAACATTTCATTTTTCATGTCGATCGAACTGAAATGATTATAATTAAGTGTATTTGGAAACACCACAACGTTGCTTTTTATTCATTGTGTCAATAATTAGCCGAGATAATGTCATGAAGCATCGACAACTTATTGATCCTGTTTTAAGACATATAATTACACTAGAATAACAACATTTCGTGATGAGAAAAACGAGCTGATCTGGCATTAAAATATAAAGACATCACAATAATGATACGTCATTATCTCAAATATATTTCATTATCTAAAACTTGTATGGGTATTTTGAAAATGATGTAGAATCTTTTTGTCAATAATGTTTGGTTTTGCTTTTGCCATGTTTCCAGTCAACGCTTCAGTTTTAATGACCTTGATAACGGAAGTGCAGTACGATACTGCACTATCATACAATATAAATAATTATATACAATAGTGTAAAGTATTTTAGCTTGAGCTAACTATAGCAAGCACATCATATTTACGTTACCTACATTATTCTGTTTTGTCTTTTTTTGAATGTTCATTTTACCAAAAGAGAGAGGAAAGATTCATGTGTTAATCACACCATATATGAAACCATATGGGAATCGTATGTGTATTTTTTTTATATGATATTCAACTAAGAGGCTACTCAAGATTCACCAAAGTAATCCAATAAATTATATGTTAATCTTGTATGGCACAATTTTCCAGTAAAATAATTGAATCTCATTGATACTTTACTATCGATGTACATTTGAGCCAATAATCTATAGCTAAAATCATCTAATTAAAAAGTCACAAACAAAACATGGCATTTTTTTCTGAGATGTAGGATAAATTATATTCACGGCATTAATTCCGCATAATTTGTAGGTTTACAAACTAAAAAACTATACAGTTATCTGTGCAAAGACACGGTGTTTGTACAAAAAGGCATAAAGGAAAGGAAATAACACATAAAATCCCAACTGCACGCACACGTGCGCGTGCACGCAATTTGATACACCATATGCTATAAAGTCAGTATTTGCAAAATTATTCTTAACCAAACATTAGGGGCATCTGAACAGGAGATAGCAGATTTAAGACGTAATTGAGACAATACCTCAGACAGTCTGTTTATTGTAAATATCGATAATAGAATCTTAAACTTGTGTACTAGGCATATAACACTGTAAGCTTAACGCCACATCTAAACGCCTGTCTAATTTACAAGAAACAAGCAGTCAATTTTGAATTTCTGAATATGTTTATTTCAAAGATATACTTTAGACTGTAGGTCAGTCAATCGCAATACATATGGAGACAATGCTTTGTGAACAACCAGACATAAATGTTCAGACCAGACTACGGCGAACGCGCCTAGCTACAATGCAAACCATAGACACGCACATATATACACTGTATATATCAATGACACTTGATTACAATTACAGTAAAGTATAAGTTTGTCTTATCGTTTCTTATACGCCGTGTACAGAAAATATCATAATTAATTAACAACAACGTGCTACATGTACCACTGAACAGCTTACTTGACACGCCCGGCAAATTTCAGACATTAACAACAACGTGCTACCACTGAACAGCTTACTTGACACGCCCGGCAAATTTAAGACATTTTCAGACGGACTTTTCAATTACGAGACAGCATTTTAAAAACGAGTTAAACTTTCAAAATCAATCCTAATTTTGAATGTTGAATACATCTCAAACAATTCAGCAAGTGTAACACTTCTGTTGATTACCCCTATTGCCATACGGCGTGTTTTAAAATGAAAACCTATTAAATGTTAATGGTGCTTCATTACTTTCGTCTAGATTTGGCAAATTATATTTTCTTTCAAATGTCATTTCGTTGTAAACGTTTTTTTTTAAAGATTATACATATACTCAAAACAATAAGAGTAGTCAGTTAAAATACAGGGGAACTCACTTAGGGCACATGGGAACTCACTTAGCGCATATTAAAAGTCGGATTGTTGCTGAAGGTGGACAATTTATTCTAAAGAAGCAACCTGAAATTGAATTAGGGAGTGTAACAAACAGAATCGTTGATTAAATCAATTTTACAAACTTTTGTTAACTTAAAGGTAATATCAGTCATCCGTTATTATTTCAATGTAAAGGGAGGTAATTGACAGATTTCTTTCGAAAAGGGAATGCGGATACAGTGACGACATGTTATAAATATTTTAACAGTCTTTTATTTTGTGGTGTAATATATCATCGTTTACACAATTAAGTTAAAGAACAGCCATTTTCTCTGTTTTATGTTATCCTTGTTATAGTGGTGTCATTGTGGTGTAATATATCATCGTTTACACAATTGAGTTAAAGAACAGCCATTTTCTCTGTTTTATGTTATCCTTCTTATAGTGGTGTCATTGTGGTGTATGTGTCGTGTTTTTTTATCACTTTCGTGTCTGTGGCGTTAACATATATGTCCCATCCTGATGTCAATGCCGTTATGTAATCTGGGCCATTTAGGTGTTTATATTGTTATGTTGTCAAACACCAAAACAATTCCTTTGTATCATTAATGAGTACTGTCGGACGCTTTATATCATCTTTACCAAGACTAGATTATATTTCATTGTTGTAAACTGACATGTTTGTATATTGCATAGCTACTCATCAACGATTGTTGCAAATTGATTTAAATGTATATAGATGCAATTTAAAAGTTGTTTTATCCAAAGTATATCACGATATAAAACTATATACCATAAAAATCAATATGCATACGTTTGTTTCAACAAATTGAATTCCATTTGTCATCAGTTACAACCATTTTGTTTCTCATTTTCTAGTTTTTGTGTAATTTGAAATTGTTATATTATTTATGAAACACTAAATCTTTCACAGTTAACATATCAAGTATATTCTGCTTACGCACATTTCTATCAATCCTATTTTCCAACCTTTCATTCAACCAAGTAAAATAATAAAGTAACATATTTAGCTGATATTATCTTCTTTACAGTAGCTTTTTATATATATGTCATATTATTACGCCGTCTTGTAAGTCGACTTTAAATCAATATATATCGCAAACAAGTCCGGAGAGTGCTATGCCAAGTACAGCATCAAGTTCATTTGCTCAACATTTTGTATATATGTTATGTTTTGATGTTTTTGTAATTTATAAACAGTCTTGGTATTGGCATAATGCTCACAATTTACTATGAGCGATATCAACATAAATGAAAAAGAAAAGTGTGAATTTTTTCAAATACCAACTATTGACCCACTTTGTATATTTGTCAAGCATAACTGTCTTTATTTTCAATCAATATCATACGAGAAAGAACGAAAGCTTAGACATAAAGGAAGTTTACTGTGCATTAGTAAATGCAACATAGAAAATATTTCATTTTATCATTCTTGATCCTAGAAAAAATACCTTGCCAGGAACTGTCACGTCTCACGAAACAGTTGAATTCTGTTGTTTGTTCTATATAAAATAAGGGATTGCCACTGTTAACAAATTCCACATAGAAATATATTTTTCATAGCAGGAATGTATCCACATATAAAATGCACACTAACTTGTATGTTGACCAGCTTGTTTTTAAAGACAGTGCAGTGACATCCTAAGACTGTTTATTTTTAAACGATGTCCTCAAATGTTCATAAAACATGCATCTGTTAAAATCCTATGCAATTCACATTTTGAATACCAGTAATGTCTTATTGCAGTATATGCTATACCAGCTTTTGCTTTAATCATCTGCAGCATGAAGTAACAGACCCTATAAACTATATTTCAATCCAAATAACATAGGACCTTTTTAAGTGCATGGATGATTGATGTTAAAGTGGCAAAAAAGGTATCGCAACTGTGAAGTGAGAAATTGTTGTTCAGAAATTTAACATTGCCTTATCAAAGTAACCCCTCAACCATAAAGACGGTCCAGAACACATATAGGATTTAAAAGGCTGAGATGTTATTTTTTATTTCTGGTTAATTTCTGATATCTGGTATTGTATACATCTTGTGGAATAATTATCGTGCTTGAAAAGAATGTAAAGAACGATATACCAAATAAATTATTTCTTGTTATTTCACAATACAGTTTTATTGGAACCACTTATTGCAATCACCAGGAATGCCCCTTTCTAGATGAAATCACTGTTAAAATGGAATACATTTATGGATATTAACAATTACTTTATGTAAACAGAATGGAATTCATTTCTCTTAGAGAGATTAAAACTTATTATTCAACGAACTCTTCTGTTAACAGCAGCTTGTTACAAAACACCACCAGAAAGTGGATATATATAATTTTATGCATAATGAACTATAGTCATAACATACCTGCGTATTTATCGTTACATTTGGTACAGTTACAACCATTAGTTAGTCGAATATTTGAATATATGTTTGACTGATATGATGACTTGAGTTACATAAGGAGAATAGTCACTTAACCAATGACCATATTGAATATAACAAAATACTATCGTTAAAAAACGACAATACACATTCAGAAATTAATATTTATAAATATATACAAAGTAATGACTGTTTTTTAGCGCAAAAAACAAACTTGTGTGATAGATTGACACGTAAACCCTTCACAACTTTTAATATTGGAGTTTTCTTACTTTTTAATTGTTCATTTTTAAATAAAAACATAAACACACCGTGACGGTGATTTAAATAATAATCTTATATGACGTAAGGGCTTATATAACGTAAGCGAATGCTAGATATCGATGCCAAATACATCAATATTTAAGCTGTGTAAACCAAAAGCAATATACATGTATGCTTTATTATAATTAGGCTTGTACATGAAGCTTCTCTTAACATCTTATAATGTACAATTTCTAAAGAATAAATTCGTGAAACATTGTACACATGTAAGTCTTTGCGAAGTGGGGACACACGAGAGGCATTCCTCCAGGTATACTTTTTGCATACTTACTACCCTTCGGAGTAATTCAGTTGAGTTTGTCTGACCCTCCTTGTCAGGAGACTAACCATTTCAAATCATTACACGAAACTGTACACATGAGGTGGAATAATGTGCTGCAGCGAAATAACTCGTGATAACCTTCTGACGAAATAACATTCTTTTATTTTGTAATTTTCGGTATAGACGTCTGACCCTCCTTAGCCGGAGCATTACTGTAAAATGTAACTTTCGGTTTTGAAGACTGACCCTCTTTAGCCGAAGCATTACTTTCGGTATCTATATAAATACGTCTGACCCTCCTTAGCCGGAGCATTACAGTCAAATGTAACTTTCAGTATAGACACTTGACTCTCCTTAGCCGGAGCATTTCTTTCGGTATAGACGTCTGACCCACCTTAGGAATGGGAATGACCGAATCTAATGTTGAGAGAGCTTGTGGCCAGAACCTTTTGCCTTAAATTGTATTTGACTAATATGCATTATAAATATTGTAATATGTGTTTATTTGGCAATAAAATATGTTTAAACTTAATCCTCCTTACCCGCATCATTACTTTCAAATGTAAACTTCAGTATAGAAGTCTGACCCTCCTTAGCCGCATCATTACTTTCAAATGTAAATTTCAGTATAGACGTCTGACCCTCCTTAGCTGGAGCATTACTTTCAAATGTAAATTTCAGTATAGACGTCTGACCCGCCTTAGCTGGACCGTTACTTTCAAATGTAACTTTCGGTGGTAATTGAACAGAACGTTTGACACATGTTAAACTCAATGTTAAATGTTTTCGGTACCGGGGTTAGTATCGGTCAACAGACGGAAGCGCATCAGAGAAGTGGCAATACTTTCTAGGAACGATCTTTGTGTCAAAACAGGATAAGTAAGCTTTGACATTCGCCACTCGGTCACAGTGCATTCAGCGCAGTCTATGAACTGAAATATTAATTATGTATAGTATTTCCAATGATGGTGTATTTTTCACTGTTTTTTTATTAGACGCAAACTTGAAATTTGAGCAATTCCGACAAGTGCGCCTGTGGATTGCTGATAGGAATTTCCCCCGTGTCAAATAAAGTTTAAACGACAAAATGTAATGGTACATGTAGTTGTTCTATGGAATATTGTTATTGCGATCGAATACATAGGGTTACTGATTGACACGTGTAGTGTAAGTTTAATCCATACAGGAGCTTTTTTATATTTCACTGAGCTGACAGGACTTCTGATAAATAGTTCTATCCTTACAGAAAACGTACACACGGCAAAACAAACATTACACGTGTGGCATTTATTATTTTTCTCTTTTAAACGTAATTATCCAACTCACATCTTCAAAGCAAGTGCGCTGCTTGTTTTATTTTTTTTTATAACGAGACCATTGTCGATCTCTACAGAATATCTGTGTGTCTTCGTGTTTTAACTGAACGTGATTTTAATATTATAGAAGTTTCACCGTAATGTCTGTGTTTATGCGCCGGAAATAAGCAGAAAGGTGTGCATAAGAAAAAACTAACAAAAACACTTTAAAACTTCCATTTTGATTCTTCTAATTAAAATACATAATTTTCCAATTGGAAATTTACAGTTAAAATGTCGAATTTATAATAAACCTTTTAACTTAAATATAAACTTTCCAGTTGGGGTATTTAAACAACCTTTTAAACTAAAACCTTCAAATGCATAGTAATTAAGTTTCAAACAAATATGATTAAAGAAATCTGTTGAAGTTTACTTTTTTTATGTCTTGTGAGTGATAAAATGTACCAGTATATGATGTTTTTGTTCAGCCCGGTGAATGGGTATCTATACTAGTCTAAGATTTAGTTAAGCCTGGTGAATGATAAACTATACCAGTCTGATGGATTTAAGTCAAATCCGGTCAGTGATAAACTATACTTATAAGCCTGAGGTGTTTTAGTTCAGCTCGGTGAATGCTAAACTATACCAGACTGAGACGGATTAGTTCAGCCCGATAAATGATAAAATATGCCAGTCTATGATCTTTTAGTTTAGCCCGGTTAATGATACACTATACCAGTCTGAGAGGATTTAGTTCAGCCCGGTTAATGATACACTATACCAGTCTGAGACGATTAAGTTCAGCCCGGTGAATGACAAATTTTGCCAGTCACTGTCTGAGAAGATTTAGTTCTTTCCGGTGAATGGTAATCTATACCAGTCTTGAGAAGTTTTAGTTCAGCCCGGTGAATGATTATATATACTAGTCTGAGAAGAGGTTTTGTTCCGCATGGTGAATGGTAAACTAAACCAGTCTGTTGTTGTAGTTCAGCTCGGGGAATGATAAACTATACCAGTTTGAAAAGATTTTGTTCAGTCCATTGAAAGATAAACAATACAAGTTTGGGGCGTATTAGCTTAGCATGGTAAATAGTAACCTATACAAGTCTGAGATTTTTTTATTCAGCTCATCGAATGATAAATACTACATGTCTGAGGTGTTATAGTTTAAACTAGTGAGTAACAATCTATACAAGTCTGAGAAGTTTTTATTTAGTTCGTTGAATAATAAGTGTGAGGTGTTTTGGTTTAGCCGGGTGAATAACAATCTATACATCTGAGAAGTTTTTATTCAGCTCGTTGAATGCTAAACAATAGTCCGAGGTGTATTAGCTCAGCCTGGTGAATTATTTCATCATGGTGAAAGATAAACTATACCAGTCTGAGGTGTTTTCGTTCATCCAGGTGAATGATAAACTATACCAGTCTAAGGAGTATTGCTACAGACGATGAGCATGTTATAGAACTAGATGTCTGATCATGAAAATCAACGAAACAACCACCTAATTAACTAATATGAATATGATTTAATTGTATTTCTTTGAGACAACACATGTTTACATATTTGTAAAGTGTGAGCAGTACCAAGATTACCTTACATCAACACATTTTCTATTACTCACAGTTCCATTTGTAAAGTGTGAGCAGTACTGAGATTACCTTACATCAACACATTTTCTATTATTCACAGTTCTATTTGTAAAGTGTGAGCAGTACTGAGATTATCTTACATCAACACATTTTCTATTATTCACAGTTCCATTTAAAGTTAATCAGTCCAATGTTGCAATGCAAAAAATTCAATCTTTGACGCAGTAGTACATTCTGTGTAGGATGAAATCAATACGCACGCGCCGATATAACGACATTACATGAAAATAGTGTACAATTACTTGGTAACTTCGCACGAAGGCGCTTTAATTCTGGTAAAAACGTCAGACAGCGAGTACACTTTGTTTTCTTCTATCTTATCACATTAAAGTAATGGTATAAAAGACATTATAAATCACATATGTATTTTTGACGAACGCGCTTCCATGAAACTATACCTGCAAATTCGTAGCGGTTTATATCACAATTATGAGTTATTCAAAGATAAACAAGGAATGGAGTTTTTTGAAATCAAGTATATATTATGGGAATTATATCCACTTGAATTTAAGTCAAGTGCTCATATACACTGTTCGTATTTTGTTATCATTTTGAAGGAGAAGTTAAAGCCTGAAATTAGGGGTTATAGTAAAACACATGGCATTTTCAATACAAACCTTCTCAAACTATATCTTTTCTAAATTGTGTGAGATACATTGGTTATCTATTGTATCTCCAGCGATGGTGTACAGGTGATACAAGACGGACATTAAAGATGGACAATTTGGCGTCAAAAATGATCCTCACACAGACATGTAACTTAAGTCGACTGTTAAAACTGCAAATGTATGTGGTACACAACTGCATCAAAGAAGATGCTAGATATGCATTGTAAGATCTTTCTTATATAGTTGGCGGCATCTTGTCGGCAGCTGTACGCGAACTTCTGGCTAAACATCTAAAGAAAAAACAAATTTGTGGTAGATGGGCACCACGTCTTTTAAATGATTTCCAAAAGCCCACGGGTGTATAAAAAGAATCAAAAACTGCTTTATTGTTACAGAAGTAAAACTCAAATTTGTGAGCTGATTGTTGATTACTTAACAGGATGTTTTTATTTTGAGCCCGAATGTCGGGTTGATAATAATCAATGGACGAAAAAAGGCCAAAGAAAGACAAACTTTAGAGAGTTGCCTTAAAGGTACTCAACTCGATATTTCAATTCTAGCGGTCCTGTCATTCTAATTCCTGTCCCAAATGGTCGATCGATTAATGGTAACATTTATAAATATTCTGTCTTAAAATGTCAAACAGGTATACAAAAAACAAGCAACTGGTTTGCGAGGCATATAATAATACAGCTTCTAACAAGAGTCAAATTATCGAAAAAACATCTTGAACAAGAAATGGTCGTGCAACTATCACACCCACCACACTATTAGGACATGGGTCTTTGTGGTTTATTTCTGTTTCCTCAAATGAAAACATGTTGTTTGACATGCGTTATACCACAAATGCGCTCTTGATTCCGCCAATGCAGTGTATGCGTTGTATAATAGTTGAAGACTCTTCTGCTGTTTTTCTGCTATTCAGTTTTCATTTGGAAAAGAGCGTTTTGGCCAGTAGACAGAACTTTGAAAGGTTACACTAGATACTTACTATATTGAAACCCTTTGTTTCCTTATATATTTATTCTGTGTTTAGGGATATAAGCTGTCTTGATAAGAAACCGTCCAAACATAACAGATATAAAGATAGGGACAAAATAACATTTAATTTCGCAATATGCAGATGACACAACGCTTATATTAGATGGATCTGAAAAATCACTACGATGCACATTAAATGATTAAAAAACTCAAGCGAAAATCTCCGGTCTTTATATAAATATGGACAAAACTTAAGTAATCTTGACTGGCAAAATAACAAAAGCAAAACAAACTATATATATATCATATTATCAAAACTACAAAAAAAACAAAAACAATTCAAACATATTAAAATAATAACATGTTATCTTTGTTTGTATAATATTTAAGTATAATTGCCAAATTAAAAAATCCTATATCTCCATTTTTATACATGGAAAAGTATTTAACAAATGTAACTTTTGTTCAATAAAATTGCAATAAGGTACCTGTTTATATAACTTTTATGACAATATTTGATTTCTCTTATCAATATCAATATATTGTAATTTACCAAACATAGTTAATGCAAAATTAATCTAGATTATTAATCTGCAATAAAGAACAACACCTATGCAGACAGATTGAGGTAAAGGAATAGAGAAAAAGAAAAACGTTCTGTATTCAAAAATGAACCAATAGTGTGTTCATACTATAACAATAATTTGAAATATATGTAACAATTGTATGACTATATGCATATTTTAATGTAATATTTAATCGTGCTTTGAGGAATGACAACTGTGACCCTCTCGAACCTATTACAGAGTGAATAGATGGATCACCAGTTGGTGGTTGTAATTAAAAAAAAACAAAAAACAAAAAAACATACTATTATTTTTATAAGCATATGGACACTATCTCAAAGTTTCTGTTTGTCCGTCGTTTTTTAATTAGAATGTAGAACCGACCCATATATGTAAATATGAATATAAAACTCAATTTATTGGATAAAAAAGTCATTTTGGATCCCAATTTCACACTAATTAGCTTAACAGGCGACTGTTTCAAGAAAATGAACATACAACGTCTCACATCACTATTACTTTTCCCAGAGGACCCAATTGTTTTATTCAAGTCATAAACACTGTGAAAAATATTTGCAGCGTGTGTCAGGGCTCAATTTCTTCACTGGTTCAAGATATGCAATTCCAAACAATAAAAACTTGACTGGGCCATTTTCAATTCAATGGCCATGTGAAACATATTGATTCCCAGAGCAACACTTTGCTAACAATGCGATTCAACCTATCACTTTTTAAATGACACAGAATTAGCTAGAAGTCTGGTATATGTATCAGCATAATATTTTCAGTGGTGAATTTTAAAATATCGACTATTTTACACTTGGCTATGAATAAATAAAGCCCTGAAAAAAAAGAAGAAATAAGAACATATGTTTTACTTCTACCTCCTTCACTTTTGATATAACAGTAGCGTCCAAAAGCAACCTTGAAATTTAGATTAGATTACTTTGCAAAAACACTGCATCTGCTGCTTGATCCATTATATAACAATACGATATGAAACGCAAAAAAGTAACTGTGACGCAAAGGGATATTTTGTGGCAAAATCAGCGAGAAGAATGTGTTAGAGTGAATATTTCGGTTGGAATCTTACCATTTTTAAACACAACTATATATGTGATTTACTGACAAGGGCGACAGGTTAGTATGAGAGGTCAGTGAGATACCCGACCCAATTATATATACGAGAAGGTCAAGTGACATATATCATGACATATGTTTACCCCATAGTTGTAGTCAATTTACGCTCAGTTTGCGCTTCGTCTACATTTTGTTTGTGCGTTGTTTTTTACTCAATTTAGGCTCAATTCGCATTCAGTTCATGCCTGCACATCTGAATAAATGCATTCAGAAATGCAGACAGCTTCCATTCATCGTTCGTCGACGCGTTAAATGATAATCGCAATATCTCGAAATGTTGTCTAAATGCATTTACTTTTCATCCAAAAACAAATTCTAGTTAAAAGCGTATGGTGATGCTATTTGCATCATTACTGCAACTAATATTCATTTGTTTATTTATTCAAATTTACATACATGTATATCAACATTAGTTTTGTATCGTTGGATATAATATGCAAAGGCAGTGCATATTATGCATTAAGGCACTTGGATTTTATCAAATATGTGAACTGGCAAAAGATAATATAGTCATGTAGGCAATATTAAATTACCTTTCCTGCCTAAACATCCACAATTCATAGCACTCTGAACTTGCAACGATTGTTTTTGCTTTCTGTTGAAACAAACCAAATAACAAGCCAGGGTGTGTCAATGCTAAGTAACGGTCGAAGGCGTACATGTAGGCCATTCCCACTGATAACTTGACCCTTCCTGTATATATTTTCCATTATCTATGGTATGAATATCTAACCTAAAATTAAACAAATCAGCTTATTAATAAAGAAAATTAGGATGAAGTAAGGCAGCCAGCCTTTGCTGACGTTTGCATGATGTGAAACATAATTCATATATGGATATTTAATTAATCAAGTCTGTTTGAATTATCTTACTTTACACGCCATCAATCTTAAACTAATGTTATTTATATCTTAGAAAACGAAAATCGTTAATCTTATTTAAAATATCTTTAAGTTCTAACGAATCTATCTGAATTTGTATGGCGTGTGTCTTGTACTTCCATAAAATAACATTTAATATGTTTTCAGAACGAGTACGAAAAGATAACTGCATTGCTTAATGCATATTACAATTGTACAATAACTCAGTTTAATATAATGGATAGAACGACTACCAGTTTAATTGCAAAAGAGTAGTGAAATAATGGTAATCTAAAACTTAAGAAACGTCAAGAACTGATATGCATTGTAACTTGACTGATCATGTTCAATTTGGCTGCTTAGTTTTGTAAGGAGTTTTAATGGGACATTCGAAATTTAAAAGCACAGGTCTGGCAGACAGATTGATAATTTAGATAGCGGGATACATTAAGATCCACTTTGCCGTAAGTGTGGAGATTGGCGTGTCTTACAGAGCAACACTTGATATAACTGCCACCGTGAGCATCTGTGGAGATTGGCGTGTCTTACAGAGCAACACTTGATATAATTGCCACCGTGAGCATCTGTGGAGATCGGCGTGTCTTACAGAGCAACACTTGATATAATTGCCACCGTGAGCATCTGTGGAGATTGGCGTGTCTTACAGAGCAACACTTGATATAACTGCCACCGTGAGCATCTGTGGAGATCGGCGTGTCTTACAGAGCAACACTTGATATAATTGCCACCGTGAGCATCTGTGGAGATTGGCGTGTCTTACAGAGCAACACTTGATATAATTTCCACCGTGAGCATCTGTGGAGATTGGCGTGTCTTACAGAGCAACACTTGATATAACTGCCACCGTGAGCATCTGTGGAGATTGGCGTGTCTTACAGAGCAACACTTGATATAACTGCCACCGTGAGCATCTGTGGAGATTGGTGTGTCTTACAGAGCAACACTTGATATAACTGCCACCGTGAGCATCTGTGACTGAATGGTCCGCTATAAAAAATTATTTTATGAAATATTTATTTGACTTATTAAGTAGCAACCGAGTTGCCAACGTGCCATTTATAACATGTTTCACAGAGATAGGATGGTTGTTCGCAAATAATCGTCTCCATTTATATATATTATCATCATTCATTTTTTCATTTTCATCCCCTGAAGAAGGAATAATATATATATTCCGAAAGTGCTCGGGTTTTTCAAATAATTTTAAAGAATTCAGTATTGTTTGGGTGTATTAATTAATTTTTATTAATTACTTTAATTTCTTTCCCATATATATATTCATCGTATATATATTTATATATACAGAGAAGGGACTTTAATCGCTAAGACAGAAAGCGTTTTGTCATGTACCAGTACAAAAACCAACTAGTCCGGCAAATGCCAGACAGTTATTTGAAATTACCAGACAATATTTCAAATCGAAACTAAACTTCAGAGTGAATTTAACATTTGAATGTTACCGACTGTCCAACAATGTTTCCATTACATTTAGTGTTACATGGAATTTTATTCTAGATGAATACAGTGTGTCTGTTATTGTTAATGGATCTTAAGTTCTTGTTATCTGTCTGTGGTATTTATCAGTTTTACTTTTCAAATGTCATTCCGTTGACAAAGTTTATTATATTGTTATGCGTTTACGTTTACAGTTACGGAAGCCATATTGGCTAAAAGTGCTTACTGACACGCTTGCAGTGGTTAACGAAACATGACAACAAAGGAAGATTACACTATAGAATTCAAC
The DNA here is from genome assembly GCA_029582155.1 of Panopea generosa. Classification (NCBI taxonomy): domain Eukaryota; kingdom Metazoa; phylum Mollusca; class Bivalvia; order Adapedonta; family Hiatellidae; genus Panopea; species Panopea generosa. The sequence continues at coordinate 34,882,151 of CM055907.1, forward strand.
ATAAAAATGTCTCAGTACATTTCCGCCCAATGACTCTTTCAAAATGACTTTTAACATTATATTTTTAAGATACAAATTAAAAATATTTTTGAAAGAAACCAGCATATTAGCAGATGTATTGTTTCACTGCATATAAATTATACTCTCCTTGGCAACCCACGACATAGTCGTATGAAAAATGTAAGAAATTTATTTATAGACAAAAACTCAATAATTCGATACGGCGATACAATACTGTGAATCATGCAGTTGTATTGCGATAAAAAAAACTGCATATTAATTGAATTTGCATCCAAAATCATGCTTTAAGAATGTGTCATACCCATTTGCAATGGCTATGATTTGTATCATTTCTATCTGACACATTGTCTGGTTACTACTGCGCCATTATGAACTCTGCAATTTATTCTATCAAATAATACAAATGTAGACCTCAAAGACATATTTTTAAAGGTTACTTTATTAAACGTGTAGTACTATTGACTTGTTTTTCAGTGAAATATTAAAGTCTAAGATATTTAGCTGAATTGTATCACTACTTTGTTGTACCTCGTCTAGCTACTGTTTGTGCACATATAATTCATGTTTCAATTCAATCATTTAATGGTGCACCAAAACAATTTTTGAATGAGGTTTAACGTCATTTTCAACACATTTCCGGTTATATATGGCATTTCCAGTTTTATTTGTGGAGGTAGACCACAAGTAACTGCAAAAACTTTCTTACATAAAGTTTATGGAGCGAGCGGGGCTCGATCCTACGAACTTGGTGGTGAGAGATAAGTGACGTCAGTGATCACGAGATGGCGCCTTAGGCAACTCGACCACGGCAGACACTTCCAATAAACCCATGTATGTTTCCAGTGAATCCGTTTATGCATATATAACCCAGATTGGCTTTAGTACATGCTAAACTATAAAACAAAACGATTTTTACGGGGGGTGGGGGGATCCTCAACAATATCATCAAAATGATAACAACACACTTTCATAAATCGTATTTTACAAGTCAACGTAGATAATCCTTCATAGATAGACAATGACTGTTGTTCTTACTAAGTCTATAAAAAGTTAATCCGGTGTTTATATGATATATTACAGAAACATCGTTTTTAACAAATTGATAATCGTAATTAATATCATTGATCTGCATTTTTTTTTAAATGATATATCTCTGCATAGACAAAACATTAGTTCCTTTGATTAAAACCTATCTAACATTGATATAAATTTGATTATGATTGTAATAAATTACAAATATTAAAAGGAGTGAGAACGAAAACTACTGCTGACACAATGCCTAATTTTCCTCGTTTGCTCATTCTAATTTTAAATGAACTTCGTCACTGTGATCAGAAGTTCAATGTTACTAAGTGTATCAATACACACACAATGCCAACATTATGTATTAAAATGCATTCCATCTTACATATGTATGATTATTATCAATTATTTTATTATACACAAAGAGTCCCATAAGAAATTCGTTTCACCATTTTTATTTCTGATTCTAATTTACAACAGCAATATCGAATAAAGTAATGATTAAAACAAACTATTTAACAGTGTGTTAATTGTATTCAAGTTTGATATGTAGGCAATGTCTTTATTTTATTTCTGTAATATTAATGTATACACTATTTGTGTTAAACTGCATTAAATTGTTTTGATTTACAAGGTTTAATGCGAGTTGTTTTTTTAATATAGCCGCCTTCCTAATGGTGTTTGATAATTGATAGAGCCATTACTGCCAGATTGGTGACTCCAGCTGTGTAACAAATATCTATTTTAATAAACAATTACTTTAATAATAAACTTCTGTTTGAAATATTAGTTTGTTAACCATATTCCCGGTGTAATTATTTACACTAAGATCTTTATATTGTATATAATGAATCATTTCCAATGCGAATATTACTGGCATGTTATGCCTGTGGTGATATAAAAGTCGTACAACCTGAAAGAAAATTAACTGCACTTAGCCACACTGTGAAAGAAACTGTACTTTGAATTTGAAATTGGTATTTTGGTTATTTTAATTCATATTTCAGCTTAACGTGAACTATTCATCACACAATGTCACGATTGTCACTACTTCATTGTGTCACGATGTGTCTTTAGTAAGTGAATGACAGCTGTGCAACCATAGTAAAGTATAAAGAAAACGGTTTTACATAGTCAATTTTACAACGTATTCAAATGTTTTTGAAAAATAAGATAAAACATGAAATGTGCATGACTCTTTTAGAAATTAATGTCTTTTATTTATCCCATTGCATTGATATAATTACGATTTAATTGTGAGAAAAAAGTCCCTTCTTAGTAAATCTATAGCCAAGTAATACAAAAAAGTAAACTCAGCTGCAGATAAATGCGTTAGATTAAAATAATTTAATTGGACAATTTCTGTTTCAAACATTTGGACCCGGGTATATTTCCTACACAATTTCTTTATTTTTAATAATTCAAATGACATGTAATATTGTTACATAGACGATTATGTATTGATATATTAGATGAACAGATTCCCCTCGCTTCACATTTTTTTCTTTACATAACCGCATTTAAGTTATTGAATACGGAGGAAATTTTACAGACGGGTCTTGGCACGCCGTTACTTTTTATATAAATGTGTTAAAATGCTCGATTGAGATCAATACGTCTTATTGATTTAATAAACAATATCTGTTTATATCAAAAGAGTTTGTCTCTATAACGAACATTTCTCTCCCAATTTGGTCCGTTAAACATCAAAATTGGGAAAGCCATATTTGAGCACGTTGATTCATGGAAGTTTGAATGAGGTCACTGTTCAGTAAGCGTTCAATTGCTACTAGTTGTGGGACAGACATAGAATTCTGTTTTCAATAGGGGTTAATAGACGTGATTCCGGATATATCAGGTTCTGTGATTCACCAATTTTCAGAAGAGTACAGTTTCTCCGGCGCTCGATTGTACTTACCAACTATGTTATACTCGTTGCGTTATTAATTTTAAGATAACCATTTGGGGTTTTAGGACGGTCATTGACAGTGCATTGACGTTACACCAAAGAAGTAATTGCTGATAAACTTAAAACAAGAATACAAGGGAAATATAGACCAAAATGCATTGGAGTGAATGCCTGTTTCAACAAGTCATCAGACTTGAAGTCGTCATTTTTTTGTCGAATACAATATAACTTAAAGGATGAAGGTTATAATATAAAAGTAAGTTTTAAGTAGTTTGCATCAACAAGCTTTTAGTTTTATTGTATAACGGATAAAAGTTACAAACTCACCCCGACAGGACCGAGGTAATATGTTCTGTGACGTGCGAACTATAAATAACGTGACGTACAAAATATATATATACGACGCAAATTATATGACTAAAACCGACAACGGTGTATTAAATTAAGATTATTATTCGTATATATATTTTTTCCCATTCGTATGAAAAGTTGTACTTTGAGATAACTGTTTTCATTGGAACTCTGGAACGAGGCGTTTCAGTCAATACAAAAGTCCAAGAAATCCCAAACACCAGCAACACTGAAAGGGGGTGGGGGTGCATTTTACAAAACATTATATAGACCTGCGGGGAAACATTTTATTGTTATTTTCGTGATTGTCAATAACGTACTGTGGAGCACATGGTTCAGTGGTAGATCACCGGACCCAGGATATGATAGTCGTGAGTTCGGTCCTCCCCCCCCCCCCCCCCCCCCACCCCGGCAGTGTGTGTTGTTCTTGAGCAAAACACTTTTTCCGCATAATAATGATAATTATAATAACTGTTTTTATTTACAGAGGATTACACATTTAGTTATAAACTAATCTTCTATGAGGCCCTCTATTATTTACAATACATGTATTAAATATCCAAACAATTTAATAGGTAAAATATCAAATGTAAAAAATGTTATACGACTGGTCACACATACATAAATCAGTATAAAGAGAAATAATGAAAGCAACACCTAACCAGACTTACACACATGCATGCACACACGCACACTTACATGCCAGCACTCACAAACACACAAACATAAACATAAACATGCCTACACTACAATTTCATGCTCATTTGTAAGCTGATCACACAATAATTATGAAAATAGTTAAGAAAATTTAATTGTTTCAGGTGATTTGGAAGATTATTCCAAATGATATGACCTAAAAAACTCTGTTTAAACATTTCTTTATATGGTCTAGGCGTAACAAAATCCTAAACTGAAATGTGTCGTAGTGTCGGTAAATTATCATTTTGACCTCTTGACTTAAACATTTCCTGTATATATACTAGTGTTAAATCATTTCAAATTTCATACATGATTTTGGCTTTTCTTAGAAAAACTCTTTCATAAATATATATTATTTTCAATTCTTCCTTACATTATATGGAATCTTCATTATCACAGTCAAAAAATCTTACAAGCCCTTTTTTGAAGACGAAATACTCTATAAAGATTGATGTGAGAAGTAACACCAAAAATAGGGTTAGTACAAATTCTACTCAGAAAGAGTTTATTTGTATATTTAGTTGTTATAACAATCGAAGTAAAATAAGTAAGTCTAAAATAAAATGAAACATTTCTTGTAAGTTTTCTTAAGCATACTAGAGTCACCTACTTGGGTCATAAATATAAACAGCGTTGCACATTGCCCGTTAATTGCAAAGTGTTGTGTTATTTAATTTTTAAAAGAAATAAGTTAAGAAAATATAAATGACGAACAAACACATCAGTTGACAAATACTGCAACATTACCTTGCGTGAGACAGTGTTTATTTTGATTATTTTGTTAATGATACATCACGACAATTACAATGTTTATCACAAAATCACAAATTAATGGCAAAATAATATCATTATTTCAATGTTTGAATATTGATGTCTGTAACTGCAGAAAATTCTTTTGTTTCAAACCTTGACTTAACTATACACAATGCTTGCAACAGAAAAAATACTTTTGTAACAACTGTAAAATTTTACTGCAAATATAATACTATCTGATAAAATTATCCCTTTCACACTCAGAATGTGTCCAAGAATCGGTTTTATTGAGTCTGCTTATGAGAGATAATGAACTGAACACTTTACTTTACTAGCTTTAGTATATACTTACGCGCCTTAGTATTTGTTCAAGCCCCTCAGTACTGGTACACGCCCATCAAAATTGGTTCACGCCCCTTAGTACTGGTTCACATCCATTAGAATTGGTTCACACCACTAAGAATTTGTTCACATCCCTTGTAATTGGTTACCCCCGTAGTAGTGGTTTACAACCCATGGTTTTGGTTCACTCCAATGAGTATTGGTTCACGCCTTTTAGTATTGGATCACGCCCCCTTAGTATTAGTATACGTCCTTAGTATAAGTTAACACCCAATAGTATTGGTTCACACCACTTGGTATCGGATCAAGCACCTTAGTATCGGTTCACGCCCGTTAGTGTTGGTATACGCCCCTTAGTATAGGTTCGCGCCCTTTAGTATAGGTTTAAGCCCTTTAGTATTGGTACAAGCCTCTTAGTAATGGTTTAAGAATTGTTCTCCTTTTTTACATCCACCACACAGAACATTTTTGTTGTCAATCAAATCAGAAAGCAGATGCATTTATTACCGGAAATGTAATCAGATCAATGGATTCTATCTGTCAGAGAGAAAAACATGGATGCGGTTATGGAAGAGTGATGTTAGTTGGTGTCGACGATGATTTGTTATGGTTTTGAATTCAAACCCAGTTCGGTCAAATAACTTAATATCTTAAATCAAAGTACTTAAAGTACAAAAGGCTGGGCACACAACGTTTAATCAAATGATAAAGTTAATGGCGGAACATAATAAACATGTAAGCATATTGATGGAAAGTTATCAAGAAGAATTGTACCGCCATTTTCCATTAACATTTAAATTAAGTTTTTTCTTAATACCAATATCAAAATATTGTATGAAATATTTTAGTCATAAATTTCCAAAAATAAGAGGATGAACAATTGCTTTAAGTATTTAGATGATGTTCTTTAATTGCCAATTATATAATACACTTGATATCTACACCAAAGATTGTTTCCGAAAACAAGTCATATTAAATGTTTAAAATGGTGTTTCTAAATATCAGAGTTGTTTTAATATACTGAGCAATTCCGAGTAAAATAAATTGTCATTTGATTTAAGCAGTTCCATAACCTTGTATATGGACGCTCTTTGAAAAACATGTTTATTTATATACGTCTTTCTAAAATCTCTTTAGCAGTTACATATGCAAGTACAATTATATATTATCTTCCACCTCAGTCGAGTTACAACACGGACAATATCCCTCGTTTCTTTGAACATGACTACTTGCAAAACGACCTGTTTGAATTCTGAGAGTATGCGCCGATAATTTAATTCTAGTAACAAACAATCTTAAATCGTTTTGATGAATATCTAAATACTGATTATATGCAAAACCACTTTTGAAATATTTATACTCTTCTAATAACATGACTACTGTTAACTGAGCCATACCATTCTTTGATAAAACAATTACTAACGAGTTTTTTAAATATACAAGTAAATGCTTTTTTTATCAAAAGATCATCTGTAAATAAGTAAGACACTCATACTCAATTAATAGTTTCGTAACAATGAAAACCCATTTTTTACACCTTTTTGCACAATCACTTTAACTTTGTTGGTATAATTTGCGTATAATGATATTGTCAGTATTAATAATTTGACACCAATATTTAACAAGGTTACATATCTCGATTAGTGTACTAACTTAGCACCTTGTTTTAAAATATATATTTCGTTGCTTTTAACCTCTTCTTCAGTGTTCTTTTATACATTATATAAATATGTGTTTATTTTTATTTTTTTGTTAATATTATATTTCTATCTTATCAAACACAGTTCAAACTACGTGGAGTAGTCCAAGACACAATAAACACATTACACAATGCAGTCGAGAACAATACGTAAAGCACTATCTGCCTGCGCGTATATTGGTATCTCTCCTACTTGAAGATATGTCAGCTTTGACCTAATTCCCAAATATACGGAAGAAGAGTGTCGTTAATAAATGAAACTATATTTTATGAACTTTTTTATGAAGAAATTAATTTACAACTCAAGTAAGATAAACAATAATAGTATTTGTTATTGTTTACTGTTGTGTTAATATCATATAAACTGCTTACTTCTTTGTATTGAATTAATGTTACAGTACATTTGTCATGTTCATATGGGTAAAGAGTGAGCGTCAACTTTTTGCTGGTGACCAGTTTAACCTCCCAATCATATTGTCCGCCAGTTACTAAAACTGACTTGATTATTAAACGATCGTGTGTGACCGTTGAAGGTTATGATGGTTGTTGTTGAATGTGCCTTCCAGGTGGCATGCAGGGTACAGTTCAAATGACCAGTCATATTCTAAATAGCCAATCAAATGGCTCGTATGGTTCGTACAAACTTTTCAGGGAATAATGGTGGCTTGATTGAGCTGTTTACGAACTAAAAACCCAATGGATTATTTTCGAGGTGGTGCAAGAATGTATATAATCAGGTATCTTTTACTGGAGAGAAAGAGAAAGAGAGAGAGAAAGAGAGAGAGAGAGAGAGCAATCGGTCTGTCGCTAGCTAACTGCAATCTGTTGCTAGAGTTAAAAGTACTATTTGTAAAGCACGTGTTTGTTTTAATTTGCCATAGTAGTATACTGTATCTTGGTGCAATCGTCTTCAAATTTGATTTTATTTTATATTTAAAAAGTTATGAAAGATAAAATAGCACGTGTGTTGTTAATACTTCGCATGACTTGCTGCCCAATTTATATCAAAGAAAAATATCTACCTTTATTAAGATTATAATAATTAATTTGAACTCGATTGCGGAGAAAGAAAACAATCTTTATAGAACCAGTATCGAAAAACGATAAAATATCTATAAAAAGAACCGAATATATAGCTTATTTTAACTTAGGCATCAAAATACCATCGTGATATATAAAAATAATGCAATTAAATACATGTATCTTCAAATAATAGTACAATGTGTTAGTGAGAGTGTATACCTTTTAAAATAGATTTTTATGGGTTTTAACGTCATTTCCAACCCATAAAAGGTTATATTTGGCATATCCAGTTTGACTGAAAGTGGAAGAAATCAGGATGAATCTGAATAGAACCACCATCCTTCCGCAAGTAGTTAGCAATTTGTTTTGGTGCGAGCAAGGCTCGAACCAACGATCCCCCAAGGTGATAAGTAAGTGCACATTAAACGACAATATCTCAGACCACCGGTCGCGGAAATCTCCTTTAAAGAAAATGAATCTAATACGTAAAATAGAAAATGTCAAGAGATAAAAATCACCTTATTTCAGACAATTTTAACATAGAAAAACGGTTTGTGTCAAATCAGGTAGAGAAAGAAAGGGTGATTTAGAACACGTCCCGTACAGCTAACTATTATGCATGCAGATGACATTTCCATTCCTATTGAAATATTTGAAACTAAAATGGTTTTAATTATGTTAAGGCAAAGGACCAATTTGAATAAAGATGCCAAACTGAGATTTTCCTCTACTAAATATGTAAATTTCTTATTAAATATTAACTGTTTATATATTAAATAACCACACATAGTTGAAGTTGGGCAAAAAAAACGTTTACTCATTGGTAAAGATAACATACAAACTAATCAATGTAAATAAAGTTTTGAATTTCAAAAAAATGCGTTGATGGAGATATTTGGCGAAAATCAGATTCTCTTTATTCATTGCACAAAAAACAACTGACATATCATGCAGTTTACATGCAGTAAAAATAGTTGTAACAAACACATGTACTATACTAACGATGTCACGGACGTTTAAAATAAACGGTCTTGCACGGAAAGAATTGTCAAATGCAGAGCTACCTTGGATACATCGGAGGTGATATTATATGAGTTATATGTAACGTCAACTGTAGGTAAACATATGAGCAAAACAATAACATAACGTCTTTTCATCCATAATCAAAATCGATTTGTGTAATAATTCAAAAGATATTTGGCGTAACTGTTTGAAAATGGAGATACCACAATATGGTATTCCAGTTTACATAGTTCAAGGAAGCATTAGGATTTATATTAAATTTGCAGAGCAGATATCTGTATCGTGTAATTGAACAGTTTCTCATTGAAGTAATCATGTTATTCCTCGAAATAGCATTCACAAAGCCATTTGTTGATTAGTATTGTAATTACAACTGAATTGATATCCCCAGCATTACAACAAAATATATCACTTAATAAAGCCATCTGTATTAAAGTGTTTTGATTGAAAAACTGTATGATTGTTAACCCATGTGAACCTGATTGTTAAGATAAATATTGTCGTGAAGAGTTCTTAAATTGGCATCTTGAAGATTATATCCTAGAGGAATATTGCAACAATAACAGTTTATCTTATAATAGAATATTAAGATAATCTACAAGTAGGAGCTTCCAGGAAATTTTAATAACACCATCGAGCTACTCATTGGTTTACTGTTCATGATTAAGCCAATATTAGTTTTATGTCACATTGCATACATCTAATTAAATGGGTTTTTTTAAAGGTCATTTTAAACAATTTTAGTGTTATAGAAACATTGATATATAAACGTTCAAGTTTTATTGCATTTACTATACGAGTTTGCAAAATATATTCTGCGAGGGTTTGCCAAGAGTTGAATGAGTTATATAATAAAAAAGCGTGAATGTAAGAATTATTTTTATCTCAGGAAGGTGATATATATTTCCAACGTCACATCTATAGGCAATTCGAATATATTGGGCATTTTAGTTTCCATCAGTCATATTATGGCTTTTTATTATACAAAACCGAGGTATTTTCGTTTGGGTCAGTCGGAAAGTAGCTTGACACCTGCCGCAAAAAGGCCGAGAGGTACACAGGTAAAAATGCCACGCATGTTAAAGTATGTTTAACGTACGTGCCAAAACATACGTTTACATATAAATAGTACCATGCGCGTTTAACATACGTTTCTGACCATACGTTTAACGTATGTTAAACATATGTTTAACGTACGTGCCAAAACATACGTTTACATATAAATAGTACCACGCGCGTTTAACATATATTTCTGGCCATACGTTTAATGTATATTAAACATATGTTTAACATACGGTCAAAATGTATGTTATTCATAGGAATAGTACCACGCATGTTAAACATATGTTTAACGTTCGTTTAACATATGTAACAATACGTACGTTATTCATATAAATAGTACCACGCATGTCAAACATATGTTTCACATAGGTTAAACATATGTTTCAATACGTATGTTTTTCATGAAAATAGTACAACGCACGTGTAACTAACGTTTGAGTACATATGTTTTTCTTGGAAATAGTACCATGCACGTTTTACAAACGTTTAAATATGTATGTTTTCATGAAAATATTACCATGTATATTTAACATAGGTTCTAATGTATGCTTTAAAGATATGAAAACTCATGTTTAACATTAGATCAATCGGTAACTTTAACAAACTTGAGAAGCTTGATGTAAGAATGCTTGAAGCGTTCTTACTTATTTTGGTGAAAATCTCCCCAGGGATATAAGAGATATCGCTTATAGAAATCGTTGACAGACAGATGGACAAAAAGTGATAAAAATTATAGCTCATTTAAAGCCTTTGGCAAGGTGAGCTTATAAGGCATAAAATGCCATACAAACAAATTATGAAAAAGGTATGACAGTAACTTAATATTTCAAAAATATTACAAATCTATACAATCTATTTGTACATCTATCTGATGTACTCATTTATTTTTTACTTCCCTCCATGAATCCTTTTAAAATTTGTTTAAAGTCTAATAACTATCAAATAAATCTGTTTATCATTGTACTTAATGGGACAGACATCATTATTCATTATTTTGTAAATACTGTGTCTTTCATTGCATGCTCTAGACAAAAACTACCATAGATAGCAAAGGTGAAAGATTGAAAGACAAATAAAATAATACGACTGACACAAGCTGATCACATAATAACTCAAGAGCTTTTGTCTCATGAGAGCGAATAATAATGAACAATGAAATAAATTTAAGAACGTTTATATCAATCATGATGAAAAAGCAGATTTCTTTCATTAACATACTAAATTTTTTAAATCAGTCACAGTAATTGTTGTCTTTCAACAGGAGCGTCACAATGTTGTTAGACTGCATTTTCCATTTTGTAAATACTTCCTTCTCATAACATATGTAGCAAATAATCTGTAAACTCTATTTAATTTCTCCATTATCATAGCAATATCAGTCGGGACAACAGCACATTTTCCGAAAAGTTCATGTGTATAATTGACATCTCATCAGCATGTAATTTGGAACTGCAGTGTATGTTTTTGTCACTTGTTGTCTTCAGGTTTAAGGGATATAACTGTACCATCTATTTCCAGGTTTACTTTTCTTCCAACTGAGCTATATTATTCCATGTCTCACTTCTCAGCAATGTTCCATACCAGTTTGTCACTGGAAAATAAATAATTATGCATGTGTACACATTACATATAATATATACAAGAGGCCCATGGGCTCTAATTCACCTGATTATCAAAAAAAAACATTCGCATAAGTGTATTCAGTTGGAAGAAATAACGTTTTTTGTCAATTTCTCATAAATATAGATTTAGTAAAGGAGGCCCCACCCCAGAGCCAAACCGTAATACTCAGGGGCATGAAATTCACAAATTTTATAAAAGACTTATAGCCGTCAAAAATTATGATCACAATTTGTTTCCGAGTGCTTCCTATAATAGTAAAAGATTCTTAAAGTCTCCCTTGAATTTGACTGTTTTGGCCCCGCTCCTAAGACCTCATGGGGGTGGGGACCATGAAAAACACATAGGTATTCACCGTCATGTCAGCAACAACAAATCACACCAAAATGCATTCACATAAGTCTATTCAGTCATAAGAAATAAAGTTTTTTTGTTATTTTCTCTTCTGTAGTACATATTATAGAATATTGTTTGCGTTATTAAAATAATTGATAAAAAGTGCAGTGTTACTTGTTTTTTTAATTTGTTTTAAAAATAACTTTACTTATAATTAGGAGCTGGTTTTGGTAAGTGTACGTAGTGGCTAGCTACAGCACGACGCATATCAAAAATAAAAAGCTGAATGAACCGTTACATTGGTTTCCACGGTGATTATTTCACGCAGCTTCCAGTACTTGCGACATTTCCGGTTCGATCAAGCATTTTTATATAATGAAAAAATTATTCAGTAAAGCGGAAATATAATGTCAGTCATTAAAATGTACACATTTTGATAAAGTATGTTATAAATAATACACAAATAAACTTGAAATAGTTCCCTATTAATGAATAAACGGAGAAAATACATGGTGTAGCTGACATGGTGGGTGGGGTATGCATATATGTAAAGGCATATTGAATTTTTTTTTTAAATAAGTGCGATTCTTACGGTAGTAAAAACCCTGGACCGATTTGCATTTTGGAATTTTAGAAGGCCTGTTCTGTACCTATCATCAATTCAATGTAAATATAAAAAAAGAAACTAAAATTATTATATGGAAATAAAATGTATGAATGAACAAGGTGCCCAAGAGAGCCTGAATTGCTCTAATGGCAACAAATGGACAGATGTACATTTCAGAGAAAATGTTTTTTTGTAAGTTTTGCTTCAACAAATCTTTCAGGAGACCACCATACAATGCTATACGTAAAATATTGTAGCCTCGAGCTTTCAGAGAAAATGTCTTAAATGTGCCTATATAAGCCTTGTTGTGGGGGCATTTGTGGTCGAATCATGCTGGTTCAAGACCTTGTCCAAGATATTTTGATTATATATATCAGTTAAACTGCTGTGCAAGTTTTGTTAAAATTCAATGAAAAATGAAGGTGCTATCGCGTCTACAACATTTTCCCTATGTAAAACAGTGACCCCTGTGGCAGCCTCAAATTTCACTCCACCAGACTTAAACAAATCTTTTAGGGAACATCCATTCAATGCTACATGTAAAATATGTAAGGTCGAAGACTAAATGAAGGTGCTATCATGTTTAAAAGAAAAAGGTTAACGGACGACAGAAAATTTATCAGGACATAAGCCCTGTTGGCCTTTGACCAGTAGAAACCAGGGTTGTCAAAATGTTTCAAAGAATTAGTACTAAATTAAGAAGTAGCAGTATCCAACTTGTGAGTACCACCAGCAAAAAACAAGGACCAATGGCGCAAGTGGGAGGTAGAATACGAGAGGGGTGGGCCAAGTGGCCTCCGTCATGGAAAATTTTGAAATTTAGATTGCAGGAGATGGCTTTTCAGCCATTCTGAGCTATATTCCAATCTAAAATTATGAATGACTTTTCACTGTTTTTTTTACATGAAAACGTCAGCAAGGTCAGAAATATAACTTCTGAAAAAGGGCATACACAAAACAAGACGTATTGGCGATTTGAAACATATATGGGACATCATGTTGTAGATTGTAATCCCCTCTCCCACCCGCCTCCCCTCACACACAATAAACCCTGAGAATCCGATAAATCACTGACAACATGAGATAACAGACAAAGCGTTCCATTTTGAAGTGTCCATCTAGCAAAAGGGACACAACTCAGACATTGATTATCTGATTTGACTTATTAAAGATATCAGTTTGATATATTACTCAGTTAACATACAGTCCTAGCTAAGGTAAACATCATGCAAAAATATTGACTTCTACCAGTTCTCAAACTGAACAACAATAAATTAAATACCTATCTATCCAGATGATATAGCTCAATGTTTTAAATAAAATGGAGATATTTAAGATGCAAATTTGTTAAAGAATTCAATACTGTATTTCATTGATAATACCAGGAATATTAATCAATACGGTAATTTTCCCTACCTTTTTCAAAGACATTTTCACTGGTGAGGCATACCAGATTTTGGCCCATTACAGCTAGATTACCAGGTCCATATAGACTTTGGGGGTCTTTTAAGATCTCTTCCTTTGTAAAACGCCTCCAGTTCTAGTGCAAGCTGTTAAAGCTGAAACAACAGATAATTTGTATACTACATGTATAGCAAAGTGTTCACTTTATATGACTGTTTACAGTTGATGATAACTTATTAAGCATTCAATCTAGAGAATAGTTTATAAACTTTGATACAACATTTTAAGACAGTTTGTCAGAAAAAATCACAAAAATTAAATTGAGGCTAAATGAATATAGTAAAGCAGTGTTTTATCCAGCTCCAACTTTTTGGGGTCATTGATGACCCACTGACTAAAAATCTGGGGGTCATTTTCAAAATCTGGGGTCATCATTAACCAGTTTTAAACTTAATCAACTTGAATAAATAGAGGTGAAAATGACATATTTTACTTCAACAGTTTACTTCCTATTTCACACAAATGTCAAAATCAAAATTCCAACTGAAATAAACAACTTCAAAACACTTTAACTTCCAAACGAATGTTTCACTTCTGGCCCAACAAGTTACAACACCTGAAACTAGTTGTCTTTTCCTTCCCAACGACAGTTTTTATGATCGTGGTCATCAACTTTCCAAATGTCATGGCCTCAGATCGATCACCATGGCCCTTACTAGTTATAATGAAAAACACTATAATTATTTCAACATCTTATATTTCAGCTGAGCTTCATGTTTACCATTACTAAGCATTATACTCTTTGGAAAACAAACTTTATTCTTTTCTTTTTCCCATAACCATTTTTTTTCTGGTTCATAGCTAGACTCATTTTAGAGTAATGTTACCTTAATATTATTACATTTTAATGGTAACTTTACAAAAATAAGTTTTTCAAAATAAATATAATTTTCTAAAAGTTTATTTTCTTTTTTCTATAACCCTTTAAACGTCCGTTAAAGAAACATAAACGGCGTAAAAACATGGACCGGCCTATGTTTAAACTGGTATTAAAATGTTGCCCATGCTCGTCTCGATTACCTTATAGAAAACAAAATAAAAAGGTTTTCAGATCGAGGGCTCAGCGCAATACTATTGTAACTTTGTTTTTTCCAAAAATCTTTTTTTTTTGCTTAAATAACTATAGTTTAACAATGTGCATCTTATGTGGTCCAGATATTTTAAATAATTTTGAAGATATTCACTTTTGGTGAAAATATTGTATCTCAAATTCATGTATTCTTTAGGGCAAAACTATTGTAACTTGAATTTAAATTTAATTAAACCGATTTATCATACATAACCACACTTTTATTTAGTCCAAGAATATTGTAATACAAATTTCAAATGATAGTTGAGGAAAATCTTTCAAGGTTTTGAAGAAATACAGGTATAGATACTTTTTTTTACTAAATTTTAGAAACATTTTAATTTGATAAAAAAGTAATTTAAGTCAGATGAGTATGTTAAATGTTTTATTGATTTGGACATAAGTGACAATAAAGTGGATGATTAATATAGTTATTGTGCTATAAATGAACCATTTGTTGATATTTTGTTAAAAAATCTGATTATTAAAACTTGCAGTGAATTTTTGGGTTTGCATTTTTTTTAATAAAACGGCATCTAATCTCACAATATTACTCAACACACTTTTAATTTATACCAATTATAACTTTACTAAACCAATATATCTCTTTTGAATACTTCCAGAATGAGATATGAACTAATACACTCAGTATTATTCTGTTTAATATATCAGTACTAGAAGTCAACAGTATTTAATTATTTTAAAATGGCTGTTAACTTAGAACCAAAACAATATATTTAAGATATTGATAAACATTATTATACCCATTGAATAAAGCACAATGTAGGTTGTGGGGTTGGAATGGGGTATGGTGGATACAGAGTGTACAGTGGATAGATGAGATAGTGAAGTGGATCTATAGGGTACAGCAGTTCCTGGTAGTGTGGTTGGTATGATGGATCAGGAAGGTACATCAGGGTGCTATAGTTGGTATGACGGATGCAGAGGGTACAGCTGGTACTGTTATTGGTATTGTGGGTGTAAAAAGTACAGCTGGTAGTATAGCGGGTATAATGGGTGTATAGGGTACAACTGGTAGCATAGTTGGTATAGTGGGTGTTGAGGGTACAGCTGGTAGTGTAGTTGGTATGCTAGGTGAATAGGGTATGACAGGTAACTAAGTTGGTATGGTGGGTGTATAGGGTGTGGCTGGTAGCATAGTTGGTATAGTGGGTGTAGAAGGTAGAGCTGGTAGCGTAGTTGGTATGATGGGTGTAGAGGGTATGGCTCGTAGCATAATTGGTATAGTGGCTGTGGATAGTACAATTGGTAGTATAGTTGGTATAGTGGGTGTTGAGGGTACATCTAGTAGTGTAATTGGTATATTGGGTGAAGAGGGTATGACAGGTAACATAGTTGGTATGGTGGTTGTGGATGGTACAACTGGTAGCATAGTTGGTATGGTGGGTGTTGAGAGTACAGCTGGAAATGTAGTTGGTATGTGGGTGTTGATGGTACAGCTGGTAGTTAGTTGGTATGGTAGGTGAAGAGAGTACAGCTGGTAGTGTAGATGGTATCATGGGTGTACGCAGTACAGCTGGTAGTGTAGTCGATATGGTATGTGTAGAGGGTACAGCTGGTAGTGTTGTTGGTATAGTCGGTATAGAGGTTACAGTAGGTAGTATAGTTGGTATGTTGGGTGTAGAGGGTACAGCTGGTAGCGTTGTTGGTGTTGTGAGTGTAGAAGGTAGTGCAGTTGCTATTGTGGATGAAGCGGGTACGGCTGGTAGTGTAGTTGGTATGGTGAATAGCAAAGATGGTTTAACGGGTGTGGATGGTACAACTGGAAGCATATTTGGTATGGTGGGTGTTGAGGATACAGCTGGTAATGTAGTTGTTATAACGGGTAAAGAGAGTACAGCTGGCAGTGTAGATGGTATCATAGTTGTATATACAGTACAGCTGGTAGTTTAGTTGATATGGTTGGTGAAGAGGGTACAACTGGTAGTGTTGTTGGTATAATGTGTGTAGAGGTTATAGCTTGTAGCGTTGTTGGTGTTGTGAGTGTAGATGGTACAACTGGTAATGAACTTGGTACTATGGGTGTTGAGGGTACAACAGGTAGTGTTGTTGGTATAGTGGGTGTGGAGTATACGACTGGTAACATTGTTGATAGTTGATATTGTTGATGAAAAGGGTACAGCTGGTAATGTTGTTGGTATAGTCAGTGTAGAGTGTTTGGCTGGTAGCGTAGTTTTTATGGAGGGTGTAGAGGGTATGGCTGGTAGCATAGTTTTTATAGTGGGTGTAGATGGTACAACTGGTAATGTAGTTGGTATTGTGGGTGAAGAGCGTACATCTGGTTGTGTAGATGATATCATGGGCATAAACAGTACAGCTGGTAGTATAGTTGGTATGGTGGGTGTTGAGGGTACAGCTGATAGTGTAGTTGGTATTGTGGGTGAAGAGGGTACATCTGGTTGTGTTGATGATATCTTGGGCATAAATAGTACAGCTGGTAGTATAGTTGGTATGGTGGATGTAGAGGATACAGCTGGTTGTATAGTTAGTATAGTGAGTGTAAATGGTAGACTGGTAGCATAGTTGGTATAGTGGGTGAATAAGGTACAGCTGGTAGTGTAGTTGGTATTGTGAGTATAGATGGTATAGCTGGTAGTGCAGTTTGTATTCTTGGTGAAGAGGGTACAGCTAGTAGTGTAGTTGGTAATGTGAGTATAAAGGGGAAAGCTGGCAGTGTAGTTGGTATTGTGAGTATAAAAGGAACAGATGGTAGTGTAGTTGGTAAAGTGAGTTTAAGGGGTACAGCTTGTGGTGTAGTGGATATGGTGGGTATTGATATTAAAGCTAGTAGTGTAGTTGGTATGGAGGTTGTAAAGGGTACATCTGGTAGTAATAACTGGTATTGTGGGTGTAAAGGGAACAATGAGTGATTAAGATGGTTGATATGGTATAGTGGATGTAGTAAGTAAAGTGAGTAGTTATAATGGTATGGTGGATGCAGAGTGGACATTGATTAGTGGTGTTGGTATAATGAATGTAATGGTTGCAATGAGTAGTGATGTTGATATTAAGATGGTAGTGAGTAGTTGAATTACTACACTACTAGCTGTTCCCTTTACACTCACATTACCAACTGCACTACCAGCTGTACCCTCCATACTCACAATACCAACTACACTACCAGCTGTACCCTTTATTCTTACATTAACAACTACTCTACCAAATGTACTCTCCACACCCATAATACAAACTACACTACCAGCTATACCCTCCATACTCATAATACCACCTACACTTCAAACTGTACCCTCCACACCCAGAATACATACAACACTACCAGTTGTACCCACTTCATCCACAATACCAACTACACTACCAGCTGTACCTGCTTCATCCACAATACCAACTACACTACCAGCTGTACCCGCTTCATTCACAATACCAACTGCACTAGCAGCCGTACCATCTACACTCACAACACCAACAACGCTACCAGCTGTACCCTTTACACCCACCTTACCAATTATACTACCTACTGTAACCTCTACACCCACTATACCAACAACGCTACCAGCTGTACCCTCTACATCCACAATTACGACTACACTACCAGCTTTACTACCTACACCAATAATGCCATCT
Source organism: Panopea generosa (assembly GCA_029582155.1). Taxonomy (NCBI): domain Eukaryota; kingdom Metazoa; phylum Mollusca; class Bivalvia; order Adapedonta; family Hiatellidae; genus Panopea; species Panopea generosa. The sequence continues at coordinate 34,900,755 of CM055907.1, forward strand.
GCACTACCAGCTGTATTCTCTTCACCTACCGTACCAACTACACTACCAGCTGTACCCTCAACACCCACAATGCCATCTACATTACCAGCTTTCCCATCAACACCCACCATACCAACTATGTTACATGTCATACCCTCTTCACCTACCATATCAACTACACTACCAGCTACCATACCAACTTTGCTTCCAGTTGTATTATACACACCCACTATACCAATTACACTACCAGCAATACCCTCTACACCTACCATACCAACTGCATTACCAGCTGTACACTCTACACCCACCATACCAACTACACTACCAGCTGTACCCTCAACACCCACCATACCAACTATGTTACAGTTATACCATCCACACCCACCATACCAGCAATGCCACCACATGTACCCTCTACATCCACCATACCCACTACACTACCAGATGAACCCTCTACATCCACACTACCAACTATAGTACCAGATGTACCCTCTACACCCATTATACCCGCTATACTACCAGCTGTACCTTCTACACCCACCATACCATCTACAGTACCAGCTGTATCCTCTACACCCTACATACCAAATACAACACTCTGATGTACCCTCCTGATCCATCTTACCAACTACACTACCAGCAGCTGTACCTTCGACACCCACCATACCAACTACACTACCAACAGCTGCTGTACCCTCTAGATCCACTTTACCATTTCAACTATCCGCTGTACACTCTGTATCCGCCATACCCCATACCAACCCCACTAACCACATTGTGCTAATTTATTCAATTGGTATAATTAAAAGTTAACTCTGATAAACCAAAGTTTATCGAAATCTAAAATTGTTTTGGCTCTTTAAAAGCCATTTTAAAATAATTAGATAATGTTGACTTCTAGTACTGATATATTGAAAAGAATAATACTGAGTTTACCAGGTAATTAGAATTATATCTCATTCTGGAAGTATTCAAAAGAGATATATTGGTTAAGTAAAGTTATAATTGGTATAAATTATAAATGTGTTGAGTGTTATTGTTGGACGGCCTTTTTATTAAAAAAAATGCAAACCAAAAATTTCACTGTAAAGTTTGATAATCAGAATTTTTTACAAAATGTCAACAAATGGTTCTTTTATAGCACAATAACTATATCAATCTTCGATTTCATTGTCACTAATGTCCATATCAATAAAACATTTAACATACTCATCAGACTAAAATTACATTTTATGCAAATAAAATGTTTTCAAAGATTAAGTAAGTAAAAAAAAAACAAACAAAAAAAGTCTCCTTACCTGTATTTCTTCAGAATTTTGAAAGATTTTCCTGAACTTTCATTTGAAACATGTATTGCAATATTCATGGACTAAATAAAAGTGTGGTTATACATGATAACTGGGTTTAATAAATTTCAATTCAAGTTACAATTGTTTTACACCGATATAAATAAAGGTTTCCAAGATATTATTTGGTGCAAAACTATTGTAACTCAAGTTACAATAGTTCTGCGCTAAAGAATTAGTGTATTTGAGATTCATTATTTTCACCAAAAGTGAATACAGTGTTTAAGCAGTCACCTCTATTAAGCAGTCACCTGTCTTAAACAACCATGTTTTTCTATTTCACATTTCTATGCTTTCAGAGCATATTAATATTAACCTGTATTTAGCAACAACCTGTCTTAAAAGGCCACATTTACTCTTTCCCTTGGCTGGCTGCTTAAAACAGGTTTGATTGTATCTTCAAAATAATTTAAAATATTAGGACCAAATTTTAACACAAGATGCACATTGTAAAACTAGAGTAATTTATGCAAAAAAAACGATTTTTGGAGAAAAAAAACGGAGTTACAATTAGTGTTGCGCTGAGCCCTCAATATATTCTAAGGAGGTAAGTTATCAAAATATTTATGGATAGTTGAAAATTTACCTTAAAACACTATTCCCAAATTATGGTCACTAAAACCCCTCATCTTTTGTACCCAAAATTTAAAATTTGAAATGTCTTCGTCTGCTTTTGTTGAACATACAAAGTAACAGTGGGTGGGTAAGGTTTATTAATAGGGGATTTATCACCGGCGCAGAGCGCCGGTGAAAATCACCGGAACGGCATTGTACACGCGTCCGTTAAATTACAAGTGATGCTTATTTATTTTTTGTATTTCCGGTTTATGCACTGGTGTGTCAAGGACTGTTACCCGTACAACTGAAATGGTTGGTTCTCACGGTTAGTAAAAAATGGTGCAGGACGGCAACCAAAATATGAACTACAGGAGTTAGCTCCCTTGATAAAAAAAGTGCACGTTTGGCTAAACCAAATAACTTGCTCTTTCCATACTTCAAAAAGTAGTCCGATAAGTATATGAAGAAATGTTACGGTAATACGCATTATTACGTTACATACACGATGTTTTTTTTATGATTTAACAATATATATGTATATACAAGTCATGTATACTTATTGAAAGTAATTGATAAATAACAGTTTCGAATCTGCCATCCGAACAACATGACTCCAGCTGAAGGACACCAGCCAACATATTGTTGTCTAGGATCTTAGTACAATTATACGTAGATAAGGCTGATACACTTGTTATTTTTCCCGCTACGATAGGTGTAGTTTTTAATCAGTTATTGTAGATGCACGGTCTTGGAAGTATTGCCACTTACAAATAATGCCTCATGGACAAGTAGTTTTCGTTACAGATCGTGACACCGTGACAGTTGTGTTGACATATCTGTAGGTGTAACCCCACCATTGATTTCTGTTCTTTATTCTATAGTAAATAATAAAAGTTTGAAGGCTTGTCATTCATAGAGGGTCCCAAATGAAAGAAGTGAAACCTACATTTTACTGTTTGTCAACCTCTGCACTATCAAAATATGATGAGAAAAGTAGGGGTCATGTGTCATATAAGAGATTTTTTTTCTGCTCAGTGTGTACACTGGTGACAAAGTGAAAGTAGACTTCCGAAATCATGAATTCATACCCCAATTTCCAAGCATCATTTTTTTCTTCTAAATTCACAATTCAAACATGACAATGCTATCAAAATGTTCAAAATACATCAATAATGCCATTCAAATAAAAAAATGAGCATTAAAAATAGGAAAATGCATTTTTAAAGAAGAAGAATTGAGGATTATTTACAACCGCCATTATGCGACTACCCCACGGAAGCACTTCCTTTTTGCAATGGTGGCACTATGCCTGTATGAGACGTAATTAACACCGACAAAAAAAGATGTCTTTAGTCAGTCAGTCTATGATTGTTTACACTCGCAGCTTTGCTCAAGGTATTTTGTCGTCTACATATACAATGTTAATTTTTGGAAGTATAAGAACCAATACTGTATTTATAACATGACTTGCCTTGTTGTTTCAAATAATTTTCTCTGCTAAAATTGATAAGGTAGTCTAGTTGTTAGCAGGGGTATTTTTATATTTGTTAGTATGGGGTAAATCATGTCGCCGTTGTAAGGATACATTATTGCTTCAGGATCCAGGGGTCTCCAGTTTCATTCCCGGTTGGGTTTCATCACAGTGCCTTATTCGGGTAAGTAAATGAAAGTGTAGTGAATGTACATAGGTCACTTACAACATGTTAAGCTAACTATTATAGCGTCGTTGTTGAAGTGCACTGACTGTATTGGAAGTTAAGCAATGAAGTACAGGGTTTAGTACTCAGATGGGTGACCGCTGTCACTTTAATGGCGTCGAGCCTGTGTCTGCACAATCTCTCTTTCCTTGGGATGGGACTCGATATAGCCAGGAACTGGCCACAGGCTGTGCAGCTGAGGGCTTATAAGCCCTAAAGGTTAAAGAGGGGAGGACTGTAGTGAATGTATATAGGTCACTTACAACAGACTTACTGTTAAGCTAGCTTTTGTAGCGACATGGTTGAAGTGCACTGACTGTAACTACCCCCCCCCCCATCCCCCCCATCCCCAATAAAAAAAATTGTTGTTAATTCAATATATTCTAGGTCTTTGCCTACAAGTCCTTTCTCTCAGAGTCTGTCCATATCTTTTAAAAGGATTTTCAGATTGGATGCAAATTAATAAAGTCCCCTACCTACCTACCTACCCACCTCCTATCTGGTATGGGTTGGAAATGGCAAACAAACAATTTTTTAAGGGTGATCTTAGTTATCACATATTCAGATAATATAATGTACACTTGGTTTGTGGTGTCGGGGTACATCTCTATAGTGTAAGCTAGCACACTTTTCTGTTTGAAAAGAGCTCCAGGTTCAAGTCCTGGTGGGGATTTTGACACCGTTACGAAGTTGTACAAACTAAAAACTCCATTATATTTGTCAAAATTTAAATAAAAGTGTAATAGATGGTGTAAATACAATGTCAACCTTTCTTTACCAAGACTGTACACATGAGTGCCCATAGCCAATTGACATAGGTAATAATTATATAGATAAGACAATACAATTGGTATGGGCTTAAAGCTATATGATGCTAATAGAATGGGGCAACTAGAACTATTACCTGAATACAGCCAGGTTGGACTCAAAACCAGTCTCAAAATGTTACAATCATGTAGTAATGAAAGTAAGTAAAACAGAAGGGAGGAAGCTAACAGAGAAATACCACAAGTTCTGTTTGTTTACACTAACTGAGACATATACATTAAATCACTGACAATATACTGATTCAACCGATTTTGAAAAAATAAGTTTTACTGTATACCACTTAAAAAGACTGTTACACTGATATATAATTAATGAAACACATAAAAAATATTTGGTTGCAATTTATTCCCTAAACAAAAATAGATTTGACACAAAAATAGCACCTCTGCACAAGTAAGTCCATTTGTATCCCGTTATATACCCTTGGTAACTGAGGTTACTTGTTACATGTCTTTGGTATCCTAGAAAAAAACATTTATGCTAAATAATTTTTCACATTGTAGTTCAAATTAGAAATATAAATAAATGTCTCTATCCCTGGTTACCCGTTATCCTTCTTTGTCTTTTGACACTCTAGATTACTACAGCAAATATATATCATCAAAATTTAAGAATTACTAAAAAACATGTCTTTATTTCTGGTTACTTGGTTATCCTTCTTTGTGCGGAACGTGTGGTCCAGTGGTACAGCACCAAACCCATGATCAGAGGGTCGTGGGTTCAATCCTCCGGCATGGCTATGTGTGGTGTCCTTGAGCAAGACACATTCCTGCATATGCTTAATACTGGTTCTAACAAGGAAGTCTCTGAGCGTGATTTGTCTAAGATGTAAGAACTTGTGTGATACAATCGAAGTAAAAATAGATAAGTTTAAACAAATCCTTCCTTATCTTTGGTAACTGATGGTTACGACAGCAAATATTCAACATCCAAGCAAGGACCTACATAGATTTTATATACTTCTTTGAGCGGACTTGCACATGGACTTACAAACAGACTTACATATTTTGGCCATATATGAAACGCTAAAAATGCTATATTTTCTATTAAACTTTATGGCAATTTATTATTTTGATAGTTATAAATCATATCCAGACACACTGCTATTAAATAATCTACATATACAGTGACTGAAATTGATAAATCCCCTTTTAGGCAGTGCCTTATTTTATAGGGGATTTATCACCGGCGCAGAGCGCCGGTGAAAATCACCAGAACGGCATTGTACACGCGTCCGTTAAATTACAAGTGATGCTTATTTATTTTTTGTATTTCCGGTTTATACACTGGTGAGTCAAGGACTGTAACCCTTACAACTTAAATGGTTGGTTCTCACGGTTATTAAAAAATGGTGCAGGACGGCAACCAAAATATGAACTAGAGGAGTTAGCTCCCTTGACAAAAAAAGTGCACGTTTGGCTAAACCAAATAACTTACTCTTTCCATACTTCAAAAAGTAGTCCGATAAGTATACGAAGAAATGTTACGGTTATACGCATTATTACGTTACATACACGATGTTTTTTATGATTTAACAATATATATGTATATACAAGTCATGTATACTTATTGAAAGTAATTGATAAATAACAGTTTCGAATCTGCCATCCGAACAACATGACCCCAGCCGAAGGACGCCAGCCAACATATTGTTGTCTAGGATCTTAGTACAATTATACGTAGGTAAGGCTGATACACTTGTTATTTTTCCCGCTACGATAGGTGTAGTTTTTAATCAAATATTGTAGATGCACGGTCTTGGAAATATTGCCACTTACAAATAATGCCTCGTGGACAAGTAGTTTTCGTTACAGATCGTGACACCGTGACAGTTGTGTTGACATATCTGTATGAGACGTAATTAACACCGACAAAAAATGATGTCTTTAGTCAGTCAGTCAGTGCCTTATTCGGGTAAGTAAATGAAAGTGTAGTGAATGTACATAGGTCACTTACAACATGTTAAGCTAGCTATTATAGCGTCATTGTTAAAGTACACTGACTGTATTGGAAGTTCAGCAATGAAGTACAGGGTTAGTACTCAGATGGGTGACGGCTGTCACTTTAATGGCGTCGAGCCTGTGTCTGCACAATCTCTCTTTCCTTGGGATGGGACTCGATATAGCCAGGAACTGGTAACAGGCTGTGCAGCTGAGGGCTTATAAGCCCTAAAGGTTAAAGAGGGGAGGAGTGTAGTGAATGTATATAGGTCACTTACAACAGCCTTACTGTTAAGCTAGCTTTTGTAGCTACATGGTTGAAGTGCACTGACTGTAACTTCCCCCCCCCCCCCTCCCATCCCCAATAAAAAATATTGTTGTTCATTCAATATATTCTAGGTCTTTGCCTACAAGTCCTTTCTCTCAGAATCTGTCCATATCCTTTAAAAGGATTTTCAGATTGGATGCAAATTAAAAAAGTCCCCTACCTACCTACCCACCTCCTATCTGGTATGGGTTGGAAATGGCAAACAAACAATTTTTTAAGGGTGATCTTAGTTATCACATATTCAGATAATATAATGTACACTTGGATTGTGGTGTCGGGGTACATCTCTATAGTGTAAGCTAGCACACTTTTCTGTTTGAAAAGAGCTCCAGGTTCAAGTCCTGGTGGGGATCTTGACACCCTTACGAAGTTGTACAAACTAAAAACTCCATTATATTTGTCAAAATTTAAATAAAAGTGTAATAGATGGTGTAAATACAATGTCAACCTTTCTTTACCAAGACTGTACACATGAGTGCCCATAGCCAATTGACATAGGTAATAATTATATAGATAAGACAATACAATTGGTATGGGCTTAAAGCTATATGATGCTAATAGAATGGGGCAACTAGAACTATTACCTGAATACATATAGACAACCAGGTTGGACTCAAAACCAGTCTCAAAATGTTACAATCATGTAGTAATGAAAGTAAGTAAAACAGAAGAGAGGAAGCTAACAGAGAAATACCACAAGTTCTGTTTGTTTACAATAACTGAGACATATACATTAAATCACTGACAATATACTGATTCAATCGAATTTGAAAAAATAAGTATTACTGTATACCACTTAAAAAGACTGTTACACTGATATATAATTAATGAAACACATAAAAAATATTTGGTTGCAATTTATTCCCTAAACAAAAATAGATTTGACACAAAAGTAGCACCTCTGCACAAGTAAGTCCATTTGTATCCCGTTATATACCTTTGGTAACTGAGGTTACTTGTTATATGTCTTTGGTATCCTAGAAAAAAACATCTATGCTAAATAATTTTTCACATTGTAGTTCAAATTAGAAATATAAATAAATGTCTCTATCCCTGGTTAATCGTTATCCTTCTTTGTCTTTTGGTACTCTAGATTACTACAGCAAATATATAACATCAAAATTTAAGAATTACTAAAAAACATGTCTTTATTTCTGGTTACTTGGTTATCCTTCTTTGTGCGGAACGTGTGGTCCAGTGGTAGAGCACCACACCCATGATCAGAGGGTCGTGGGTTCAATCCTCCGCCATGGCTATGTGTGGTGTCCTTGAGCATGACACATTACCGCATATGCTTAATACTGGTTCTAACCAGGAAGTCTTTGAGCGTGATTTGTCTTAGATGTAAGAACTTGTGTGATACAATCGAAGTAAAAATAGATAAGTTTAAACAAATCCTTCCTTATCTTTGGTAACTGATGGTTACGACAGCAAATATTCAACATCCAAGCAAGGACCTACATAGATTCTTTATACTTCTTTGAGCGGACTTGCACATGGACTTACAAACAGACTTACATATTTTGGCCATATATGAAACGATAAAAATGCTATATTTTCTATTAAACTTTATGGCAATTTATTATTTTGATAGTAATAAATCTTATCCTGACACACTGATATTAAATAATCTACATATACAGTGACTGAAATTGATAAATCCCCTTTTAGGCAGTGCCTTATTTCATATTATTACTTACCGCTAAATATCATTAAAAACGACGAATATTGTTAAATTTGTCAGATTTTAAACTCATAAAACGTGTTCTCTGTGCGTTCACAACAAGGGAAGTAACTCTAGCACACAAATCAATATTCGTCCTAAAGATGTTCACCCTGTTTTTTTTTAGAAAAAAAAATATTGTTGTAGTAAAAATAATAGAAAATATATATGAAAACTTTACAAATGATTTACATTTAGTCTTAAAATAACTAAACATACCTATACATTCTTGTACTTACTTTGTTTTTCTTTAAAGGCGAGTGACTTCATCATAAAAAAACCCGCAAATGATCTTTGTTCAAATGTTCAGATTTTTCAGTTTTACATATTTAGCTGCTTTACGGTTTATTTACTCTAAGTAAGCCAGTGCCGACCTTTACCTTGAAAAATACCAGGAAACAGGAAACTTGGAGGTTGATTGACAATTTTTAATCTGTGGAACCATATAGGCCTATCTCTGACAAAAGTAATTAAAGGATTCAAATAAACATTTTATTGCATAGTGTGTATTAGTGAACCGATGTGAATACACGTTTGGTAGAGGTGAAAATGGGATAATGCAAAACCGAAAGTACAATCGTGTAAAGAAGTCACAGGGCCATGATAATCAGGTAGATATACACTAAATGATTATGTTCAAACTATAGAAACATTCAGTGAACGCATAGCTGCTATAAAGATTTCATTTAAAACTTGCAATCTGTACGTCATTCAAGTATACTTACCATGTTCTAGTGAAAAGATAGACATTTTTAAATCGGAAGTAGATAGAGTGAACGACATACTATCTGTGATAGACAATGGCGATAAAACTATTCTAATGGGTGACTTTAATGCTAAATTTCTTGGAAATAAAACGTCCATAATATCGAAAACACGAGATAAATATATTCGATCACTCTCCGAAATGAATAACCTAATAGTGTTAACAGGAACTGATATGTGCAATGGCCCAAATTACTCATTTATCCCAGGGGTAAATATGTCACCAAGTCTGATCGATCATGTACTGGTTGATGAATCTCTGATCTTTTGTGTACGTGAGTGTTATATTGAAGAAGAAGCTCCACTAAATGTTTCTCGTCACCTGCCTATATTTATGCAAATACAGGTTGATGTAGATACTGACAATGCTTTTGTTACATCTGAACAATTTACAAAACACTGTTTCAACTGGTCATCGAACGTACAAAGGGAAATGTACAGATCACAGGTTAAAAAAAGCTTGGAAAACACATCCTTTAACTTTGAAAATGTTAATGATTCGTATGAGAAAATTATCGCTTGTTTACAAAATAGCGCAGAAATCAGTATCAAAAAGAGAAAATTTAAGAAATATCTTAAACCATACTGGTCACCAGTGGTAGAAAACTTACATAAATCCATGGTTACGTCACGTATCGAATGGTTAAAAAATGACCGGCCGAGAATTGGAGAAATTTACAAAAAATATAAAAATCAAAAACGTATATTCAGACATGAACTGAGACTTGCAGGAAGGCTGTTTGATCGAGAAGAATACGAAAGAATTGATAAGTTGGCAGAACTAGATCATAAGGGTTTCTGGAAAGTGATCAAAGCGAAACGAAAAAACAAAGGAAATGCAAAAAATGGCAGTGAAATAATATTTAAAGATAAACTTGAAAAAAATCCAGAAAGAATACTAGACGGCTGGCGAGATTATTTTAACGATCTTTATGCATTTTCTTGCGATACACATTTTGATGAAACTTTTAAAACAAAAGTGGAAAAGGAACTCGAGTCTAAAATCGACTTAAACGAAAACAACTATCTATCAAGTTGCTTAATAAAACCATTAAACCCGAAAGAGTTGTTAAAAATAGTACAAAACTTACCAAATGGGAAAAGTGCCTCCAGCGATAACATTACATATGAACACATAAAACACGGAGGTGAAATACTGGTGAACTACATAACAAGTTTATTTAACAGCATTTTAAGGCATGAAAAAGTACCATTATCATTTAAAAACGGTATAACCATAACTTTACATAAAGGTAGTGGAAAATCAAAAACAGACCCAAACAATTATAGGGCTATATCCTTACTTCCAGTGATCTCAAAAATCTTTGAAAAATTAATTTTGACAAGAATCGAAGGTAACACGAATCTACAAACCAAATTACACTCACTACAACATGGATTTCAAAAGGGAAAAAGCAGTAAAATGGTCTCTTTTCTCTACCAAGAGGCAATCAATTACACTTACGAACGTTATCAAGTTATGTATTCATGCTTTATGGACGCTATGAAAGCGTTCGACCGTACATGGATCTCCGGGGTTCTCTACAAACTGTATCACCTCGGAATATGTGGTAAAGCATTGCGCATATTTAACGACATGTTACGTGGAGGGTCAAGTCGTGTGTATGCCTGTGGGCATTTGTCATCTCGATTCCAAATCCACCAGGGAACCAGACAAGGAAGCATTTGGTCCCCGTTCTTATATACCGTTCTCATTGACGAACTTCTACATACTCTCGAGGCTTCAAACCACGGACTGAAAATAAACTCCGTGTCTCTCTGCGCACCTACACAAGCAGATGATATTGTTCTGATGTCATTGTCGAAAAACGGACTTAATGAACTAATAAAAATTTGCAGCACTTACGCAAACAAATGGCGTTATTCGTATAATGCCTCAAAATGTGCTGTACTTATACATAATCAGAAACAACGTCATCGGCCGGAAGACAATACTCTGTGTTATGCAAATCAACCACTTCCAGTCGTCAAAGAATACAAACATCTTGGAATAATCCAGAATAACAGACGGAACTCCCCTGCAAATGTAGATATGGTGCGTCAAACTACGCGGGGATCGCTGTTCTCGTTAATAAACTGCGGTATCCATAGTAATGGCGTCAACCCTATAACGGCAGCAAAACTTTACACGTCCATTGTCCTACCACGAGCTCTATTTGGTTGTGAACTATGGAATGATATAACAAAAACTAACATGTCTCACTTAGAAGCTACTCACCATTTCTGTCTAAAACGCATCCAGAACCTACCCCATCTTACCCGCTCAGACATGGTCACCGGTTTACTTTGGTTCACGTCATTAGAAGCATACATAGACTTACAAAAGTTATCGTTCCTTGGTACGATTTGTAGACTTAAAGCAACAGACATTACGCTCCAGCTATTTCTCAATAGACTTTACCAATGCAAAAACATGTGTACAAAACGAAACAATGGCTTTATAAACGATATCCTACAAATACTCAGAAAATACAAACTGGAACAATATATCGAGCAATTCATGTTATCAACAACATTTCCTGCAAAAGAACCATGGAAAAGTGTTTGTAAAAAAACAATAATAAACTTCGAAGAACAGCATTGGTTATTACGAATTAACGCAAACGATGATTGCTTCCGGTTTCGAAGGGTCCACAATAAACTATCTCCTGGAACAGTCTGGCTAACTGCATTAGAGAATCCGTCTTCCATCGAGTCCATGACATTCTTAGCCAAATTATGCTGTGCACCAAAACCAAACCAAATAAAGAACTGTTTAACATGCAAGGCACAATATACAGATGAACTGTTTCATAAAGTTTTTGATTGTAGCAGTAATAAACATCAGTCCACGAGGATGGCGTACTGGAACTCTCTCAATATTCAGTTTCCAAGTGATCTATGCTCATTTCTACGGAACAGTACCAAAGACATTCAATTACTATTCTTGATTGGATATGTAGATATACTTTTATCTTCACTGTTAACAGTAAAGCAAATCTCAGAATTTATGAACTTTAATGCTGCTTTCCTGAGATCAATATACGCTTGTTAATAAACGCACGTCTATATGATTTACATGTAGAGACTGATATTAAAATGAATTAAGACCTGAAACAAGATATACACACTTTAAACATTTTCATGTTTCGTTTCGGTGAAATAACCTAAATGTGCATATAAATCATTCAAACTAGAGTCCTACAACAAGACAACAGATTTAAATAATTTACTTTAATTCACGAATAAAGACAGTTATTTATATCTACATCGATGATAAAACCATAGACTTTGTAAATATTAACTATTATTTTGTAATTCACAATGTGATCATAGTATTTATATTGTAATATTATATGTATAAAATCCAAATGTTTGTAAAATCTCCAGAAATGGGGGAATAAAAGTTGATAATAATACCTTGAAAAATACCAGGAAACAGGAAACTTGGAGGTTGATTGACAATTTTTAATCTGTGGAACCATATAGGCCTATCTCTGACAAAAGTAATTAAAGGATTCAAATAAACATTTTATTGCATAGTGTGTATTAGTGAACCGATGTGAATACACGTTTGGTAGAGGTGAAAATGGGATAATGCAAAACCGAAATTACAATCGTGTAAAGAAGTCACAGGGCCATGATAATCAGGTAGATATACTGTTTATTATTTTAATTCTTAATTATTTCTTTAATAAAGATATTTACAATTTTGGTTAATTAATTATTATTTTGTATTGATTTATATGCAAACAAAATTATAGAAGCAGGTAATACTTGACATTTAGATATATTTTTTAATTCAAATGATCTTCATTGAGGCCCTCTATTTAACAAAAGGAAATAAAAGATGACATTATATTTGACAGCTTCACATTAAAACAGATCTAGTCATTTACATAAAATTAAGAATATTTTATACTTTATTTCAGTTGTGAAGCTGTTTCAACGTCAGCAATGTGAAGTATGAAGAGGAGGACTAATTAAATATTGGATATGATACACTTCATTAATTTGAAACTACCTAGATGGTGCCTACTTGGATGATTATTATATTGTGGATATACTACAGAAGAAAAACAATAAAATATTTGGAAAATATTGCTGGTTCCTTTTATATCTGGTGTCAGCTGTGATAATTTATCAGTTATACATGTAAATGAATTAATTCATTTGAATTAAACATATGTATGACACACTTATGTTTACATATGGTTTTGTTAACATATATGAATAATATGTAAAACGATTTTTTTTTAAATTAGCCTCTACCTGTTTTAGTGATATTCCCGAAAACAGTATGTCCTAAGTGTTGTTTTTTAGATTTTAGCGCAATAATTATACAGGATTTTTTAACATATTTTAAACATATGAATCGAAACGCATATGACAAACGTACGTTTCACATGCGTTCAACATATGTTGATGTAAACGTATGTTTTACATATGTTTTTGATTGTCAGACATGTATTTATGATCCTCGTACTTCAATTAGACCCTGCCTCTGGCTCTACTAGTGATATTTCCAAAAATAGTGAGTGCCATGTGCTGTGGATCATTTTAGTGCAATAATTATATATTCATTTAAACATATTAATTGAATCAAGTATGACAAACGTACGTTTAACATGCGTTTAACATATGTTTCTGTAAACGTATGTACATAAATTACATAACTTGTAACTTTATTTATTTGTATCAAGGCCACCGGCCCATACACAATACAATAATAAACTAATATAAACACTGCATAGAAGTGTGCACATGTGATATAAATATGTCAGTTACTAATATATTTATACACACATTCCATATATATATATACATACATATTCAATAACCTAACTAGATACCTTGTATGTGTGAATTTCTCAATGTGAATGCATAATGTATAAACATTGCTAAATTGTGTACAATATTTTCATTTCTACTAGACATTAATATTAAACTTGCTCAAGGACGGGGATTCAAAATATTTCTTTGGCAGATATTTTCAGCATTATATATAATGGACAAACTAGAAGAAAGTGGTTTTCTGTTTCAATAAGTAAATCACAGAATATGCAATAACGCATTTCTCTTGGAATATTCACAGTCCCCCATAACTGCGGCATTACAAGATCTAAATGGTGCATTCATATATCTTTTACTTGCATAAATATGTACACGTTCAACGCAATCACGTTGTTGTAGACCCCACAGTTCAGCACCATACATTAACACAGGACAAACTTTTGTATCAAATATTTTAAAAAATGTTGAAGAAGGCGTAGGTAGTAAATTATTCACACCTTTTAGAACAGATATTAGAACCCGTTTAGCTTTATTCGCAATATTTTCAGACATTTTATAAAGTGGTAGTTTACTTGTAAATAGCAAACCAACATAGGAAAAAGCGTTTACTGTTTCTAATTGATGATTATCATTAAACCATTTTTCACGCCTAGCTAACAGACCACCGTTTTTAAACACAACAAGTGTTGGTTTTCCTACATTTACATCCAACAACCAGTCCAAACACTACTGATGGAGATAATTTAGTTATTGCTGTAAACCGCTAACAGTATCGGCAATTAATGCTACATCGTCAGCAAAAAGTAATGAAAAGATTTCAGTGATCTCAGGACATAATTGTATGCCATATGTTCCACTGTTAGCAACAGTTGCATTTAATTCATTTATAAAAATTGTAAATAATATAGGGCTTAACTTGCAGACTTGTCTAAGTCCAAGTGGATAATTAAAATACTTTGTAAAGGTTGATCCGATTCTTACTCTAGGTTTTACGGATCGATAAATACTTTTTATGGACTGAAATAGATGGCCTTTAATTCCAATTTGTTGTAACACTGTATACAATTTAGATCTATTAACAGAGTAAAACGCTTTTTTAAAGTCTACGAACGCCACATAAAGAGGTTTATGTTTCTTACACAAATATTTGTTAATCAAGGAATACAAAACAAAGCCATTATCAACGGTCGAATAGCCGGAACGAAAACCTGCCTGCGACTCGGTTATTTTATCAAAAGCGTTAATAAAAAACGTAACCCGCTTAGTCAATATACTAATGTATAGTTAACTAAAGATATTTATAAGAGATATGCCTCTGTAACTGTCTGGATCATTTATATGCCTCTTTTTATGTACCGGGACAATTATACATTTTGTCCATGAAGCTGGAAATTCTCCAGATCTATAGATTCTATTAAACAGTTTTCGAATAAATGGTAACAAAATATTAATACCATGAATAAAATGTTCTGCAACAAAATTACCACTTGCGGATTTTTTTTGGTCTATACCCTTTACTGCATTAACAATTTCGTCATCTGTGATGTCACTGTTAAACAGAATTACTTCAAAATCATCTAGGTCAAGATTTACTTCGCTATCGTCTTCTATGGTTGCATCACCATCACTATTAAAAACTTGTTTAAAATGATTGAACCACTGAGATGAAGAAATAGTTGGGACTTGACACTGAACCTGTGTATATAACTTTAAATTCTTCCAAAACATCTTTGGATTTTTTACCGATGATTCCAGTTTATTTAAGAAAGCATCATGATAAGTCTTTTTCTTACGTTTACATAAATATTTATACTATTTACGACCGTACAAATATAAATTCAGATTACACGCTAATTGGCTACGTCGCCATTTGCGAAGCAGTTTATTTTGTTTAGTTTTAAGAGATCTGCATTCACTGTCAAACCATTTCTTTGACGACCGTTTTTTAGAGTCACCCTTTAAATATTGAAATCGTTCACTACAAGTTAAAATAGTTGACTCAAATGTATCAACAATATCTTCAATTTCAACATTTTCATCATCTATTTTATTAATAATATTATCAAATATTCCATCTAGTACATTTTCATATAGAACAGTTTTAAATCTTCAGCACAATTACTATCAAAACAATATTTTGTGGACGACTGTTTAGTCAAGGGCACATCAGATACCTGCTCAACATTTTTTATAACAGCCCTACATAAAGATAATAAAACAGGCAAGTGACCACTGTCTGACCTGGTCTGTATTTCAAAATCAATGACACTATCAAATATGTTTCTGGTAGCAATAAAATAATCTACAGTACTACATCCATGTATACTGATATATGTAAAGCCACCGTAAAATTTATCAGACCCTAATCTACCATTCATGATAAGAAGGGAATATTCTTTACATAGAGTTATTAAATCTCTATCAAATTTGTTAATTGTATTATCTTGGTTATACCTCTTATTACAATGGTTATCATCAAATATATCCACATACTCTTAAAATTCAGGAATGTTGTCATTAATAGAAACAGTTTCATCAAGATCACCTGTCCGGGCGTTTAAATACCCACATTACAATATATTTACTATTTCCAAGTAAGCTTTCCAAACACTGAATTCCCTTTTGACTCAGATCTCCATAAATTGGAGAGCTTTCGGGTGGCAAATATAAACACATCAGTATAAAATTTGTTTGCATATTTACAATACTTTTATCAAATTCAAGTATAACACCGAATTCAAAATCATCAATGATTCTAGAGACGACATTTGAAAAGCAATTGTTAACAAAAATTATAACACCACCCATATTTCGACAACCTGCTCGTGACCTTTTAGCTAAACATACAAAATTTAAAAACTGTTAAGTCGTTTATCCAAGTTTCTACAAAACATATGATATCATGCTGTCTCAAATAATCAATAAACTCTGTATCATCGAGTTTGTCAGTTCAACCGTTAATGTTCCAGGTTAGTATTTATAGTTTAGAATGTGATGGGCGTTGGCCATTGTCCTATTCAACATCAATTTCGATCTCTATACCCCTGTTCATGTCGTCATTTGCAGTTGCATGCTCATATTGTTTAATTTTCTTCTTTTATACACCCTTGATTTGACTTCTTTGTCAGACTTATTATCATCCTTGGCAGTAATTATCTCTTATTTCTCATTTTTAAATAGCCATATTAGCCTCGCCTTTTCAGTTTATTTAATTCTTGGTTGATCTGGTTGTGACTGGCCAAGCCTTTTGCATACAAAACCACATCCGCGCTATAGTCTCCACCTGTATATGCGGTATCCATAATTTCTGATTTTATTTTCGATTTTAATAACTCATCAGATTCATTTTCAGATTCGGTAAGTCCAAACACTCTCAAATTGTTTTATGTTTAACGTGCGTTTCTGATTATCATATGTTTCTTTACGTATGTTAAACGTATGTTTTGAAACGTATGTTAACCAAAACGCATGTTAAACACCCGTTCAACGTATGTTTAACATATGGTGGACAAAACATATGTTAAACATACTTGGCATTTTTACCTCAGTGTAACGTCAGCACCATGCGAATTATCGGAAGCTTTTTATTCACCAGGCTTATATAAGAAATTGTCATTGGTGTATTACACTAATGCGCCGTAAAGTATGTGATAAGTTTTACTTTTACAAGTTCTAAAATTGTCATCACTTCCCAAATACGACTTTTTTCTGAAATGAAATTAAACTATACACCGCAGTATAATATAGAATCTCAAGAAGCAATAGAAAATTTATGTCACCGGTTATGAAAAGTAATTTTTATAGCGAAATATGAAACATTTTTAGGACGTAAATGAGTAACAGATTGATTTAAATAAAATGTTATTTATTTTAAATGAAAATGCACTTTTCCGAGGGATTTTACAACTATAGTTTTAGTTGTATAATAATTCCTATTGGTCAGAAATAATAAAAGTACATATGATTAATTGTATAACGAAATGCAAATATGTTAGAAGATATTTAGTTTTGTAAATTAAAGTTTAAACCACTGATAATACAATAAACACCTACCAACTATACAACAGTTTACCTTTAAAGGGCCGATTGTCATTTCCCAAAGATTATTTATTGTAATCCTTCGATCGTTTACAATGTAGATACTCATTTCTGTGTATGAATAACAATCAAAAGAGTAAATCAAGAAGTTGGTTAACATTTGTATATGAAGCGTGAAACGCATTTTTAATAAAACATTTTTTCGAAGCCAGTGCATCTCTGTTCTCAGATAATAATTTCAATTATAACGTTCTTTATCAATAAATTACCATCATATATTGAATAAAGAATTCGCAGAAATCAATAATTCAGGATTTAATGATACCGACCCCGGTATTAAAATAAAGCGTGGATCCGCTCTTGAGCAATTTTACGTCATCAATGGCGATATGCATATAAGCTAACGTTATTATAAATACACCTACATGTATAAAATGTGGTGAATGATTGAAAAGTGAATTTTGTTCATCAGTTTTAATTGATTAATTGTAATAAAAAAACAATTTAACTGTTGTTTTAGGTAACACAAATGGAACCTGAGTGGCCAATTTGCACGAGAGCGGTAAAAATGTTTCGTTTGAACTATTGGCTGAGAACCGGGTTAAACCGGTTTTGATAAAATAAATCGTCCAATAAATTTTACTTCACAGTTTTGTTTAATTTTCAACAATCAGATTGAAAAATGTATAATGATACAGATATATAATTACAGCAAATGTTCTCGAACAAACTATTTGGACGTTCGAAAGTGAACAATACCTCCGATAGAAAGATATTAATCTCAAAAACAAATCATATGCACGTCAACAGGAAAAAGCGTAATTGATACATATATCTTAACTAATTCTGATAATTGCATTGTATCAACACAACCATACATAAGAAAACAGGGATCGCTGTTTTGGAACGTTAATAAGCAGAATCGTCGCTCGGAAATGAGCATGGTTGCAATAAGCTCTCCAGTAGCAGTTTTGCTACCGAGCGTTTCAAGGTGGACAACTACTTATGATGTCATTCTTACTTGGGAAGATGTGCTTGGTTTAGTAGTCGCGTTTCGAAGCTTTGCAGGATTGAGTTTATTTCAACAGTTACAACTTTCAAAACCGATGAAATAATTCCACATTTAAGTTCCTATTCGCCGATGTTTCGGATTTAGTTGGGAGATATAAACCAGCCAGCTTTGACCTTTTTTCGGTACTTTGTAATATTTTATATTTGTAAAAAAGCTTATTCATTTCGTATTCATTTATCTAATAAGCCAAGCAAGTCCTGTATTGTGTATTATTCATTGGGGGTTAATATCGAGATATATCAGGTTCTGGAAGAGAAAAATCAATTTCATCGTTCAAATTTAACATCAATGTACCCAAAAAGCTTGGAAACGAACCTCATCATCAGTTTTCACTTTCATGTTTATTGTTCGACAATTGCCTGAAATTAGTTTAATATTATCAGACAATATTTCATATTGAAACTAAACTTCAGAGTGAATTTCACCTTTGAATGTTACCGACTATCCAACAATCTGTCGATTACTCAAAGTGATACATAGAATTTTATTCAAGATGAATGCATTGTGTCTGCCATTGTTAATGGATCTTAAGTTTCTGTTTTCTGTCTGGGATATTGATCAGTTTTACTTTTCAAATGTCATTCCATTGAAAACGTTCATTTTATTGTTATACGTTTACGTTTACAGTTACGAAAGCCATATTGGCTAAAAGGGCTTACTGACACGCTTGCAGTGGTTAACCAAACAAGACAACATAGCGAGAGATTTTAAACGAGTCAACATAAAAATGTCTCAAGAAGTCATGGTTGTAAACATTGCACTGCCACACACACAACTAAGTATTTAAGTGTTTGGGGTTAAGAATAAGTAATTATTTTGAACGCTTAGTTGAAAAAATATGAGACTAAAAAATTATTTGATGTGGCTAAAACATTTTTCTGTTGCGTGGCTAAAATAAGCCATACAAATAAACAGCTGGGCGCGTAAAAAACACTTAAGTACCTATTGATAAGAATGTTTGTTCTTGCTGTTATGCAGCGCCGGTGTAACATTAAATTTTCACTTTTCAACCGTTGAGTGATCAATTTCCAATATTGAAAACTGACTCCGACCGTTATTTAATGACCCACCAACATGTGAAAAATTGACTCTCGTTAAAATCTGATCACCAACAGTTTGAAACTGACCGAAAAGTCGGGCGGACACATTTCAACATTGTTAATTTGGATGTTCTGATCGATTAAAAGTGTGAATTATAACTGTCATTGTTGGTATACGATATATATATATATATATATATACATATGGCTGTAATGCTAAAGATACGTTGTTTTATTGGTGATTACACTTGTGGTATCGGAATGGTGTTTGTTTGAATTGCCTTTCGTTTGTGTGATTGTTGTTTCACAAGTTAAGAATGTGATGAAGCATTCCTACATCAACTCTCTCTCTTTATCTCTCTCTCTCCGTCTCTCTTTCTCTTTGTTACCTGGGCATCTAGGTCATACGTTCGGTTAAAACTTTGCATGCAATTTACTACCATGCAACTATAACATTAACCACCTACTTGATTGACTTGAAGCTTCAGGGTTATCAAATAATCAAACTGATTAACTCTTGGTTGATTTTAATGCAAATTATGGCCATTGTTCGACTAATTAAAGCTTTCCGTCGACTTTATATCATCTCAGTAACTTCTTATGCGATTGCTTTAAAACTACACTAACGCCCTCGTGTTATTAAACATAGTCTCCCAGCTATTTCCCATACCTATGGTGGTTATTTTGACAACAATAATCCCGTTTTCTGCATTTATATATTTTTCACCATTAACACAAATCTGACCCACGGAGAGGGGCGAATTTAATGTTAGAAGAATTTGTGGCCCAACTCAATTTCTACATTATAAATAAACATAAAATAAACATAAAATATGTTTCAACCACAAACAAACATCTTGGTTAAACTCCTTTCCTCACTTAAAACGTTTAATAACTCATAAACAGGTATAGAACCCAAACTTAATAACACGTGTGTGTGAAAAGCGCATAATATAACAGGTCTTTAGTATCAATTGACACTTGGCAGTGCAAATAGTCCAGCTCCCTGTCTTATGGACATCTCATGTCTTGTTTTTCAACCAATACCGTCCTATTTTCGATGCAAGTCATTAACTTCTTTTGTATTTTAATAGCATAAACATAAACGAGAATACAGATTGCACATCGCTGTTAAATGGAGTTGCCTTGCATTATATAATGGTATGATATAATTAAATGGAATTTAGTCAATATTAGTTTATAAAGGAATTGTTTGTTTTTTTGTTTTGATCACTTACTGCTAAGACAACTATTTGTTGTCATAGCAACCGATTGTAACGACCATGGATCCTTATATAATCAAGCGACCTTTCGCCATCATGAACCTCTTGTTTAAAGTCAAAATCACGACAAACTAGGTATCTAACCCTTAAAATCTACATGGGACACTGCAGATGCAATGCAATATTACGAAGAGTTTAGATTATTATCTAGAATTTATGAAGAAAAAATAACTCAGGAAGGCTGGGCACATATTTTCTATTTAAAGGTCATATTGACTTCTCAAGAGTTTCGGACAAGTGTTGATGGGAAGAGAATTTGAATTTAAACTTTTTTTCTCTGGCCTTAAAACCTACAATCCCACAAAGTTTAAGGACGATATAACAACTTCTATAAATGTTGATAATATTTTAATAAGGCCTGGGTTATCTTTAACCAAAAGTTAATACACTTACATAAATGATATCTGGTATTTAAATTTTAGTAATTTTAAGACTTAGGATAAAGATAACAAAGAGTTAAAATTAAACCAACGTTTATACACTTGGCTGCTGAAGTCAAACAATTCCACAGTTAAACAGTCGGGGGAAATGAAATAGCATTTTACCTATTTCCGACTTGTACTTCTAACTGTAAATGCGTACCAACCTGGGTAGCGCAATGGTAGCGTTCATGCTTGTCAATTTAGAGGTCTCGGGTTCGATTCCCGACCGACAAGTTCTTTGTGACAAAATGGTCGCGGTCTCTATTTAAATAGAGGAAGTTGCCAGTAACTTGCAAATATCGGTTAGAACTGAATTCCTCGAAAACCGTTAGGACTCCTGACCGCCATTACTTATTTGTAGTTTTTTTTTAATTCGCCGGCGGAAAACATTAATTTGATTAAACCATACAAGTTGTTGATAGAGTTGGTTTAATATATACATATACATTTCTGTTACTTCAATGACAATTTTTAGTTTATTACAAACAAAAATAAACATAGTAAACAAAGTAAAATCCCCGATATTAGCCCTTCTATATAAAAATAAGGTTATAAAGAATCCGGTTATAAGGAATTATCAGGCATGTTTTTCGTTAAATATCTTGAAATTAATGAATATACTATTTTAAGTTTATATATTCAAAATGTTACTGTAGCTGGCAATATACTAAGTACATTATCCAAGGACAAAACAGTTACTGTACAGTTTGATGTAGTTTAAGAAAATGGGATTACAGTCAGTGTTCGGCAAAGTCTTCCTCGTCACAGAGAATAAAACATTAGGTGTAGCTGCGAGATACATGAAACACTATACATGGCACACTAAATATGACCTTCACCCCCACCCACCCCACGAACACACACATACACTCAGATGTAGCTACGCGAAGGCACTGCAGAAAAATAAAAGTCCCTAAGTAATTAATATATCTTTTACATAGAAAAATACACACAAAGCCCCTGATAATGCACCATTAGTCATTTACATTTTAAAACAATTATGGTAGAGTACCTTAAAGCCCCCATAAAAAATTATAGACCTGCAGGTTTACTTTGACCAATCTAGGTCACTGTCACACACATACCACCTACCCAAATTTGCAGAAGTGTAGAGGGACACTCTCCGCCACGTCTTGTCTCGTAGTACTGGAAGAGCAACTAGATTAAGATTTACTTTTTAATACATCTTACAGTTAGTCTTTAGTTTATTGTGTGTCTGCGTGTACGTTTTATTAATAATAGCGTTTTAAAGTAAAACGAAATATTGGAGTAAATAATAAACATACTCCTCCCCCGTAAAAATCTCTAGAATGCCTGAGTTGATCTTTTACGTTTTGACTCACAATGTACTTAGTTTGCTACTCGTTTGAGATTCGCTTTTGAATACATCTTGGTGTGCGTGCATGCGTGCGCGCGTGTGTTTAAACAATAACGCTTAAATGTAAAACAAAAACATTAAACAACTATATATTCTAAGAAATGAGTAGAATTATGCTGTTAAGTTTTTAAGATATAAAACATTCAAGTTTCCGAGCGGTTCCCCGTATCCCAATAGCGGTAGTAGAGTAGAGTTACCGTCATCAGCTGTAGAGGGATAGCCTTCTCACACACTACCCCAGGCTGCCTCTTCGCAATAATTGAAGTACTCTTACGCTCATTAAAGTATCGTTTACTTACAAAATACTTATCATTACGTTAAGTTACTAAAAAAAGCAAGTTGTTCATTTTAAAAGAGATTTTATTAATTGAAATAAAAACAGTATCTGGCATTTTTGTGTGTAATGAATGACTAAATAATGTCGATTGAAAAGCTTACCATTGCTTATGTTTATTGTTGCAACATCGGTCAAGTGATGTTTTGCTTATATTTAACAAACCGTTAAAAAAGGACCCCATATCTGATCAAAATCTAACATTGATCAGTTTTCAACGACTGTTTTGATCAGAATTTAATGTTGAAATGTGACCTGGGTCAATTTTCAACATTGAAAAATAACCCTTGGGGTCATTTTTCAACGAGGTCAAAAATTACGTCCATAAATTTTTCCAACGTTTAATTGCATATAATTGCTCTTGAGTTAACCCCGACATGGGTCTAACTATTTAGCCATAGTTCACTGAAATGTATTGGTTCTTCTAACTAATGCATACATAAATGTGATGCAAATCTACCATATCACTGTACAAACGATTCATTATTTGTTTTTGTCATTGTAAAGCTAAATGCAAAAACAAAGACTAATGGTTACTTAAACGTTAGACTATACATCTGTCATTTAACTGAATATATGTTTTTACGTATCACATGTTAAATTACCAATGATCTTTAAGTACAATTGTCTATGTTGTACAGTTGTATTACGATAAAAACTGCCTTATTGAATTTGCTTCCAAACATCATGCTTTAAAGATGTGTCATACCCATTTGCAATTACTTTGATCTGCATCATATCTATCTGACACATTGTGTATTATGTATTATATTAATTCTAACTTACTTATGTAAGATTATTATTTATTATTATAAATATCTAGTCCCTTATGAAAGGCGTTTTACCATCAAATTATTTTTGATCCTAATTTACAACAGCAATATCAATTAATAAAAAAAAAATTGTTCCACAGTGTGTTTATTGTCTTTAAGTTTAATATGTAGGCAATATATTTATTTCCTATCTGTAATGTATACAGTATTTGTGTTAAATAGAATTTAATTCATATGATTTAAAATATTAAATGTCAGTTATTTCTGAATATAGCCTTCCTAACGGTGTTTAATAATTGATATAGCCATTACTGCCAGATTGGTGCTTCCAGCTGTGTAGCAAATATCTATCTTAAAATACAATTACGTTAATAACAAACTTCTGTTTGAAATATTAGTTTGTTAACCTAATTCCGAGTGTAATTATTTACACTAAGATCTTTATATTGCATCTAATGAATCATTTCCCAGGCGAATATTACTGGCATGTTATGCCTGTGGTGATATTAAAGTCGTACAATCTGAAAATTAACTGCACTTAGCCACACTGTGAAAGAAACTGTAGTTTGAATTTGAAGTTGGAATTTTGGTTATTTTAATAAATGTTTTGAAGTTGCTTAGCGTGAACTATTTATCCAGGACCCAGTCCATGTGAACTTATAAATAAACATTGTTTACATTGACACGATGTCAGGATGTCACAAAATCACATTGTCACGATTGTCACGACGTCGTTGTGTCACGATGTGTCTTTAGTAAGCGAATGACCGTTATGCAACCGTGTTAAAGTATAAAAAACGGTTTTACATCGTCAATTGAACGTTTTTTTTATTTACAATTTAATGAAATGTATTCAAAAGTTCTTGAAAAAAACTTAAACCTTAAATGTTCATTTAATGATCTAAATATGACACTTTCAAAAAAATATGTTTTTTAATAAGTCCCTTCTTAGAAAATCTATAACCAAGCTATACAAAAAAGTAAACTCAGCTGCAGGCAAATGCGTTCAATTGAAATAATTTAGTTGGAACAATTTCTGTTTCAATTATTTGGTATATTTCCTACACAATTTTGTTATTTTCAATAATTTGAATGACATGTAAAATTGTTACATCGACGATTAAGTATTGATATCTTTAGATGTACTGATTCTGCACGTTGCACAATTTTATATCATTATAATCGCATTTGAGTTTTTGAATAAGAAGGCAATTTTACAGACGGGTCTTGGCACGGCGTTACTCTTTTTAGAATATGCGTTAAATGTCCGATTGAGATCAATACGTCTTATTGATTTAATAAACAATATCTGCTTATATCTGAAGAGTTAATCTGCAGAACGAACCTTGCTCTCCCAGTTGGGTCCGCTTTATGAACATATTTGAGCACGTTGAGAGGGCAGCTGTTTCAAGTTTGAACGACGTCACTGTTTAGTAAGCGTTCAATTGCTATACATTTTGGGACAGGCATATAATTAATAGACGTGATTCGGGATATGTCAGGTTTTGGGAGTGACTATTTTTCAGAAAAGTACAGTTTTTTCCTGCGCTCGAATGTACTTACCAACTGTGTTATACTCGCTGCGATTTTTGGGTTTTAGGACGGTAATTGACATTGCATTGACGTTTCACCAAAGGAATAATTGCTGCTAAACTTAAAACAAGAATACAGGGGAACTATAGACAAAAAAATCCATTTGAGTGAATGCCTGTTTCAACAAAGTGGGGGGAAAAATTATGTAATTATTTTCGTGATTGTCAATTACGTACTGTGGAGCACGTGGTCCAGTGGTAGAGCACCGGACCTAGGATCGGATGGTCGTGGGTTCGATCTTCCCCCACTGTTACATGTATGTATGTTGCCTTGAGCAAAACACTTTTTCCGTATAGGCTTAGTATAAGTTCTACTCAGAAAGAGTTTATGTGTTTATCAAGTTGCAATAACTTGTTTCGCAATCGGAGTAAAATAAGTCAGTCCAAAATAAAATGACACATTTCTTGTTAGTTTTCTTAAGCAAACAAGAGTCATCTACTTGGGTCATAAATGTAAATAGCATTGCAGTTTGCCCGTTTATTGAGAAATATTTATTTTTAGAGAAATAAGCTAAGAACAAACACATCAACTGACAAATACTGCAACATTACCTTGCGTGAGATAGAGTTTTATGTTGATTATTTTGTTAATGAAACATTACGACAATCACAATGTTTATCATGCAAAATCACAAAATAATGGAAAAATAATGTCATTATTTCACTGTTTCAATATTGATGTCTGCAACTGCAGAAAATTATTTTGTTTCAAACTTGACTTAACTACATATAACGCTTGCAGCAAAAACATTACTTTTGTCACAACTGTAAATGCAAATATAATACTTTCTGATGAAATTACCCCTTCAACATTGAGTCTGCCTATGAGAGATAATGAAATGAACATTTTATCTCACGAGCTTTAGTATAGACTTACGCGCCTTAGTATTGGTTCACTCCCCTCAGTATTGGTACACGCCCATCAAAATTGGTCCACGTCCCTTAGTATTGGTTCACAACTCTAAGTATATGCTCACATCACTTGTAATTGGTTCATCCCCTTAGTATTGGTTTACAACCATAAGTATTGTTTCACTCCCATTAGAATTGTTTCACGCTTTTAAGTATTGGATCACGCCCCCTTAGTATTAGTATATGCCCTTTAATATTGGTTCACGCCCCTTAACATTGGTATATGTCCCTTAGTATAGATTTACACCCATAAGTATTGGTTCACGCCCCTTAGTATTGGTAAACGCCCCTTAGTATCGGTTCACAACCTTTAGTATTGGTATATGCAACTTAATCTGGTTAACGCCCTTTAGTGTTAGTTCAAGCCCCTTAATATTGGTTGGAGCTTCTTAGTAAAGGTTTAAAAATTAGTCTCATTTTTTACATCCGCCAAACAGCACATATTTGTTGTCAATAAAATGTGAAAAGCAGACGAATTTATTAACGGAAATGTAACCAGATCAGTCGATTCTATCTGTCAGAGAGAAAAAAAGATGGATTCGTTTATGGACGAGTGATCTTTGTTGTTGTCGACGATGATTTATTAAGGTTTTGAGTTCAAGCCCAGTCCGTTCAAACAATTTAATAATAACTTAAATCAAAGTATTTGAAGTACTGAAGGCTTGGCACACAACGTTAAAGTAGAAATCAAATGATAAAGTTAATAACATAATAAACATGCAAGCATATTGATGAAAAGTGATCAACAACAATTAACTATTAACAAACCGCTATTTTTTGTATGGGTACAAAATACAAACAAAAACGTGATAATATGTTATTGTTACTGTCTTTTATTTAAACTGTTTAACCGTAAAATAATATTTCACTTCCGACTCTAAGATAATAAATATATGTATATATTTCAAAAGAAGTTTAATTTCAAAGTTAAATGTTATATTTAAGACAATGAAAGCAACTTATACCACCAGGCGGCGGAAATCCTCTTTAAAGAAATAAATCTAATTCGTAAAATGGAAAATGTCAAGAGTTTAATCAACTTATTTTAGACCATATAAACATAGGATAACGGTTTGTGTCAAATCAGGTATAGAAAGAAAAGGACTTTTAGATCAAGTCCCGTACAACAATTATGCATGCAGATGACATTTCCATTCCCATTGAAATATTTGAAATTCAAATGGTTTTAATTATGTAAAGGCAAAGGACCGGTTTGAATAAATATTTCAAACTGAGATTTTCCTTTACTAAAAATGTAAATTTCTCTAAATATTACTTGAACTCTTTGTACTAAATGACCACATAACGTTGAAGTTGGATCAACCATTTATTCATTGGTAAAGAAACCATGCAAACTAATCAATGTAAATGAAGTTATAGAATTTGAAATACTTGAGTTGATGGAGATTTTTGGTGAAATTGGGACAAAATTCTCTATATTCAATACAAAAAAAACAACAACAATTTACATACCGTCCAGTTTACATGCAGTCAAGATACTTATAACAAACACATGTATTATACTAACGATGTCACGGACATTTATAATAAAAGGACTAACACGGAAAGAATGGTCAAAGGCAGAGCTACCTTGGATACATCTGAGGTGATATTGTATCTGAGTTATATGTAACGTGAACTATTGGTAAACATATGAGTAAAACAGTAATATAGCGTCTTTCCATCCATAATTTAAATTGCTATGTGAAATAATTTAAAAGATATTTGACATTACTGCTTTAAATTGGAGATACCACATTATGCTGTTGCAGTTCGAATAGTCAAATAAAGCATTAGGATTTATATTCAATTTGTAGTGTAAATGTCTGTATCGTGTGATTGAACAGTTTCTCATTAAAGTAATCGTATTGTTTCTGGAAATAGCATTCACAACGCCATTTGTTGATTAAAATTGTAATTACAACGGAATTGATATCCCCAGAATTGCAACAAAATATATCTCTTAATACAATCATATGTAACACGCAGTATTCAAATTTTCTGTTAAAAAAACTGTTTGAGAGTTTCTCTAATAGAACCTGATTGTTAGTATAATTCTTGCCGTAGATTGCATCCTAGTGGAGTATTGCAAGAATCTTATAAAATAACAAAACAACCTCCAAATAGGAGATTCCAAGAAATATTAATTACACCATCGAGTTACTCATTGATTCAATGTTCATGATTAAGCTTATATCAATGTTATGTCACATTGCATTTCTCTAATTACATGGTTATCTTTCAGAGTCTCTTTAAACAACTTCATTACTATCGCAACACGGTGTCTATGAGAGAGATATATGAGCGTCAGGTTGTTGGTGAAATTACTTAATGAGTTGGCAAGGAGTTGCCAAACGATGAATTAATTATATAATAAATAAACACGAATGTAAGAATTCTTCTCATCACATACCTAAAAAACAAGAGCTGTCGGAGGGACAGCATGCTCGACCATTTCAATAATGTTCTGAAACAACAGCTTTTAAGGAAATAAGTACCAAATGGAAAACAATTGAAATATAACGCATGGGTGGTAAAATTAAGCTTTACTTATTATATAATGTTTTTCTGTTTCTAAATTAGCAAAATAATTCAACAACAATATTTATTATCAAATGTTTTGTATTTTTGAAAACAACAAAGTTAATGGATGGCTCATATTGCCTAAATATTATTTAAACAATTTAGTTACAATTGTCATTTAAAAATTGCTTTATATATTCATTAACCATTGCTAAAAAAATAGGTGTGTCACATAACTAAAGGCACAACATGTACGTATAACTTCGCTAAATACTACAATTGTAATTAGAATAATATAAGTTGATCAAGCATATTAAGAAATACTAATTAAACATTACCTGAAATAATACCAACAATAATTTAAAATATAGTGTAAACTATAGTTGAGATAATCTTCCGTTTCAAGAGTAGTTTGTCAATGTTTTCCATATGCGATATATGCACTACATTCAAGTATATGATAATATAACATTTTCCTATACAATATATGCACTAACTTCACATCAACGGGCAATATATCGGTACCAATTCGTAAAATGTATATATAATCGAAATAATATTGTACAAATATGCACAGTTTATCACAACTGGATACCCTTTTATGAAAATGATTTTTTGTTTTTTAAAATAGTCAATAATTATAATTGGGTGGACCAATTTTGCTCTCAGGGTCATGGTTCTGAATTAATTTGAGGGAGGACCACAACACTATTTTTTAAAACAACTAAGTTCAAAGTCTTGTACCTGTACTACAAACTTTAACCTGCTAAAAAGCTCTAGCAAGATGTCTAAGTCTAAAAGTTCAATAATTCTGCCAAAATGCAATAAAGAGATATGTTTTTTGTCTGTGTGGTTCTTGTATTTTTGCATTCCGGTGATGATGCTGAACACATATGTGAAATTTCATTCATATCCAATGAATGGTTAGTACATAGATATTTTACCTGATAAAAAACTTTTAACTGAAAAATAAAGTTCAAAATGGCAATAACTCTGCCAAAATTCAACCAAGAGTTATGGTTCCTGACTATGTGTTCCATTGATGATGTTGAACACACATATGCAGTTTCGTTCATATTAAATGAGTGGTTGCATAGATATCGTACCTGATAATTAACTTTAACCTAAAAATTAAGTCTAAAAGGTCCGTATCTTTGCCAAAATGCAACCAGGATATATGATTCTTGTTTTGTTGATGCTGAGCACACAATGTCATATGAAGTTCCTTTCATATCCAAGGGGTGGTTGCAAAGATATTTTACCTGATAACAAACTTTAACCTGAAACATTGAGTAAAAAAGGGCCATAACTGTGCTAAAATGCAACCAAGAGTTATGGTTCTTGTCTTTGTGTATATCATTGATGATGCTAAACACACATGTGAAGTTTTATTCTTAACCAATGAATGGTTGCATAGGTATTTTAGAGGTCGGAAAGTAGCTCGACACCTTACCTAAGATGCTGAGAGGTAAAGACACCACCATGCGAATAATCGAATATTTTTTGTACACCAGGCTAATAGAAATTGGCATTGGCGTAAATACACTAATGCGCCGTAAATTGTGATAAGTTCCGTTTATAAAAGTTTTACAAGTGTCATCACGCCTCAGATACGACTCTCATCACGCCTCATATACTACTCTCATCACGCTTCAGATACGACACTCATCACGCCTCATATACGACTCTCATCACGCTTCAGATACGACACTCATCACGCCTCATATACTACTCTCATCACGCTTCAGATACGACTCTCATCACGCTTCATATACTACTCTCATCACGCTTCAGATACGACTCTCATCACGCCTCATATACTACTCTCATCACGCTTCAGATACGACTCTCTTTCTGTAATAAAAGAAAACTGTAGAATACAGTATGCTGTAGTTTTTTCCAGAAGCAATACAAAATGAATATCACCGGTTATTGAAACAAACATTTTATAGCGAAATATTATTATAATCATTTGTCAGACCGTATTTGGTTTTGTTACTATAGCTTTAGATGTAGAATAATTGCACCTATTCTCATAGGTCTAGAATAAAAAGTACATATAATTAATTTGATAACTAAAAAAAATGTTAAAAGAGATTTCCCTTTTGTAAATTAAGTTTAAACGACTGACAATAAACAACTATACAACAGTCTACTTTTCAAGACCCAATTGCCATTTTCCGAGGATGAATAATCCAAAGTCTGTATCTCTGTTCTCCTAGCAATAAATTGCCTTCATACATTAAATAAAGAATTCCCTGACATAAGTTATTCAGAGTTTAATGACACCGACTCCGGTATTAATAAAAATTATCGCTTTTGAACCAAACGTCATCAACGTCAATACGTGTATAGTTTGATGTTTATCAATTGTTGAGAATGGTTAAAAAGTGGATTTGGTGCATCAGTTTTAATTTACGAAATGGAACACATTATTTGACTGGTTTTTTTTCAGGTAACGGATAGACTATTTGCATGAGAGCGGTAAAGACCTTTTGTTTAAACTATTGACTTAAGATAAAACTGGTTTTGGCCAGGAAAAAAGGTCCAATAGTTTATTTTACTTGATTGGTTTTGATCAGTTTTCAACTAATCAGATTGAAGAATTCATGATATAGACATGTAATAACAGCAAATGATCTCCAACAAAGAAACTAATTGGACGTCTTCAGGTGAATATCCAAAACCTTCGATATAAAAACTATTCACTGTTATTCATCTGTTAAATTCCTATAAAAGGCACGTTTTTAATACCAGTAATATATCTTATTGCAGTATATGCTTTGCCAGATTTTGCTTTACTTATCTGCAGCAAGAAATTACAATCACTGTGAACCACGTAGGACTTTTTTAAGCGCAAGAATTATGTTACCGTGGACAATTGGGGTGCAGCTGTGTGGTGAGATATATTAACAGCATTGCTAATTGTGATGTTCACATGTTATGCCGTCGGGCTTTATGGTGGTATCCATGCAAAGCAAAAACAAACGTTTAAAACATTGTCACAGTGCAACACATGTCGTAGATACCTGCTCTGATAACATAGCCTGAACTGGCAAATCATATGATATGCATGTATTGTAGGCGGCTAAAGCTAGAGGTTGCCGGTTCAATCACCAGCTAGACCCATTGGCCTCTCAAAAATCAACTCTCAATTCTCTCTACCTGAAAAGCGGACTTCATATTGGCTCTGAGTTTAATTCGAAATAGGGCTAAGATAAATAAGTGTAACATAAATCATACTACTTCATCTTATTTAAATACTGGTCGGTACAATTAGTCTTAAAATTTGCCATCATCCTGGCCATCACGGTGTCTACATACACCATGTGTTGCTTGTCAGTTTTACGCGATCCAACATAACAAATCAACAGTTTGCATTTCAAGCTATCCAGAAAAGTGTTCTTTTTATTTACGCTACGTTTGCGAAGAGGTCGAACCTGCTTACGACTACGTCTGACCCAAGCAGTACGACGTGACTTAAGTATCCAAAGAAATCTATGAAATGTTGTATTGTATCTCCAGATTCAAATTAGTCACCAAAAATGGAAAAGTCCGCTAACTACCTGTAGTCATATGTGTTCTATACTACGTCAGGCTTTTTGGATGTTAATATATTGTGTGTTTTTTTCTTATAAAAACTGTACTTTGACACACGATTGTCGTTCGAAGATGTAGTCTATTTTTACATATTATTTAGACTGTTTTCTCAATTATATCTAAGTAAAACAGCTTTCCCTAACCAACTACGAGGAACTGGAGAAATGATATCTGTAAGTTATATAGTTGACCTGAAAAAGCAGGCGCACAATTTTTGTAGACAAAATTTAGTACATTGTAAACTACTTAGAAAAAAAGCTTGTTCAAGCTCTGATATGATTAACTGTTCACAATTCAATTATCAATCTTTTGGGTACCGTTACTCGTGACATTACTGTGCAAGTCGTTGTTCCTTCTCTATTTACTTAGCTGAAACGTCTAGACATGTTCTTCAATCATATAAACCTCACATCAAATGGTAAGCATTACTAAAGCGGTTATACTATCAGCTTGAAAATGGAGTCAAGTGAGTGTGCAAAAATGAATAAATGAGATAATTAAACTATCACCTACAACCAAACAAGCATTGAACAATTTATGAGAACTAAACATTCAACAGTTCAAGAACAAATGTGCCAGATCATTACCCTAGTTTAGCTTATTGTTAAAGGCGAAAACATTTATTGTTACAGAAATCAAGATATCCACATTTGGAGAAGTCAATGCCATAACCATATTCTGTATAAAGAAATAATATTCAATTCTATTTTATAGGTTAATTTATTTTGAATATGCTATATTCATACTATAACATAAACAATAAAACTCATCCACAGTTCAATTTAAACAAAACAGCATGTAATACGGTACTTACATTCTCATATAAGCCACCCTATAATATATGACCATCAGAAAGGTGTACAAGGTTCTCCCGCATTAGAAGACAGAAGCAAGTACTGGGAGGATCATGTTCAGGTATATACGACATAACATTGAGTAGAAGAAGGACAGTCAAACATGGCATGTTGTCGTTCATGTATATATACAAACTAAAAGGTGTTTTCCGTATTAAAATATAGTCATATCTATGTTTAAAGCGGATTCATAATAACTACACGCAGTTTCGAGTCCTTATTGTTTATAGAACATTTGATGTATTGTTTTCTCAGCATAATTCTTATCTCTCAGAGCTCCTAAAGTTCTGGAATCTAGAAACATTGATTTGAAAGAAAATTTATATATCTGTGTGCTAGTCAATTATCTATATAATCCAAGATCTGAAGAGTATGAATTAAATGCATTACTTTGTCAAATATGTTTGGTGTATCAATTAGGATCTAAGGAGTCAATACTCCTGTACTCCAATGCCTTTTTGTCTCCAATGAGCCATGGACTGGAAAGTATCTTGGAGCCAAAAGTAGATCGGAACACTACCATATATAAATGTGTTCAGCGGATTGTGTTAGAGAATAGGTAAACATATTATGGAACTGACGGGCGATTTACAGGTCCAAAACCCAACAGCGCATGTTCCTGACGCATCCGCATGGCTATTGTAACTTTATCAGTATGCGCAGTTCGATGACACCAACACAACCAGCATGATTTATATACAAATAATTACAATCGCAACACCCACCACATAAATACATGGGAAATGATAACAGGGGTCATCTTGGATAGGTCACTAACAGAAAAGAGGGTTGGATAAAGAGAGTAGCCAAATGGCAGATGTGCTACATATCGTTTCAGTGTACTTACCTCTGTGTGTGCATCCCTTTTTGGTATTTTTTTATATTTACATATCATAGTAAGTATATAAATGTATATGGATTGGTTAAGTATTTTAGTAGTAGAAAAACGAATAAGGTCACGCCAGCTTTGAAAATACTTGTACACAATCTTATACAAGAGGCCCAAGCGGGCGTGTGGAAGCTCTACTTGTAAAAAGTGGTGGTTGGTTTATGTGTTTTAAAATATTTTAAAATTTAAAAAGAATGACCGAACCGACAGAATTATCGTCATCACCGAAATGTGCTACAAATTAAAATGGCATAAATGTAGTATCCACCGTTGGATCATTTGTTATTCATTTTTTAATCAATGTATATTTTGTACGTTTCTACCAAATGATCATATGAAACATAATTAATTACCTCAAATCATATGACTGTTTTAAAATTGCATAGAGGAGATCGGGGTATGCTTGTGCTATTCACCATTTCCTTGAAAATGTATGTTGTTTTTTTTATTATTTTGCAAAGATCGATGCATTGTTGGTGCCCTGTTCACTAAGATCTGGCAGTCACTTGTATGAATTATAATATTAACTCTTTTGGCACCCCTGATTGAACGTTATGAATATTCCAACCTTCTAATTATATTTGTCACTACAAATAAAACATATCCTGTAATGAAATAACACAGATTTGCAATGTCTATATAATGCTTAAGATCATAAATCAAATTATATTATTGCACAATTCAAATAGAAAATGGCAACTTTTCTTTTCCTAACAAAATAGGAAATTCAATCCTCCTTATTGAACAAATGTTTTACGATAATTCTAGACAATGGTTTAAATCTCAAATCTCAATTTTTGTTTTTTGCACAATTAATAGATAAAAGGAGAATTTTGCTTTTTCCAATATGATTTCTACGTAAAACTCAAATACATTTGTATGGACAAAACAATCTAAACACAAACATTCCAAAAACAGGTGTATACACACATTTCAATAAAAGCGATTCAAAAGGATTCTTATATAAAACTTAAAGTCGATTTTCATTTTTCCCTATAAATACAGAAGCCCTTTGATTAGTATAACAAACAAACACGTAGTCATACCGATAATTTATTTAGAATATGATCCAATTTGACTGACCGGTTGTTATTAAAATTAATTTTAGCAATTATTGTTTTACCCCATTAAGCCCCTTATGAAAAGTCTTTTCTCATTATTGAACCAAATCTTATTCACTATGACATGAAGAGGTTTCAGATCTCAAACTTAATAACAATTTTGCACAATTGGATAAAAAATAAGAGATTTCCGTTTTTCTCATATTATTCCTAGCATTTAAAACTCAAAGACCCCTTACAGGGCTCTTATCAATATTAGCCCCGTGATTTATATGAACTTCAAACACCTACTCATAGGAATAGTTTATATAAGATACGAACCAGTTTGACTGACCGGTTGTTGAGAAGAACATGTAGAGGATTTTGATTTTAACCCTTCTGTGACCTTACTCCACGAATGATGAACAAATGAGACTTTTCTCTTGCCTATAGTATATCTTTTAAAAAGTCCCTTTACATGGTCCTTATAGATACAAACCCCTCGATTCTTATCTTTATTCAAACACCTCGATATAGGGATAATTTATGCCAAATTTGACTGATCAGTTCTTGAGAAAATGTTGTTTTTTTAAGATTCCCAATTGTTACCCGTTCTGGGTCAATCCTGACCCCATACATTGTAAGTCAGGGGAACCCAGTCATTTTAACAACTCTGAATCTCATTGACCAAACAATGCTTCTGTAAAAAATATAGGCAAAATCAGTTTAATTAAAGAAAACATAATGTGTATTTTAATTCACATGTGTCCTCTAATTAAGCCTCTCACTCCCCCGGGCGGGGACGTTTGAATCCCAAGGACACCATGTGTAAAATTCTTATAGAACTAAAGCTTTTTATCAGTTCATGAGATGAAGATTTTTTAAGTTTTTACTATTTTTAGTAACGGCGTCCATCTTGAATATTTGGTCGAAAACAAAATTGTGTGTGTAGTCTCCTATTTAAGTTTGAGTTTAACCGGTCTAGTGGTTTCGGAGAACGAACGAAAGACGGCAGACAAAAGTTGACGGACAACGTGCCTTTGGCCCTACAGCTCAAATGACTTATACCGGAATTCTTTTAAATGTTAATCATTATAAAAATTTCATTTTCTGTCATTTAACACAACTTATTCACATGTTTTGAAATATGGTGAATTTCAAGCGTAATCAAGATGTATATCCCTGTCCAAATTACAACTGTAATTACTACAAAATTGATTTTCACAACATTGTATCATATCGTCATAACACAGTAATTTGGTAGAGTAGATTTCGGTCTTTAGCTATAATTATTTTCGTGAAGATTTCTTACTTTGATATCTTTTAAATTATATCCTTCGGGAAAATTGCAAGAATCATTATGATTTGTATCTTTATGAGATTAGTATATCCTACAAATCCGGAACATTCTAAGAAATATTAGTTATTAAGATAACATAGTTACTCAGAGGTGAAATTGTCTAAGTGAACTCTATCTTTATTAGAGATATGTCTAATTGTATTATTCTTGATCAACGTTGCTTTACACCGGTATCTATGCTACACATCAGCTAAATGTACATGTAATGTAATGTACTCGTAATTGATCTAACACCGGCTGTCAATCAAACAAGTTGATTATCCAATTAGCAATCGATGTTTTGTTTCTAGGTGCGCCATAATCCTAAGACACTTTAACTTATCTAAGAGCGCGGTATTACGTTGTATTTGACTGGGCGGGACGTGGCCGGTGGGCGGAGCGATAGTCGCTGTCGCGTCAGGTCTATTATGTCATGCCACCGCCACCTGTCAAAACTACTTACCCTGGACATCCTATAACAATGCTTTAATTTTACTGATACTGTTTTTAAAACGGTATTTAACACATCATTTTATTTTTCATATGTTTTATCTCACTTGTCCCAAACAATAATTTTATAAACAATGCATCAGGAGTCTGTTTTGAAGCATTATGACAGTATTTGGTGTCGTTCTAGACCAACAAGGTATATTTAAAAACTGTTTTAAATGTAAGCGTTTGATAATCATTTTGATAAATTTGTCACATGGTTCCGGGGTATTTTTTATGTATGAAAAGGATATCAACTATAACTTACTTTCTTTTAAGGTATGTTTATAACCGAGATTCCTTCATTTATGCTACAAATAATATCTGCTTCGTTAGTTTCATCCATAGAAACATTAATTTATAGTTTCGAGTCTAATTTTGGATTACATCAGCGTTCAACTTGATGAGTTTAGCACTTGACCTGACGCGAAAACGACCATCGCTCCGCCCACTGGCCACGTGACATTGTTTGTCCACGTGTATACAATATAGTGTTTACTTAGACACCGTTTGTTTGCCTAAGGAATATGTCAGAGTTAGTAACAAGTATCGATCGCTGATTGGATTATGGACTTGTTTGATTGATATCTCACGTCATGTCATTCTTTTATGATTTTAATGGTTTTGACGCAACAAAGCTTCATTTACAATGTACCATACAAGTAATGTGACATTTGCTGTTTCGTAAATAATATACCTGCTTTAGCTGAAGGATTCAATACAACGATACATATCTCATGAACGTTTAAGAAATACATTTCATTTCTGAAATGAACAAACATTTTGTAATGTCCCTTTTTGATAAAAGGTACTGTCGTGATGACCTATTGATAAAGGTATATACATATTATTGCTTATGATGTCTGGTTATAAACACAGTGTTGCTATGACAACGAAAGTGCCTTAAAGCGGTATATATATATACATGGCCTTTGTACGACTGAGTAAATCTGTGCAACTAGGTTTTCTTAGACAACTTGGCAAGTAGGTCATCTCATCGTTTCATAAGATAAACGTCGAAATATTCTTGCAATTTACCCCATAATAATTAAATGATTTAAAGGATGTCAAAAGTGAAAATTGCGAAAGTAATCAAAGTAACAATGATAACGGTGTCACAAAAAAAATTGTTACAGAAACCTTTTAAAGTATAAATTCTATCAAAGGCAAATCTAAGTATGACAGATGTTAAATGTATCAGTTGTTCTGGTACGGTTTCTATTAAAAAGAACAATTTTCATACATCTTAAAACTATCTTATATAGATGTGAACACATGATATTTGTTTGAAATGGCAAAACCTGGATTCGTTCGTGCAATTTGCAAGACAATTTAAACATAAATTATACTTGAGCTGACAACAGATGCTTGTGTTTTGTTTTTTTCATTACATCATTTTTCGCTATTTATATTAGAGATATGCCATGCTTAATCACAATGGCATAGACAGTAGTGTCGTTATAGCCGTGTTTAAATGTACTTGATGTCTGTCTCTACGTTGGAAGTTCATCTATTCCACACTTAAAACTGATTATGTCTTAAAGCTGTCAGACGCAAACACATTTTAGAGACGGTTTATTTTATAGTAAATAGCCTGTTTCAACCTTTGAAGAAATCTGTCTGGGTCTAGTTTATCGATTAGCTTAGTGTAATGGAATCCCAGTATTACGATTACACTATTTTACCCTTATCATATGCAGAGGGAGGCAAATATGACAATGTCACTTGTATATATATAGTATGTTGTTGTCTCCCTTTTTCATACTAGATTCTTATGTTCGATCAGAATAGTGTTACACGTGCATAACACTGATTGCAAAAACTTTAAAATACATTTCATGAAAAGTTAATAATTTAAAGCTGGATTATAAGTAGGATATTCTCTAACGTCTAGTGAGTGAATAAATTAGTGAGTAAGTGACTGATTGATTAATTAAGTGAGTGACTGATTAATTAATTAAGTGAGTGAGTGAGTGAGTGAGTGAGAGTGAGTGAGTGAGTGAGTGAGTGAGTGAGTGAGTGAGTGAGACCTTCACTTATTTAATGAATTGCTCGATATATCAAGTTATACAAAGTATACTTTTGTTTTGCTTTTGTTTTTGAGAATATTTTATTTTTCTGAACGTTGATTCAGGCCTCCAAGAACATTCGATGACTTTGACATGATGTTACATCCAATAACACCATGTCATTTAGATTCAAAATCTACAATATGTAACTAATATGACATATCAACTTAAAATCAAAATAAGGTCACATTACTCTCTAGATGCGTCACAAAATACGTTGACATTTTTAGCGGAAAATCTGATTTAATTTAAACCTAGGCGCGTAGGCTAAGCTTGGAAATCTCTTCATAATATACTATTGTGGCATGTTTGTATATATATCTTTTAGTGCAGTCACATCGTAAAAAAAATCTTCCGTTTTTGAGAACTTTGCAAAAAACATAGAACAAGGTTAACTGATTAATCTAAAACCGAGAGACTTACTTTCAAAATGGCGGAACAAAATGAAAGATGGTGGTCAAAATGGCATCCAAATTTGACAAAATCCTTTTTTGTCTTTATATCTACAGTATTAAATGGTATTTGATAGCTCTTCATGACTAAAGTTGCAAAAAACATATTTGTGCTTGCTAAATGTAGCTCTCTTTAATTTCTAGCCAAAGCAATATGCAGCAGCTTCTTTTGTAAATGGGAATAAAATGAGACCTAAATACCATGTTTTGAACATATTGTTTTATTTTACCGTAAAATGACTTTAATGTAATATATAATCGTTTACATTATATTTAATGTGCGTAGAATGTTACATACATGACTATTTAACTAACATTCTAACAAATCATGACTAGTCAGAAAAGTTCAACAATACATTTCTGTTATTAAATCAAACATTCCCACAGCAAAAGGTGGGCAACTATTTACCCACATCGTGGACATAAAACAAATATTAAAAATTCATAAAACAAATAATTAATAAAAAAACAACTGTCATTGCATAAGAAATATTAAGGAACCAACCAGCTGTCCCTGCATAAAAAAATAGAGTTTTAGCCATAAATCTGAATGTATTTCATTACAAGCAAGGAGGCGAAGTAGGTGGTGGGATGAAAAAAAATGCGACTGCTAAACTATGTTGATATTTCTAAACCTGTATCACTATTTGAAAGAATCGACTTCTGTTGTGTTTTTTTTTCAGTTGCAAAAACAGAATTTGGTGTTTTCAATTAATTATAAAATTTAACATAAACTGTTCAATAGCAGAACAGAACAGAACAGAACATATATTTTATTACATTTAAGCATTACAGCTCATCGTCATACATATATACAAAATCAATACATACGTTGAAATAAGGTGGTATATGAATATCGTTTCATTAAGTTGATATTTTGTGAGAGTGTTATCTTGGTATTTAGGAACAATCATACGCAATTATGTTAAGCATAAACTCAATACAAATTTAAATTACAATACAATGTATTCTAAATTAAACTGTTAACCGAGAATCCCTGAGTTTGAAACCCTTAATACAATAAGTTGCAAGTTTGTTTAAAATCGATTTTTGTCAATATTAAGAAGGTTAATAAATTTAAACATTCTTGGATGAGTTGAATAATATTTAGGTATATATAATTTTCTCAGATCATTATAAAATTGGCAAATAAGTATGAAATAGTATTCATTTTCGATGTCATTTAAGTCGCAACATAAACATTTTCTTTGGTCTCTTGAATTTTTTCATGTCGTCCTTTTCTATAGCTAGTTTATGTGATGATAACCGTATTTTAACTATAAAAGCGTTTCTATATTT
The DNA here is from genome assembly GCA_029582155.1 of Panopea generosa. Lineage (NCBI taxonomy): Eukaryota > Metazoa > Mollusca > Bivalvia > Adapedonta > Hiatellidae > Panopea > Panopea generosa. The sequence continues at coordinate 34,942,111 of CM055907.1, forward strand.
TACATTTTCTAAACCTAAATAAGAAGAAGTTTCATATGTCTGTTTTAAATGTCTGTATATATATAAAGATGTGCATGTGACCATTCATTCCAGCCAATTTGCAATGTATATATCTCTTAGCCTAGTCCGTAAAAATGGTATGAAACAGTTAATATTGACTGATTCTGCAAACATCCAAACATTTGCATATCCTGCATTATGTAAAATCGATCGGACTTTTAAGGCCCGATTTTGAAAAATTGTGATTTTCGTCAGATTCTCTTCTTTGACTATGTATTATTGATCGTAGAATACAGTTATCTTGCTTATTCCCATGTAATTTAATGAAGTATTTAACAATTCTCATATATCTTCTTATATAAAGTGGAAGTCGACCTAGCTCGGAATGTAGAGATAAAGAATTTGTAGATAATTTTACATTAAAGGACCCATTTGCAAAACTTTAAGCGTATAGGTCCCCCCCCCCCCCCATCCCCCCCCCCCCCCCCTGACATAACCGCCTTATAAAAATAATTATTTCTAAAGTTTGCAAAAATACTGCGCAAAAGAAACGTTCTGAAATGTTTTTTGTACGAAATTCATAAGGCTTACGAAGGTTAGTGTAACGGGATATGAGTAACACTATCAAAACCGACATCTATAGTATGTAGATTATAACCACTGTTAATCAAAGTTCTACTTCGAAATCAGTTAGTGTCTGTTAATTTGCAAACAGTACAGAGAACGGCATACTATTGTTGCACACGAAACGTCTGTAAATATATATAGTCATATGAGAGTATATTAAATAAAAAGAGTTCCTATGCTTCTTGGACACTCAATGCATATCTTTAAAGTTCAGGCAGTTTCAGCTGTTGTTTCTATGGTTACTTATAACCCATGACGTCAAGACGACACTAGTTGTGGTTGCTTGCACTGTCATTTTGTTTGTTTAATAAGGGAAGTAACTCATACTCGTAAGGTTCCAATAATTCATTTATTAATTTACTTAATTGCTGTTTCCATGATACTTTTAACGAATAATATTTAAAACATTCCAATTCATTGTTTTACAATTTTTCATAATTTCTTGAGCCATACAACTTATTGATCTTGAAAGAGGGTTTTGTTTTATTTGGTACTCATTTACACTAATGAACTACCAAGTTCATATCACACAAAAAGCACAATAAGAAATGTTATTAACAAAGTCAGTGCAGATAATCCAAAATCTTCGCCACTGGAACACGGGTAATTTAACACCTTTCCCTTGCCATGTCGGTAAATGTTAACAGCGTCAATGTAGAGTTTTACCATGCCCTTGTCACACTCAGACTCAAGCGTCTCTGTGACACAGTCTCGAATTCTGTAAATAAATATTATTATATAATATTTGTGTGTTTTATAAATAACCATGATAATCAGTTTGTTTTATGGACAAAACCTCGATTATATATATGACAACACTTGCAAACATGAATATCAAATCAAAACCACGGTACAAAACACATACTTACAAGTGCCCTCCAGCAAAACATACCAAAACATTAATGTTGATCGTCAAACGAGGAAGGTACTATTGACATTTTCAAGTATTTGATATACGACCCTGTTTAAGTCATATACCTCATGACGGTCGCTTTTCCACTAGACAACCGCTGGCATTGACTTTACGTTAAATGACAAAGTAAACTTGCTATAAGTTGTGTGTTCAAAGAAAGGTTATTGTGTATGCGGTTACACAACTCTGTACATGCCACAATATACTTACTGGCAGAGTTGTCTCCATCTCTTCATCCTATCTGTCTTCCTTACACACGCATTTATTGAAGAAGTCCTCGAATTATCGTATATGCACTCGTATTTACCTCTGAAATCTGTAAGATAAATAAAAATGGACACGGACTCAATACCACCTTATACTCTACGTAATTATATCGACTGGTGACATATCAGAATGATTTATTTCGATATTCGTATTTCGCCATTCAACAAGATCTAACCCTAACCATTCTAGCCTCCATCATTAAAGAGTCACACGCTTAAATTAAACCGAACGAAAAACGAATATCAAACTAACTTCTAAGAAAAACAATTAATATAGATATGTTATATTTACACATTAATTGATAGTTTCATTTAATTTCTTTTTCAATAAATGACAAATTATTAATTGATGGGTATCTCAAATTTTCAGACTTTATACAGGATAAAGTGAACATCTTCTTTGAAAAGTGGTTTTGACAATGAAATGATCTTGTTCTAACTTTACATTAATGATGAACATGTGACTACAAACATTGTTTAATTTGTGCATATTTTGACCTACCCTCCTAACATTATTTCCTTTAATGAACTCACAATTCTTTTCATCCTTTTATTGGAGAAAAGTCATCACCACACACGCCGACAACTGTGCCTTTCTTACGACTATTGCCTTATGTTAATCAATTAAATACCAATTAATTGAGTAATTTTATATTGATCCTCGGACAAACAATTTTGAACGGGGCTTTTCACCTTGCATACATGCAACACGTTTTAGACAAAAAAATGCGTCAATATTGGATTATCTAGTTATTACATATATATAAATAAACGGTTACCTTTATCCTTAACAGTGTCGCAGTGGTCCTTGGTGAAAAGGTACATTCTTTTCAGATTTTCAGCGTCCTCGTTTGTGAAGTCATCTTTATATCTCATCGTCAACGGAGACTGGCATTGTCGCAGGTTTTTCCGAACACAGCCGATGTACCGAACAGTGCTGAAAATATAATTGATTGATTGATTGAATATTTAGCGTCATTTTTATGCCATCGAGGGTTAACAGACGATCAGTTAACCGAACCACTGTTTCCTGGGATTAACCAGTACTCGAGCACACCCCATTTCTGCAAGTAACTGATAACGTTCCCACTTGAATCAGTGGTGAGAGACGAATGATAATGAGACACAATGTCGTATATCAATCATCACAGAGACTGTTGCCGGGCGGGGGATTCAAACTCACGACCCCTGGATTGATGGTCAGACGCGTAACCGACTGAGCTTATCGATCCCGGCTGAAAATATAAAGGTTAACATGATGTGTGTTAGTCACGTTTACCAACGATAACCGATCATTGATGTGCCAAAATATAACATTAAATCATTGTCATTATTATCCATTTCAAGGAGGTTTAGTCTGCTATCATGAGAGTATTCACGTATGTTCCATACATTAAAACATTATTTTAGAAAAGTTTATTATAATATGCTTAATATAATATATAAGTTTGTTGCAGTGCGGATTTCAGCTACATCATGCCGTAGTCTTCGCGAAACAATAATCTGGCTATAAGTATCATGCCGTAGTATCCACGAAACATTGATCTGTCTATAAGTATCATGCCGTAGTATCCACGAAACATTGATCTGGCTATAAGTATCATGCCGTAGTATCCACGAAACATTGAACTGGCTATAAGTATCATGCAGTAGTATCCACGAAACATTGATCTGGCTATAAGTATCATGCCGTAGTCTCCAAGAAACACTGATCTGGCCATAAATATCACGCCGCAGTGGACGCGCTAATATGACTTTAGAGCAAAAAGTAAAACCGGATGCAATTTGAGTTTTATATACAAATTGAACTATAGAACACTTTGCTCCCAGGTACGATATGTCCACCCAGGTATAACATACCATGTAAATGCTGAATAAAAGAGACTAAAAGTAGCTTTTTGACGTCGTTTATTCCTACCTTATTATAAAGAAACATGCCGAAAAATCAAATTACCATATCACTAAAACAAAACAAAAGCAAAAACGTTTTTAGAATAAATATGCCTACTCACTCATTGTCACACAGTTGTTCATAGTTGGGTATTTTCTCCCAGGGTGCACCTCTAATAACTGATGTCAATCCAACATGCTGTTTAATATGGATGAGTTTTTGTATACAAACGAAACCTGGAGCACAAACTGCAAACATAACAACATTTAGTATGTAGTTTTCGTTGGTAACTTGGTTAACCATTAACCAGTGTGATAAAATACGTATTTAATTTATGCTTTTTGCGAGTGAATTATAGAGATTTCTCAGTGGATTATGAATGGTAATCCGCTATTTCAAACAGTGTAAAAATGTTTTGTTCTTGCGTAGTAATGTAAAATCATATGATTATTATTATTTAAAGAAAAAAAGTATTTTAATATTTTTTGTTAATCCAATAAAATCTTATGCCGAATTCAGGTCAAAATAAACAAAAAATATCTAAATGCATGAAATAAAAAAAAATGTTTATTATGGTGTAAACTCGTAGAAAGCCATTCATGTGAATATTACTTTTGGTGACCTATTGATGAAATATCATTCGATCTTACACCAAAACAAATATCCTCTCTATATAGTTTACAAATGTCATAACAATGAAGTTACATCTTATATAGAAATAAAATAAAATTTATATGACCAATAGAAACGTAGCATTCGAACGTCACAGTCACCAATGTAATATAAGTAAAATAAATTATGTAATATACAAAACAATTACAATACATACTGAAGAAGTGCCTACATCGGTAACCAATAGCAACAATAACCACTGGAGAAATTAATGCTGGTTAACTGTGCACAAACCTCGCTCTTCCCCTGTCATCACATCATACATGTAATACATTTTAAATAGAAGCATACCTTCAAGACATTTCTTACAAAACTAAGAGCATGCTCTTTAGATTGGAGTACAGGTGGTCAGAAGATATGTATGAATTAGTTATATTGAATTGCAGGTAAATATTCATTTTGGAAAAAGAAGGCGTTTTAAAGGAGATGATAAAAGCATAAAGGGTCAACACTGGTAGGTTGCATGGATCCAATCTGTATTTGCCCATAATAATCCAATACGTGGTTCCCCATAACGTTCCAATGTTAAGCTCACATAAGTTCGATGTTAGACATTATATGGTACACAGCCGGGCCCGATTAGCTCAGTCGGTTACGCGTCTGACTATCAACCCAGAGGTCGTGAGTTCGAATCCCCCGGCCGGCAACAGTCTCTGTGATGATTGATATACGACACTGTGTCTCATTATCATTCGTCTCTCACCACTGATTCAAGTGGGAACGTTATCAGTTACTTGTGGAGACGCTCGAGTACTGGTTAATCCAAGGAAACAGTGGTTCGGTTAACTGATCATCTGTTAGCCCTCGATGGCATAAAAATGACGCTAAATATTCAATCAATCAATCAATATATGGTACCCGTGCCAATTCCAGTTGAAATCGTTGGTCTTTGGCCCATGTCTGGGACCCATGTAGGTAACACATGAAAAATAGACATATGTTACATGTTAGACCATATGGGACACGTGCCGAACCCGGTCTCACTTTCTGATCTGGGGTTGCCTATGATAGGTTCATTTAAAAATCGACATTGGTCCCATACTAGTCCATTACGGTTTGCTTACTCAGAAAGTACAAAATAAATTTTGCTCTGTATATTCAAATAACACGGCAGATTGGAGTACTTCCCATTTGCGCGATAAGAATTACAAAATAACGGAGGTTGTATGTTATTTGTTGAACTTGAATAATGATAATAAACATAATAATAATAAACATAATAATATTAATGAGTATAATGATAATTTTAATGATAATAATTATAATAATAATGATAATAATAATTATAAATATGATGAAAATAATAACAATAATAACTAAAATAAAAATTATAACAATAATAAAATAAATTATAACAATGAACTAATTAATCAACTAACTTTTATATCATATAAGATATGCGTGGGATACTCTAGTTGTATAAGAACGTACCACACATTTGCTCCACAGAAGTAAGGAAGATGATATCTCTAATGTGGAACGGTCCGAACTGTAGTAACTGGACTTCAATCCTGTTTTGAAAGTCGGGACATTCTGTAAAATGGCGTTTTATACATTCCATATGAGGCCGAGATTTCTCAGGACTGAAAAAAAAAACCACCAACATTTTCAACTTAGTTTATGTGAATAAACAACGAAAAGCAATTTAAATTTGCTAACGACTTTCCTATAATTTAGTATTTGTAATACGGTGATTAAATGATATAAAAAAAAAGCATAAATAGAAGTATCACCTCCCAGATAATCTTTGCTCTTTGCTGTATATAAAATAAAGTCTGTTTTTTGTCGACATATATCATAGAAACGTTTGTAAAATATTTCTCCATAGCAGGCCTGTATCCGCTTATAAAGTTTTATAATAAATGTGATGTTATCAATTTTCTTTTAAAAACTGTACTATTATTAAAAGCTGCAGCAAGAAATGATTAACACAACTTGAAAAATAAACTTAAACAAAGAATAGTCAAACCCAAATTATATGTAGCATTTCTACCACAGAAATGGGCCTAGTGTCGCTGTAAACGTAACTCCATGGTGACATGTAAACTTTGTAAATTTCACAATTGTCTTTTCATTTTACGACTTTACTAAATTCTGGAAAGGTGTTAGGATGTTGCTATGAGCTTTAATTTTGAACTGATTCAGTTTGACATAATCGAAAATAATATCATTGAGTTAGACTTTTGCGTATTGTGCTGAACGATATAGGTACGAACCCGGTTGAGTCAAAGAAGAGACACACCCAATATGTATCAATACGCCAAAGTCCGTGTGAACCTTAACAAGAATACATGTATAAATAAAGAGTTTGAAAATCAACATAGTGTTTGGAACTACTGTGTTAAGTATCCACTTACTTGCAAATATCGGCAAGAAACCCAGTCAGATCTTGTGAAGCCATATATTTCATAGCATTTTCCCCCAGAGCTTCGAAGCATGCTGTGAAATTTTCGGCACGTGATATCATGCAATTTTCAGGTATTTTAGTGGTTAATACCACATCACCTGCTTTCACTGTTGTAGAAGTACGTAAAGTTGGCTCTGGTTTGGGCACACTTACAGCTTGTTGGGTTTCTGTTGTTGTTTTCTGTAAGTCATGTGTAGTGGTGCCTTCATTTATGTGTAGTTTACTTGTTGTTTCAGTTGTGGATATAGGACCGGAAGCGTCTAAAGTATAAACTGTTATAAGATCTGGTTTGTTTGTTGTCGATTCTGTTGTAACATCGTTAATACCCTGTGTATTTCTATTGTGTTGATTCTTTGTTTCACTGTTTGTAACTGTATTTTGCGTTGCTATATCCAAGTTGAACGCTTTATTTGATGAGTTTGTTGTCTGCGCTGTACTGTGGATTATTTCGTTTACTATTTCTGTCTGAGTGTGTGTCGATGTTTGTACAGATACATCTGTGTTGTTTGTAGTATCTTGATTGGAAGTACCGTTGATAAATGTATTTTGTTTTGTTTCTGTACTTTTAGACATTGCGATACCATCTGCAAGTAGCAACGACGGCTGGTCGGTGATCAATGAACTGGTGCATACTGCAAAACAAATCCTAAAAGGATTGAACAATTTATTATTCACTGTTCCAGTGCTCCAGATAAGCACTATTTGGGAGTATTTAAGCATTGAAATTTCAGAATTAAGCATTACAATTTAAAGTAAGGGGTAAAATAAGCATTGAATACTGACAATTTCAGTGTCGTTGGGTTAATTTTAAAAAGTAAATTGATTAAGATTTTCATTTTTACACTTTACATTTGAAAATAAGCATTGCATTTTAATTTAGGGAGTAAAACACTCTTTTGAAGAAAGGCTTATCTGGAACACTGCTGTTCAATGCATAGTTTTATAAATTCATTGAATCAGATAAAGAATAATGGGAACAAATAAGTTGATTATTTTCACACATATCGCTTATTCTTGTCTCGATTGTAAAGTTAGCTCAAAGCTTATGTAAAGTCCACGGATAGAACCAGTACTGGATGTTGTTATTGTTAAGCATCGAGCTGTGGATCGTACCCGCAACCTCTGGTATGAGTGGCCAACACGCTACCCACTACGCTAACGCTCGCTTTAAAGTTATATCATTTGTTTATTTGAACTGTATTATTCAAGTTATTTTCAATCATTCGTCAAAGTTTGAAAATAGTTTAACGTGTCTATAGCTATTTTCAACATTCTGCATGATTGTGAAAGTGATCTAGATATTGTAACTAGATTATTTTCATATTGTATATCATAATGCTTGCTTAGAAATGAAAATAAACTACATATTTTATAATATGTCCCAAATGTAGTTATATAACATATTACTCGAATGCATTTCATGTGTGTAAGTGTGCTTCCTGGCCGAGTGGTTTAAGACGCAGTCTTAAAATCACGCACATGTACCTCTTATCACTAAGGTTGTAGGTTCGACTCCCGCTTGGTCCAAAGGTTTTGTAAGAGAAAGTTTGCCAGTTATTGTCAGATGTCACTCTGAGGTCGTCTACCACTAATAAAACCGGATATGCTGTATGTGTTCAAAATGACGTAAAACCGCATTAACGTATACTCATGTGTGTACATCTGTATAGAGTTTTTAGTAGATCCAGTCGACTTTGATGTAAATTATAAACATAATTTATAATATGCCAGCAACCAGTCGTTGTATTGATAATGCTACGTTACTAGGCAAACATTTTATCTATACTTGATACATATAACAGTTGGTTGTTTGTGCATGTTATTGATCAGTCCATCACAGGGCCATTGTTATATGCTCCATTCATCTCTGTGAACAGCTCAACAGATTTTCGATACTTGTTATAGAAAAACTACCTGAGCAGTTTTATTATTCAAATATTTTTATTTATATAAATATTACAATAAATATCAATATAAGTAGTAATATCATTATCATTTTTTATGATTATTTGTTTTGTTATTTAAACTTCTTAGTTTTAATAATTATTATTGATGATTAATATTATTTTATTATTATTTATTTCGTTATTATTAGTATTATCATTACTATTTTAATTATCATATTGAGGATATTTGTTTGTTTTTGTGTCAGATCGAATTATATTTCATCAAGTGATCACCAAAAACAAGCCACTCATGAGAATATAATTTCTGGTGATCACGAGATGAAATATCATTTGATCTTACACTAAAACAAACACATTTTCTTTTTATTTTATATATATATTTACATACACCATTATTTTTATCATTATATTACTTTAGCTATTTAAATTAATCATTATCATTATCATCCGTTTTATTATTATCATTAATTATTATGATTATTGTTATCATTATCATTATCATTATCATTATCATTATTATTATTATTATTGTTTTGTATATAAAATAAATCATTATTTATTATTATTGATACTTATCGTTTTTCTGCAGGACAGGTAACGTAGACCAGGCATCTACTTTTGACAAGTAATTGACATAGCTGACAGATTGCACTTCAGTTAAAACAAGCTACGGTACACATATGTAATATAGACAAGTCAATAAGTCAACACTGATACCTGTCACATGTCACTGATACTTGTAACATACATGTTAAAAGGAGGGCCTTATCTATATAATATCTCGGTTATAGACAATGGTCGGATACCAAACTTTGTGTTATTAAATCAATGTCGTTCCAGGTTGTATGTACATGTATGAAACGTGTGTACGTGTCAAACATTTGTGGACATGTATAAAATGTGTGTGCATGTTTAACATTTGCTGTATAACACTTGTGGACATGTATGACATTAACTGAATTACACCTGTGGACATGTATAACTTTTAATGTATAACAATTGTGTACGTGTATAAAATTTGATATAAATACCATTTGTGGACATGTATAACATTTGATGTATAACACTTGTGGACATGTATAACATTTGATGTATAACACTTATATACATGTATAACCTTTTATATAAATACCATTTGTGGACATGTCTAACATGTGATGTATAACACTTGTGTACTTGTATAACATTTGATGTATAACATTAGTGGACATGTATAATATTTTATTTATAATATTTGGATACATGTATAACATTTGATATAAATATAATTTGTGGACATGTATAACCTTTTGATGTATACCACTTGTAGACATGTATAACATATGATGTATAACACTTGTGGACTTGTATAACACGTGTGTACATTTGCGTCATTTTATGTATAACACTTATGTACATTTACAACAATTGATGCATAACACTTGTGTACATTTACAACATGTGATATATAACACTTGTGTACATTTACAACATTTGATATATAAAACATGTGTACATTTACAACATTTGATGCATAACACTTGTGTACATTTACAACATGTGATATATAACACTTGTGTACATTTACAACATGTGATATATAACACTTGTGTACATTTACAACATTTGATATATAACACATGTGTACATTTACAACATTTGATGCATAACATTTGTGTACATTTACAACATTTGATATATAACACATGTGTACATTTACAACATTTGATGCATAACACTTGTGTACATTTACATCATTTGATGCATAACACTTGTGTACATTTACAACATGTGATATATAACACTTGTGTACATTTACAACATTTGATATATAACACATGTGTACATTTACAACATTTGATATATAACACATGTGTACATTTACAACATTTGATGCATAACACTTGTGTACATTTACAACATTTGATGCATAACACTTGTGTACATTTACAATATGTGATGTATAACACTTGGGGACATGTATAACACGTGTGTACATTTGCGTCATGTTATGTATAACACTTATGTACATTTACATCATGTTATGCATTACACTTGTGTACATTTACAACATTTGATATATAACACTTGTGTACAATTACAACATTTGATGCATAACACTTGTGTACATTTACAACATTTGATGTAGAACACTTATGTACATTTACAACATTTGATGCATAACACTTGTGTACATTTACAACATGTGATGTATAACACTTGTGGACATGTATAGTATATTATGTATAGCAATGGTGTAATTGCATAACATTTGATGTATAATACTTGTGTGCTAACAACAAATCAGCTTTCCTGAAATCCCGGAAGGTTGACCGGTACTCGGGTACACCCATCTACGAAAGTAACTGATCACTCTCCAAACTGAATCAACGGCGAGAGACGAATGACAATGAGACTTAATGTCGAGCATCCTTAATCACAGGACTGTTGTCAGGCGGGGATTCGAGCCCTAGATCCTGGATTGATAGTCAGACGCGTTACCAATTGGGCTATCCTCCTATTGCTCACTATTATAAGCAAAATGTGATATGTGTATCGTTCCCGACAAGTTCTATGATCTTTATTAAGCCCAATATGTATTTCGAATGATGTCGTCTGCAATGTTACTGTTTAATAAATTTGACTAGACGTTGTATAATTTCTGAAGCGATGGAATTGTGTTTTAAGCATTTTTTATAATTCAACTATAATTCTGGAAATTATATTTTTACATGATGCAAACATGAACTTAGAGTATGTGTGCATACCATTTATTTTGTTTCAGTTTGGAAAGGGGCATAACTCTAGGCATTACGACTAGTAAAAGCTGTAAGACGTCTTATTTCGTATATTCGTGGCTATGTACAATGTAACAGATATTTAATTTTCATTAGTTTTTTTGACGTCCAGAATGTCAATATTTTCAGGGAGTAACAAGTAGTATCGATAAAGGTTTGTTTTTATCAATCTGTCCTTTTAAAATGCTAATAATGTTTAATTATTGATACCCTTATACTGTAAACATTCGTGACACAACTTGTATCGTTGCGTTTTCTTAACATAAACTACACATTATTTATTAAAAAAACACATGCACTGTTCACGCCATGTAATACAACTCTCCAGTATTCAGTGACTACAAAATAATAACAGCAGCGGCAGTGCTACATGCTATAATACTTATTTATGGTTTTCTTCAATTCAATTCAATTTTATTATGCTAAGACTGGGATATCCAATATTCGTATGGCAGCTTATTGTATATAAAATATCCAAACGGCCGACCACATAATGGTGACCAATGTTCGTATGGCAGCTTAACATATATAAAATATCCAAACGGCCTACACATAATGGTGATCAATGTTCGTATGGCAGCTTATTGTATATAAAATATCTAAACGGCCTACACATAATGGTGACCAGTGTTCGTATGGCAGTTTATTGTATATAAAATATCTAAACGGCCTACCACATAATGGTGACCAATGTACGTATGGCAGCTTATTGTATATAAAATATCTAAACGGCCTACACATAATGGTGACCAGTGTTCGTATGGCAGTTTATTGTATATAAAATATCTAAACGGCCAACCACATAATGGTGACCAATGTTCGTATGACAGCTTATTGTATATAAAATATCTAAACGGCCTACACATAATGGTGACCAGTGTTCGTATGGCAGTTTATTGTATATAAAATATCCAAACGGCCTACACATAATGGTGACCAGTGTTCGTATGGCAGTTTATTGTATATAAAATATCTAAACGGCCTACCACATAATGGTGACCAATGTTCGTATGGCAGTTTATTGTATATAAAATATCTAAACGGCCTACACATAATGGTGACCAGTGTTCGTATGGCAGTTTATTGTATATAAAATATCTAAACGGCCTACACATAATGGTGACCAGTGTACGTATGGTAGCTTATTGTATATAAAATATCTAAACGGCCTACACATAATGGTGACCAGTGTACGTATGGCAGCTTATTGTATATAAAATATCTAAACGGCCTACACATAATGGTGACCAGTGTACGTATGGCAGTTTATTGTATATAAAATATCTAAACGGCCTACACATAATGGTGTCCAATGTTCGTATGGCAGTTTATTGTATATAAAATATCTAAACGGCCTACACATAATGGTGACCAGTGTACGTATGGCAGCTTATTGTATATAAAATATCTAAACGGCCTACACATAATGGTGACCAGTGTTCGTATGGCAGTTTATTGTATATAAAATATCTAAACGGCCAACCACATAATGGTGACCAATGTACGTATGGCAGCTTATTGTATATAAAATATCTAAACGGCCAACCACATAATGGTGACCAATGTACGTATGGCAGCTTATTGTATATAAAATATCTAAACGGCCTACACATAATGGTGACCAGTGTACGTATGGCAGCTTATTGTATATAAAATATCTAAACGGCCTACATATAATGGTGACCAGTGTACGTATGGCAGTTTATTGTATATAAAATATCTAAACGGCCTACACATAATGGTGACCAGTGTACGTATGGCAGCATATTGTATATAAAATATCTAAACGGCCTACACATAATGGTGACCAGTGTTCGTATGGCAGTTTATTGTATATAAAATATCTAAACGGCCAACCACATAATGGTGACCAGTGTACGTATGGCAGCTTATTGTATATAAAATATCTAAACGGCCAACCACATAATGGTGACCAGTGTACGTATGGCAGCTTATTGTATATAAAATATCTAAACGGCCTACACATAATGGTGACCAGTGTTCGTATGGCAGTTTATTGTATATAAAATATCTAAACGGCCAACCACATAATGGTGACCAATGTACGTATGGCAGCTTATTGTATATAAAATATCTAAACGGCCTACACATAATGGTGACCAGTGTACGTATGGCAGCTTATTGTATATAAAATATCTAAACGGCCTACACATAATGGTGACCAGTGTTCGTATGGCAGTTTATTGTATATAAAATATCTAAACGGCCTACACATAATGGTGACCAATGTTCGTATGGCAGTTTATTGTATATCAAATATCTAAACGGCCAACCACATAATGGTGACCAATGTACGTATGGCAGCTTATTGTATATAAAATATCTAAACGGCCTACACATAATGGTGACCAATGTTCGTATGGCAGTTTATTGTATATAAAATATCTAAACGGCCAACCACATAATGGTGACCAATGTTCGTATGACAGCTTATTGTATATAAAATATCTAAACGGCCAACCACATAATGGTGAACAATGTTCGTATGGCAGCTTATTGTATATAAAATATCTAAACGGCCTACTCATAATGGTGACCAGTGTTCGTATGGCAGTTTATTGTATATAAAATATCTAAACGGCCTACCACATAATGGTGACCAATGTACGTATGGCAGCTTATTGTATATAAAATATCTAAACGGCCTACACATAATGGTGACCAGTGTTCGTATGGCAGTTTATTGTATATAAAATATCTAAACGGCCAACCACATAATGGTGACCAATGTTCGTATGACAGCTTATTGTATATAAAATATCTAAACGGCCTACACATAATGGTGACCAGTGTTCGTATGGCAGTTTATTGTATATAAAATATCTAAACGGCCAACCACATAATGGTGACCAATGTTCGTATGACAGCTTATTGTATATAAAATATCTAAACGGCCTACACATAATGGTGACCAGTGTTCGTATGGCAGTTTATTGTATATAAAATATCTAAACGGCCTACCACATAATGGTGACCAATGTACGTATGGCAGCTTATTGTATATAAAATATCTAAACGGCCTACACATAATGGTGACCAGTGTTCGTATGGCAGTTTATTGTATATAAAATATCTAAACGGCCAACCACATAATGGTGACCAATGTTCGTATGACAGCTTATTGTATATAAAATATCTAAACGGCCTACACATAATGGTGACCAGTGTTCGTATGGCAGTTTATTGTATATAAAATATCTAAACGGCCAACCACATAATGGTGACCAATGTTCGTATGACAGCTTATTGTATATAAAATATCTAAACGGCCTACACATAATGGTGACCAGTGTTCGTATGGCAGTTTATTGTATATAAAATATCTAAACGGCCTACCACATAATGGTGACCAATGTACGTATGGCAGCTTATTGTATATAAAATATCTAAACGGCCTACACATAATGTTGACCAATGTTCGTATGGCAGTTTATTGTATATAAAATATCTAAACGGCCAACCACATAATGGTGACCAATGTTCGTATGACAGCTTATTGTATATAAAATATCTAAACGGCCAACCACATAATGGTGAACAATGTTCGTATGACAGCTTATTGTATATAAAATATCCAAACGGCCTACACATAATGGTGACCAGTGTTCGTATGGCAGTTTATTGTATATAAAATATCTAAACGGCCTACACATAATGGTGACCAATGTTCGTATGACAGCTTATGTATATAAAATATCCAAACGGCCTACACATAATGGTGAACAATGTACGTATGGCAGCTTATTGTATATAAAATATCCAAACGGCCTACTCATAATGGTGAACAATGTACGTTTGGCAGCTTATGTATATAAAATATCCAAACGGCCTACACATAATGGTGAACAATGTACGTATGGCAGCTTATGTATATAAAATATCCAAACGGCCTACTCATAATGGTGACCAATGTACGTATGGCAGTTTATTGTATATAAAATATCCAAACGGCCTACTCATCATGGTGAACAATGTACGTATGGCAGTTTATTGTATATAAAATATCCAAACGGCCTACTCATAATGGTGAACAATGTACGTATGACAGCTTATTGTATATAAAATATCCAAACGGCCTACCACATAGTGGTGAACAATGTACGTATGGCAGCTTATGTATATAAAATATCCAAACGGCCTACACATAATGGTGAACAATGTACGTATGGCAGCTTATGTATATAAAATATCCAAACGGCCTACTCATAATGGTGACCAATGTACGTATGGCAGCTTATTGTATATAAAATATCCAAACGGCCTACTCAAAATGGTGAACAATGTACGTATGGCAGCTTATTGTATATAAAATATCCAAACGGCCTACTCATAATGGTGAACAATGTACGTATGGCAGCTTATTGTATATAAAATATCCAAACGGCCTACTCATAATGGTGAACAATGTACGTATGGCAGCTTATTGTATATAAAATATCCAAACGGCCTACTCATAATGGTGAACAATGTACGTATGGCAGCTTATGTATATAAAATATCCAAACGGCCTACACATAATGGTGAACAATGTACGTATGGCAGCTTATTGTATATAAAATATCCAAACGGCATACACATAATGGTGAACAATGTACGTATGGCAGTTTATTGTATATAAAATATCTAAACGGCCTACACATAATGGTGACCAATGTTCGTATGGCAGCTTATTGTATATAAAATATCCAAACGGCCTACACATAATGGTGAACAATGTACGTATGGCAGCTTATGTATATAAAATATCCAAACGGCCTACTCATAATGGTGAACAATGGACGTATGACAGCTTATGTATATAAAATATCCAAACGGCCTACACATAATGGTGACCAATGTTCGTATGACAGCTTATGTATATAAAATATCCAAACGGCCTACACATAATGGTGAACAATGTACGTATGGCAGCTTATTGTATATAAAATATCCAAACGGCCTTCTCATAATGGTGAACAATGTACGTATGGCAGCTTATGTATATAAAATATCCAAACGGCCTACACATTATGGTGAACAATGTACGTATGGCAGCTTATGTATATAAAATATCTAAACGGCCTACTCATAATGGTGAACAATGTACGTATGGCAGCTTATGTATATAAAATATCCAAACGGCCTACACATAATGGTGAACAATGTACGTATGGCAGCTTACTGTATATAAAATATCCAAACGGCATACACATAATGGTGAACAATGTACGTATGGCAGTTTATTGTATATAAAATATCTAAACGGCCTACACATAATGGTGACCAATGTTCGTATGGCAGCTTATTGTATATAAAATATCCAAACGGCATACACATAATGGTGAACAATGTACGTATGGCAGCTTATGTATATAAAATATCCAAACGGCATACACATAATGGTGAACAATGTACGTATGGCAGCTTATGTATATAAAATATCCAAACGGTCTACACATAATGGTGAACAATGTTCGTATGGCAGCTTATGTATATAAAATATCCAAACGGCATACACATAATGGTGAACAATGTACGTATGGCAGCTTATGTATATAAAATATCCAAACGGCCTACACATAATGGTGACCAATGTACGTATGGCAGCTTATGTATATAAAATATCCAAACGGCATACACATAATGGTGAACAATGTACGTATGGCAGCTTATTGTATATAAAATATCCAAACGGCATACACATAATGGTGAACAATGTACGTATGGCAGTTTATTGTATATAAAATATCTAAACGGCCTACACATAATGGTGACCAATGTTCGTATGGCAGCTTATTGTATATAAAATATCCAAACGGCCTACACATAATGGTGAACAATGTACGTATGGCAGCTTATTGTATATAAAATATCCAAACGGCATACACATAATGGTGAACAATGTACGTATGGCAGTTTATTGTATATAAAATATCTAAACGGCCTACACATAATGGTGACCAATGTTCGTATGGCAGCTTATTGTATATAAAATATCCAAACGGCCTACACATAATGGTGAACAATGTACGTATGGCAGCTTATTGTATATAAAATATCCAAACGGCATACACATAATGGTGACCAATGTTCGTATGGCAGCTTATTGTATATAAAATATCCAAACGGCCTACACATAATGGTGACCAATGTACGTATTGCAGCTTATGTATATAAAATATCCAAACGGCCTACACATAATGGTGACCAGTGTTCGTATGGCAGCTTATGTATATAAAATATCCAAACGGCCTGCACATAATGGTGACCAATGTACGTATGGCAGCTTATTGTATATAAAATATCCAAACGGCCTACTCATAATGGTGAACAATGTACGTATGGCAGCTTATTGTATATAAAATATCCAAACGGCCTACTCATAATGGTGAACAATGTACGTATGGCAGCTTATTGTATATAAAATATCCAAACGGCCTACTCATAATGGTGAACAATGTACGTATGGCAGCTTATTGTATATAAAATATCTAAACGGCCTACACATAATGGTGACCAATGTTCGTATGGCAGCTTATTGTATATAAAATATCCAAACGGCCTACTCATAATGGTGAACAATGTACGTATGGCAGCTTATGTATATAAAATATCTAAACGGCCTACACATAATGGTGACCAATGTTCGTATGACAGCTTATGTATATAAAATATCCAAACGGCCTACTCATAATGGTGAACAATGTACGTATGGCAGCTTATTGTATATAAAATATCTAAACGGCCTACACATAATGGTGACCAATGTTCGTATGACAGCTTATTGTATATAAAATATCTAAACGGCCTACACATAATGGTGACCAATGTTCGTATGGCAGCTTATTGTATATAAAATATCCAAACGGCCAACCACATAATGGTGACCAATGTACGTATGGCAGCTTATTATATATAAAATATCCAAACGGCATACACATAATGGTGAACAATGTTCGTATGGCAGCTTATGTATATAAAATATCCAAACGGCCTACACATAATGGTGACCAATGTTCGTATGGCAGCTTATGTATATAAAATATCTAAACGGCCTACACATAATGGTGACCAATGTTCGTATGACAGCTTATTGTATATAAAATATCCAAACGGCCTACACATAATGGTGATCAATGTTCGTATGGCAGCTTATTGTATATAAAATATCTAAACGGCCTACACATAATGGTGACCAATGTTCGTATGGCAGCTTATTGTATATAAAATATCCAAACGGCCAACCACATAATGGTGACCAATGTACGTATGGCAGCTTATTATATATAAAATATCCAAACGGCATACACATAATGGTGAACAATGTTCGTATGGCAGCTTATGTATATAAAATATCCAAACGGCCTACACATAATGGTGACCAATGTTCGTATGGCAGCTTATGTATATAAAATATCTAAACGGCCTACACATAATGGTGACCAATGTTTGTATGACAGCTTATTGTATATAAAATATCCAAACGGCCTACACATAATGGTGACCAATGTTCGTATGGCAGCTTATTGTATATAAAATATCCAAACGGCCTACTCATAATGGTGACCAATGTTCGTATGGCAGCTTATGTATATAAAATATCCAAACGGCCTACTCATAATGGTGACCAATGTTCGTATGACAGCTTATGTATATAAAATATCCAAACGGCCTACACATAATGGTGACCAATGTTCGTATGACTGCTTATTTTATATAAAATATCCAAACGGAATACACATAATGGTGAACAATGTTCGTATGGCAGCTTATGTATATAAAATATCCAAACGGCCAACCACATAATGGTGAACAATGAACGTATGGCAGCTTATTGTATATAAAATATCCAAACGGCCTACACATAATGGTGAACAATGTACGTATGGCAGCTTATTATATATAAAATATCCAAACGGCATACACATAATGGTGAACAATGTTCGTATGGCAGCTTATGTATATAAAATATTCAAACGGCCTACCACATAATGGTGAACAATGTACGTATGGCAGCTTATTGTATATAAAATATCCAAACGGCCTACACATAATGGTGAACAATGTACGTATGGCAGCTTATTGTATATAAAATATCCAAACGGCCTACACATAATGGTGAACAATGTACGTATGGCAGCTTATTGTATATAAAATATCCAAACGGCCTACACATAATGGTGACCAATGTTCGTATGACAGCTTATGTATATAAAATATCCAAACGGCCTACACATTATGGTGACCAATGTTCGTATGACAGCTTATTATATATAAAATATCCAAACGGCATACACATAATGGTGAACAATGTTCGTATGGCAGCTTATTATATATAAAATATCCAAACGGCCTACACATTATGGTGACCAATGTTCGAATGGCAGCTTATTATATATAAAATACCCAAACGACTTACACATAATGGTGACCATGCATCAATTATATTATTAATTACAAAAATATCACACATTCGGTTAAATTTATGTTAAGACAATTTTATGTTAAATACGATTTTACACGACGTTCATTGTTAGAACGTGTTGAGACATCGTATATGCTGCAGTGACAATTTAAAACACAATACATATAGTTTTAAAGAATGTTTCGTGATTATGTGGGCTTTAATTAACGAGATATTAGCAAAATATTTAAATTGACCAAGTGATGTCATGATTCTTTAAACTCGGTCCTATCATGAAATTAAAATATAATAATCTAACTATCTTTATCACAATTAAATGAATATATGCATATATCTGATGTCTATATATACCAATACTTGGTGTATTTTAGATGAACAGTGTTGGGAATATACCAGAAACAAAACAAAAATCATGTCACAATATACAACATAACCTACCTATTGCACCACATAGTGCTACAAACATGTATGTAATATCCATTTTATCACAACAAAGAGCAACGTCCTCTGTGTGCAGTGTTTTGACGGCAATGTGATGGATATATGGTCAATTTGATGTCACCATTACTCACCGTAGTACAAATTACGGTGACAGTTCATAACTATTAAACTGTACTTTTACATGTTGACATGTCCAATACATGCCCGTCTTCTCAACATGATTACTTAAGAACATTTGAAGACGGTTAAGCAGTATTATACCACACAAGACAAAGAGAAATATCATTTTCTACTCATTTGATGTGGTAATTATAATAATCAGTAACCGTAACGGTTATTTCACTTTCTTTTATACTAGTTCATTTAATCTTGATTGTTAAGAAATCTGTGTACATATGTGAACCACTTTCTTTGGTGCATATTTAGATAGAACTGGTACTACAGGTTGTCGTTCAGAGGTCATCAGCTCGTGTCAAGGCTGGAACCTGTGACCTCTAGCGCGAGTGACCGACACCCTATTTGTGCGTAAACAAATTATTATATGTTGAAACATGTAGTTACATTCAATAAATTTCAAAAGACTTGATGCTAATGAAGATAAGCTAAATATTGTGTAATATACCTCTGACACATTTGTTCAGTAATATAAGACAATCTAAGTATAACATTTTAACAAGATTTTAGAGAAGGTTAAACACACACCATATTAGTACTTATAACAATCGTGTGTAATCAGAAATTGTTGCCCTATATAAATTGGTAAGTTGAATGTTTAGCGTCATTATTATGCCATCGAAGGCTAACATATGATCAATTAACATAACCACTGTTTCCTGGGATTAACCAGTACTCTAACACACCCAATCTCCGCAAGTAACTGATACATTCCCACTCGAAACAGCGGTAAGAGACGAGTGATAATGTGACACAATGTCGTTAATCAGTAATCACGGAGACACTGTTGCCGGGCGGGGATTTGAACTCACGACCCCTGTATTGATAGTCAGTCTGCCCTTTATGAAAATATGGGAAAATATTTAATTAATGAATGATTAAATCCATGTTTATTTAAAGTGATTATTTAATACTGAATATCAAATAGTATGTATATCAGCAAGCATATTTCAATAATACATTTCAAAGTGACTTTTCCCTGTTCTGCTTGTGTAGACATTGTCAACAAAGGAACAAATGCAAATACACGAAAATGGGTATCTGGAAAAGACGGAATGTTCTAAATGCCACAAAGTTTTTACCCGTACAGGAAGGAGATTCGCAATTCGATTCGAAAAATAGCACATAATGAAGAGCGGTTCTGCATAAAGAAATATGGTCCAAAAAAATACACATGCCTATTGTGCTTTGCAACATTTGCATAAAGACGTGCATAAAACAGGCACAAAAAAATTGCCGAAATAAGTTAAGAATATGCGTAAATTTGTGTTTCAATATAATAAACTAGAGTAAATAAACTCAAGTTATGCTAATAAAGTATGTGAATAACTTGCACTGGATGACAGTAATAACGCTCACTGTTTATATTGGTAAAACAATCAAGTAATTTCTCATAAAGATAATGTTTTGCTATGCCCTGTTTAATGCAAGCGGAAGGTAGTGTCATATATTTTTAAGAGGGTGTTTTCCATCTGTTTACCGTATTCCTTGATTTTATACATGCGCCATCTGGATGGGTTGTTTTGTTTGGAAAGCTATAATGTTCTGTGTATTGAACTGTCTTGTTTTATACCTTTATTTCAGATTTCTTTACGACCGGGACGTACCGACTACTCTGTAAACAACACCCACAAACACAACAACGTATACGCGTTTCTAGTCCTATTCTTGCGAGTTCTCTTC
Organism: Panopea generosa; assembly: GCA_029582155.1. Classification (NCBI taxonomy): domain Eukaryota; kingdom Metazoa; phylum Mollusca; class Bivalvia; order Adapedonta; family Hiatellidae; genus Panopea; species Panopea generosa. The sequence continues at coordinate 34,964,294 of CM055907.1, forward strand.
TACCCTGCTGTCTTAATGTTTTATCCGTTTTGTTTGCAATTGATGCACAAAATGTGAATCTGTAGCTACTCTACGTGGAGGATTTTATCAGTTTTGCTGGCCAGGTACCAAATACATATGACACTTCTTTACTTTATGGATTTTATGACATTTGCTGGGTACCAAATGAATATGTAACTACTTTACCTGGTGGTTTTTATCAGTTTTGCTGACATTTGCAGGGTACCAAATGAATATGTAACTTCTTTACCTTGTGGTTTATTTTATGTTTTGCTGACAGTTACTGGGTACCAAATGCATATGTTATTACTTTACATTGTGTTTTTTTTCAGTTTTGCTGCAGTTACTGGGTACCAAATGCATTTGTAATTTCTTTATCTTGTGGATTGTATCAGTTTTGCTGATAGTTGTTGGGTACCAAATGAATATGTAACTACTTTAACTTGTGGATTTTATTGGTTTTGTTTAAAAATGCTGGATACTAAATGGATTAGCAGAAACCAACGCTTTGAATTCTTTATCCACAACCAATAGCTGGTATATTTTAATGTCTCACCTACGAACAATGTTATATCTTAAAGTTGTCGTTTAAAATAGTTAATAGAGTTAGCCGTTACGTCAAAGTATTGCCGTCAATATATAGTTTTATGGACATTCTATTTACCAATGTGAGACAAGACTTTATACAATTTATTTTTCTCACCAACCCACGTGGCCAACAAAACCCTGTCTGGCAAACTAGTTGTGGTTTCTTGCATACCGGATAAGGATAATTGCGTATTTTTACTCGGTTCGGATTTTTTATCCTACACCCCTTTCACGTGCTTATCATACCTTCCGAGCGCTATCGAGCAAGGTCACATGACGTATTCAGTCATAGATACACCGCGCCATCACATATTTAGTCATAATATTATGCAATCCTTGCGCTAGACCAGAATAAAAATCTTTAAAAAGTTATTAAGTTTTGGTTATATGTTTTTTTATGTTGTATTATGTAAGATAAAGTATATTTCATGGTGTTTCCGGTGCGGATGGACATTTTCAATCCGCACTTCAAACCAATAAAAGATACTGATAAGTGTTTACATACAGCGGATATAGTGGATTTACGAGTGAGATTGGCAAATTGAGACCCCATAGTCACGTTTGACTATTTGGATTATCTAAAGTTGCCAACCACCTGCTAGAATGCAACTGTAAAATATTTAACATTCACGATATCATTTCTGGTCAGAGATTAGTAAAATGAAGAGAAAACATTAGAATAATGAATCGTTATGTCATTATAGATCACCTTATATATGAGAAAATTATGAATATAGGACGATATTTATCGGTTTTATCTATATTATCCGTTATTGTTTAATATAATCTTCAATGAAACTTAATCGCAGAACGCGATCTCTTTTTGTTAATATATTTACATCACAAAGACAGAACATGCTTACAAAATTCATATTTATACATGCCTCTGTAAATTATTGCTTTTAGTTGATTCAAATTTAAAATGTAGAGAAATTAAATGGAGAGCTTAGCGCCGGACTAGTTTTCTATAAGAAATAGTTTTTTCTAAGCTTTCGAAAATGTAAAGGCGAATCATTCCGTATTGCGAATTAATACAAACAACATCAAATTAATTTATATAATTCAGTACCTGTCATTTTTTAAACTAAACACGGTAGTAAGCCACGTTTCTGAAAATTAAAAGACGTCATGCAAAGTAAAGTCAACCAAACCAACATTTTCAGTCTCAATCATTTTACCAGCAACAGGGTATAGGTGTGTATTACATTTTTGTAATCTTATTGAATACAATATTATACCAGGACATCTTAAACATTCATAATTAGTCACTTCAAATGAAAAATAATACTTTAGCAATCTATTTATTAATTTATATAGTAATTACTGCTTTTTAATGTATAATATTAATTATGAATTTAAAATTATACCTTTAATTATACTTTTTTCTTTTCATATGAATATAACTACACAAACATTAAGTTAATGATGATTATACAAAAGTAAAAAAAAAATACGTTGGAAAGTACAATTAATTTCATTGTCTATTAAACAATAGTTGATATTAAGATATAGCGTAATATTTAGTTTATATACAAACAGTCTTAACGAATATCGAACAATATGTTTAAAACTAAAATACCTTTAAAGAAAAATAATTGATGGATATGCTGAAATGGATATTGTTGCAACAAACAAACAATTTGACGCGTATGTGTAAAAGGTTATATTTAAACGCGTTCCGACATGACATTCTATTGCTCACGAGGACTAATAAGAGAAAACGATAATATAAGACATAAACTGATATAATCATTACCATTTCAGCTTTGCACCACTTATTAATTGGAATAAGTCATCTAACAGAACAGAGGAAAATACCGTTTGATGTTAGCAATGCGACGATTAAATAACTCAGATTACTACTGGTTGTGTTTGGTAATTTTCACCTCTGTTTTATTCTTTAATGAATTTGGAACTACTGGTGCAAAGAGGAAACAGTTGCCTAAAATCAAAGAACCAGATAAGAATAAACAATTACACCTGAACAATGCAAGAAATAATTATGTTTCTAGACAAAATGGCAAACTCAACCACAAGCTTTCAGTGCTAAAACAAGCATCGATGGACACTCATATACTTGATAAAATTACTTCCGCAGAAACAATTAATGAAAGTTCATCTGAGAAAACTACACGCACAAATATTCATAAAGCAGGTTCAACTAAAAAAGCTCCAAGAAATGCTTTATCTCATGGAGTAGAAACCATGACTACAGAAAACAACAATAAAAAACGCCATTCCAGTATATCTATTAATGAGGGACTTGGTCATAAAGATGACGATGAATCGAAAAAGAAAGTAATTTCAGTATCAACAGTTCTTAAAATTAAACGTCAAAATAAAGAAACAAAACACCAAACAAGTAAAAGTAAATCACAAAGACGACATGCCTCTAACGCAGGAAACGACAAAGATAGTTCATCTGATGACAATTCTAGAAGCGAGAAGAGAATTTCATCTCTTGATACCAAAGCTATCAAAGAAAAACCCAAACATAGAAGAAACCACTTACGAAAATCAAAAGAAATAAAATCCAGTTCAGACAACACTATTAAAGAAAGTAGCAAAACTAAAGTTTAACCTCGTAAAGAAAAGCAAACATTGATTGAGGCTGCAATAAAACAAAACGTCTCAACAAAATCCGGAACAAAGCACGTAAGACGAAAAGGTAAAAATAGCAAAAGAAATAAAACACTTTCCTCAAAAGATAGAAAAGCAAATCCGAACGAGAAGAGTAACAATAATATAAAAAGCAAAGTCATATCCCACTCTGAGAAAAATAAAGGCACCAATAGAAAAGGTAGTTCATCTGATGACAACTCTAGAAGTGAGAAGAAAATTTTATCTCTTGAAACTAAAGCTATGAAAAACAAACCAAAACAAACTAGAAACCACTCAAAAAAAACAAAAGAAATAAAATCCAATAAAGACAAAAGAATTAAAGAAAGTAGCAAAACTAAAGTTAAACCTCGTAAAGAAAAGCAAACATTGACTGAGGTTGAAATAAAAGAAAACGTCTCAATAAAATCCGGAGCAAAGTACGTAAAACGAAAAGGTAAAAATAGCAAAAGGAATAAAACACACTCCTCAAAAGATGAAAAATCAAAGTCGAACGAGGAGAGCAAGAAAAATATAAAAAGCAAAAAAAACGCAAACTCACACAACGAAAATTACCATACAGGTAGATCAATTCATGATGGATACAGCCATAAAGAGGACGATGATTCGTCAAACAAAGACCATTCAATATCATCGGAACTAGAAAGTAAACAACAGAACAAAGAAACAAAACATCAAAAAAGTAAAATTGAATCACACAGACGACATGCCTCTGGTGCAGGAAACGTCAAAGAACAAACTAATAACGATATTGAACACTCGTTAAATGATGATCAGTACCCATCAGCAGAAACGACTAGTTCAGAATCAAGACATACTGCAAAGGATGGTCAATATCACAATAGTGAAAATAACAAAAGGACTATGACTTTCTCCTCAAATGATGACAAATCAAAGTCGAACGAGGAGAGCAACAATAATATAAAAAGCAAAGTCATATCCCACTCTGAGAAAAATAAAGGCACCAATAGAAAAGGTAGTTCATCTGATGACAGTTCTGAAAGTGAGACGAAAATTTTATCTCTTGAAACCAAAGCTATGAAAAACAAACCCAAACAAACTAGACACCACTCAGAAAAATCAAAAGAAATAAAATCCAATAAAGACAAACGTATTAAAGAAAGTAGAAAAACTAAAGTTAAACCTCGTAAAGAAAAGCAAACATTGATTGAGGCTGAAATAAAAGAAAACGTCTCAACAAAATCCGGAGCAAAGTACGTAAAACGAAAAGGTAAAAATAGCAAAAGGAATAAAACACACTCCTCAAAAGATGAAAAAACAAAGTCGAACGGGGAGAGCAAGAAAAATATAAAAAGCAAACAAAATGCAAACTCACACAACGAAAATTACCATACAGGTAAATCAATTCATGATGGATATAGCCATAAAGAGGACGGTGATTCGTCAAACAAAGACCATTCAATATCATCGGAACTAGAAAGTAAACAACAGAACCAAGAAACAAAACATCAAAAAAGTAAAATTGAATCACACAGACGACATGCCTCTGGTGCAGGAAACGTCAAAGAACAAACTAATAACGATATTGAACACTCGTTAAGTGATGAGCAATACCCATCATCAGAAAAGATTAGTTCAGAATCAAGACATACTGCAAAGGATGGTCAATATCACAATAGTGAAAATAACAAAAGCAATATAACTTTCTCTTCAAAAGATGACAGATCAAAGTCGAACGAGGAGAGCAACAAAAATATAAAAAGCAAAGTCATATCCCACTCTGAGAAAAATAAAGGTACCAACAGAAAAGGTAGTTCATCTGATGACAATTCTAGAAGTGAGGAGAACATTTCATCTTTTGAAACAAAAGCTATGAAAAACAAACCCAAACATGGTAGAAACCACATAAAAAAATCAAAAGAAATAAAATCGAATACAGACAAAAGTTTAAAAGAAAGAAGCGAAACTAAAGTTAATTCTTTTAAAGAAAAGCAAACATTGATTGAGGCTGAAATAAAAGAAAACGTCTCAACAAAATCCGGAGCAAAGTACGTAAGAACAAACAGTGAGAATAAACAAGACAAACTCAACATGGAGACCGACGAGATCACTACATTACCAACATCTGTAGCCAACAAGATACATTTGGAGAACAAAACTATTGAAAGTAAACAAGAAACAGATGGTGCAAAGGCAAGTAATCCATCGACAAACGCATTTTTAGATTCTTTGAAAATAACAAACAAATATAAATTTACAGAAAGTGTTGAAAATGATTACAGAGAAGAACACATGACAGGTAATCACATTACTTCAACAAATGTAAGGTCAACAGAGAGAAAGAAGGAGACAGGAGATACAACTACTGCAATAGGAATAATAACAAATTATCCCAAAGCCACGGATATGCACTCAACAACTAAACAACGTCAAACAGATAATACATTGAATTTACAAATTACAAGTAAAACTAAGATAGAAAATACAGAAAAAGAAAGTAGCTCTTTCAAATATCCTTACACTACACCTGGTTTAGACGTAGTTGAGACGCAGAACCTACTTAAAAAGTTGATGTCTTTAAATGTACCAGTGACTTCCTTTGCTGAAAATACATTTCTTGGAACAGAAAAATCCAGTACTAAGGAGGCTTTAGAAACCGAAAGTAGTTCACCGCCTATGCGTGAAACAAGTGTATACAATGATGAAATCACCACACGCAAAGGTACGACCACTTCAAATGGTATAAAATCTAATGAACACGGAGAAAAGTCTAATATGAATGTATCTACATTAATATCAATGGCTACTTTAGACAAAACAGAAAAAAAGCAAACGACGACTACACAATCGACATCACATTCCACAGGCAGTGGTCGACTGGACAGCAATAACATTGAAAGTGATATATCAGCTGCAGGTGACCCATTAACAAACATAGAAACTTCTGTTTCTGATAACATTAAAGATATAGAAAGGATTACTACAAAACCTACAAATAGTACTAAAAGACACGAGCAATTAAGTGTTACAATACAAAAACCGCATTCAACGTCAGCTGATCTTGTAAATCAAGATACATCTTCAACACATGTAATTTCAACAGTTAATAAGAAAAAGACAGGAGATACAACTTCTGCCATAGAAATTCCAATATCTTATCCCAACGCCGTAGATACACACACAACTAAACAACGACAAACAGATAATACATTGAATTTACAATTTACAAGTAAAACTAAGACAGAAAATACAGAAAAAGAAAGTACATCTATCAAATATCCTTTAACTACACCTGGTTTAGACATAGTTGAGACGCATGACCCACTTCAAAAGTTATCATCTTCAAGTGTACCAGTGACTTCCTTTGCCGAAATTACATTTCTTGGAACGGAAAAATCCAGTACTAAGGAGGCTTTAGATACCGAAAGTAGTTCACCGCCTACGAATGAAACAAGTGTAGGCAATGATGAAATCACCACACGCAAGCGTACATCCACTACAAATGGTATAAAATCTAATGAACACGGAGAAACGTCAAATATGAAAGTATCTACATTATTAGCAATGGCTACTTTAGACAAAACAGAAAAAAAGCAAACGACGACTACACAATCGACATCACATTTCACAGGCAGTGGGCGATTGGACAGCAATAACATTGAAAGTGTTATATCAGCTGTAAGTGACCCTTTAACAAACATAGAAACTTCTGTTTCTGATAACATTAAAAATATAGAAAGGATTACTACAGAACCTACACATAGTTCTAAAGGACGCGAGCAATTAAGTGTTACAACACGAATACCGCATTCAACGTCAGCTGATCTTGTAAATTTAGACACATCTTCAACAAATGTAAGGTCAACAGTAAGAAAAAAGAATGCAGGAGATACAACTTCTGCTATAGGAATTCAAATAGCTTATCCCAACGCCGTAGACATGCACGCAACAACTAAACAACTACAAACAGATAAAACATTAAATTTACAAATTACAGGTAAACCTAAGACAGAAAATACAGAAAAAGAAAGTACATCTATCAAATTTCCTTTCACTACACCTGGTTTAGACACAGTTGAGATGCAGGGCCCACTTCAAACGTTGTCATCTTTAAGTGTACCAGTGACTTCCTTTGCCGAAAATACATTCCTTGGAACGGAAAAATCCAGTACTAAGGAGGCTTTAGATACCGAAAGTATGTCACCGCTTGAAACAAGTGTAGACAATGATGAAATCACTACACGCAAGGGTATATCCACTACTAATGGTATACAATCTAATGAACACGGAGAAACGGCTAATATGAAAGTATCTACATTAATATCAATGGCTACTTTAGACAAAACAGAAAAAACGCAAACGTCGAAAACACATTCGACACCACATTTCACAGACTGTGAGCGATTTCACGGTAATAACATTGAAAGTGATATATCTACCAAAGTAGTACCTGTCCTGAAACGGCCGTATAAACAGAGATCTAGAATTTGCAAACCTGAACTCAATAATTGCTGTGTTGGCGGAGAGATAACTCTAAACATGGGTGAGATATTCTGCTTTTTTTCACCTTTAAGATTTGAAATAGTATATGTCCCAAGCCATTTAAATATTAATATGTATTAATATGTATTTTGTGTATTCTATTACTGTTTTTCCCATTTCATGAAGACAAAGATAAATGTGTTTCATCAGTTTTCTATTTATTATTATTTATGTTACCAACGTTAATTCAAGATATAGTTCCACTTTCAATCAAAATATGAAACACATTTTACATTGTAAGTAAACTGACAGGCGGAACCTGATGGTATTTATATTTGTTTATATTTGTTTTAATTTGCTCTCTTTTTTTTGTATAATGTGCACATGCTCATCGTCGGATACCCTCGTTTGTCAATGTATTGCCCATGTATACCAGACGATCATATATATATATATGCTTCACACTTACTACAATACAATATATCTTATCGTTTCTGTATCAAATATCTTCAATAGGAACATTCGGTCAAAACAGGGGTTCGCGAAAAGGTACTATAGATGGCATTCGTATTCCTACGTGGAAAAGAGGCGACAAGCGATGGGTAAGATGTTCTAACAAGGCTGTTATCGTGGTAAGATATATATAAATATATATATTGTACGCTTGCAAGCGCAATATTCACATAACATCTCAACTTGGATCTGCACTCAGTTGATGTTTGTTTCAGAATATGTCATTAGAGATGTTATGTTTTATTTGCATTTAAAATGTTATTTATAAATAACAATAAATTGGATTAAATACGAATCCTTACAGGTGTTTTTATATTGGTGTTTAATTTGCATGAGTCTGTTTAATATTCACTAAAAACAAGAATGTGCATGATAACAAAGATACCAAGGCAGCATAAACATGTGGCAACATCGATGTTGCACATTCAGTAGACGTTAACTAAATATGTTTGTTGGTGGATTTATTTGTTTAGGTGAACGCAACAAAGCCATATTAGTTATGAATCATTATTTTAAAAAAATACATCAGAAACTGATATGACGTTCTGATGACAGTATACGGTACTTACTGACCTAATCACCTGTTCTTTTCGCCATTAATATTGAAAGTAAGCCCTATTGAATATGATTATGACAACGGAATATAGAATACATGAACAAAGTACGTTTGTATGTAGACTTGATGCTGTGGTGTTACTATTTGGATGAGGAATTGACAGAGATTTAAATACGGCATGTGAAAAAATAGCAAAAAAACACTGAACTACTGAACCTTATGCGTAAACATGCTATTGTAACAAGTTAAACCTGTTTTACACATCACAAAAGAAACGCTGAATTACTGAACCTTATGCGTAAACATGCTATTGTAACCAGTTAAACCTGTTTTACACATCACAAAAGAAACATAATTATGCTTTGTTGTTATAAATGCACTAAAATGAAGACTAAATTATGATACTATTTCATCTTTTCGACATATTTAGGCATCGTTTGAAGAACTAGATCAATCTCAATGTGCTGGTTGCTTGTCAGGACCGTACTGCGGACGAAGGATGCTAAAGGTCCAATTTGATTTGTCATCCAATAGCAGAAAAAATACATTATTTTATATTACAGATGGGGGAGACAGTGAGTATTTTATTCATTTAATAAAATGCATCTTACGCGAGTCACTAAACAAGATTTAATGAAAGTTCATTGCAAAGGCGTTTAAGTATTCAGGTTGGGTTTAATGGCCTCTTGTTACAGCATTGGCAAAACGCACTTTAAATATTAGTGGCAGTATACTAACCCCAACTCCAAGATATATTGTTGTGGTGGAAGATGATTAACATGCAACTGCTAACCCATCAGTTACTATAGAACAACTTATAGGAGATTCTCTTACAGTATGCACATGTTCTGCTGACTTAAAGGTCGAATTGGCCAATTCATAATCAGACTTGAGCAGAGGATATAAAAATTACGTTGTCCAATTAATGAAAAAAATCTGAGAAAGTCGTGCATACATACGTGGGGATATATAAAACAAGTTTGATTCTTTGAAAGACTAATTCAAAGATAAAGACGCTGGAATTACATCAACAACAATCTGACATCACTATTATCATTGTTATTAGAGGCTTTCCGAAGAAAGCAAATGAGAAGGTTTGTCATTAGCAAGATAAATCTAATATAGTGAAACTTCGTCATTTTATCTTTATATGGAACTTACCATATTAGGGTGCTATATTTAGTATGATATCAGATAAATCTAGGCATTTCATACCTAGTAAGTACACGACTAACACAGAGAGTCCGTGCTTTCATTGTCTAATTTTTTTAAAACTACCGCAACAAAACACTCCTAATACGGTATGTTCCATCTAAAAAGGGATTGCGTAGTTTGAAATTAGCGCATTGGACTTTTAGAAATGCAACACCTTAGTTAACTATCCTGCGGTCTGTATGATAGGCCAAGTACACGTATTGTATGATAGTGGCGACCGTGTTTATTACCTATACTGTCGATATTTTTTCGTTCTTCATCAGTCGTAAAACTGCAGAGATCATAATTATATGAATATTTACGGATATTCTGTTCAATAACTTATATTGTATTTTTTCTCTAAAATCGTTTTATTTTGTTGACCAAATACCAAATCGCGCCCCGCGATAAAGTCACTCCATTTGCAGTATTGGGTTATGCGAAAACACCGACGAATAAAACGGAAAATGTTGACTTTTTTCTCATAAATAATATATACAACAAGGATGGAATCAACCATTATCTTCGGATGGGCTCTCCTCATTGTGATTTATCAACTTTCCATCATACACTGAACAAGAAGTCAAGGTGATAATACGACAATGACAATAAAGTTGTATATGAGCGGTTGGACGGCTACATGTACCAGTTTTCTGAACAAATGTGTATTATTACTACACTTGTAGTGTTGGAACGTTGTCTGTAATGTACAGAGCACTGAACGGCCACTTTAATGTATCAACATGTTTTACGATGTTTGTTTATTTATCACTTGTTGTTGATTGTTCATTTTTGTTTCTGTTTAAATAAGATTTGATTAGTTACTCAAGTAATTGGATTAACAGAATGTGTTTTTGTTTAACTGAAAAAGAAAAACCACAGCAATTAATGTTGCAGCTCTGTACAAAATGTATACTTTCTGGGGCATTTGTTTAAAACCTTAATGTTTTTGACTTTAGAATTTCTTTTATATATCAATCTAATATCCGGAGTTTTAAGTAGTAAATAAACAAGCTTTATTTTTAAAAATATATCAAAAGCAAAACATTACAAAAAAAAAATGTCATTTTTAATGGGAAAATCAATGCAAATTTAGTCTTGCCAAAATAGCGAATATTTAGATATTTAATAATTTCCGAAAATGTTGTGATAAATCTTCATCATTAAATTTTCTTAATAAAGGCATTTGACGTGTGGCTACAATGTGCTTATTAATGGCAACATACCGATTAATACAAAACACACGGTTTGTGATGATTAATAACAATGAAAGATATAGCCTTCGTCACAGTCATACTATATATATATATATATATATATATATATAGGTAACATAGTGTAACACCTTGTACTTCGTCTTCTTTCTTTCTTCCACAGATGACAATGGTGCATTCATTGCTGCCGAGTATCCACACATTTTCATATACGAGAATGATGAAAATGCAAAGGCAAATAAAACGGCTCTTTTAAAAATTGACAAAGCTATTGGTCCCCTGACCACTAAACTCACCGTCTACATCAGCAACGAGTTTGTGCGAATAATCAGCGACAGCGGACTTGACCACAGCCAGTGCCACCCACAATTGTTCCACTTGAATGGTCAGATGGATATACTTTATCCGGATGGTTCCCCGAACGTTATAAAAATACTAATGAACCACAAAACATCGGATAAAAACAATGCACATGTGGGAGTCGGTGTGTGTAATGCCGTCTTATCATGGGAGTGTCCCTGGAAATAATTTATATATTGTTTTTTCTTCACCAGTGTGAGATAGAATAGTTAATTACAATTCGTGTTTGATAAAACTAAATTAATATATTGACTTTATTATATGTTCAATAATTAGGTCAAGGGGTTATACAGAGAAGAAAAGGCAACAGATTGATATATATACGCTCGCGCATTCACGTTAAATCTCGCAATAACTCGTTTTCAATCGCAAGTAAGATTGTTGACATTAATTAGTTATTTTCTGTTTAGGAATCTACACATACAAGCATACTGAATACATCATGTACAATAACATTGTAAAAATATATTTTAATTGTTTTATTTGTTTTACTGTTGACTGCTCTTTATACCGACCATAAAAGTGTTATCACCCAGTATCCGTATGATCAACGTCGCTTCAATCCAGACAAATCAATATATTGTTATATTACAAGCTAGTTAGCCTGTGAATTTGTATATATATTCTTGGGAAATAAAAGTGAAAATGTTCATCTGACTTATTTACTTTCGCCAGATATTAAAAACTATTTTGATTTAAATTTAACTGTTTGTATTTGAAAAATTGATTGTTTATCAAGAAATATAATTATAAATAGTTTAATACTAATCGGCGGTCCACCGTGACAGAGTGGTGACAATGCCTTAGATTATAATCATTTCGCGGTCTTCCGTGACCGAGTGGTGACAGTGCTTTAAATTATAATTATTCCGCAGTCTTCCTTGATATACTGGTTACAGTGCCTTAGATTACAATTATTCAGCGGTCCTCCGTGACCGAGTGGTGACAATGCCTTAGACTATAATTATTCCGCAGTCTTCCGTGACAGAGAGGTGACAGTACTTTAGATTATAATTATTTTGAGGTCCTCCGTGACATACTGGTGACATTGCCTTAGATTATAATTATTCTGCAGTCCTACGTGACCGAGTGGTGACAATAACTTAGCTTATAATTATTCCGCGGTCCTCCGTGACCGAGTGGTGACAGTGCCTTAGATTATAATTATTCCGCGGTCTTCCTTGACATACTGGTGACAGTGCCTTATATCATAATTATTCAGCGGCCCTCCGTGACCAAGTGGTGGCAATGCCTTTGATTATAATTATTCCGCAGTCCTCCGTGACAGATGGGTGACAATAACTTATATTATAATTATTTTGCGGTCCTCCGTAACATACTGGTGACAGTGCCTTAGATTATAATTATTCCGCGGTCCTCCGTGACCGAGTGGTGACAGTGCTTTAGATTATAATTATTTTGCGGTCCTCCGTGACATACTGGTGACAGGACCTTAGATTATAATTATTCCGCGGTCCTCCGTGACCGAGTGGTGACAATGCCTTCAATTATAATTATTCAGCGGTACTCCGTGACCGAGTAGTGAAAGTGCATTAGATTATTATTATTGCGCGATCCTCCGTGACCGAGTGGTGACAATACTTTAAATTATAATTATTCAGCGGTCCTCCATGACCGTGTGGTGACACTGCCTTATATTATGATTATTTCGCGGTCATCCGTGACAGAGTGATGACAGTACCTTAGATTACAATCATTCCGCGTTCCTCCGTGAGCGAGTTGTGACAATGCCTTAGATTATAATTATTCTGCGGTCTTCCGTGACAGAGTGATGACAGTGCCTTAGATTATAAATATTCCGCGGTCCTCCGTGACCGAGTGGTGACAATTCCTTAGATTATAATTATTCCGCGGTCCTCCGTGACAGAGTGGTGACATTTCCTTAGATTATAATTATTCCATGGTCTTCTGTGACATACTGGTGACAGTGCCTTAGATTATAAATATTCAGCGGTCCTCCGTGACCGAGTGGTGACAATGCCTTGATTATAATTATTCCGCGGTCCTCCGTGACAGAGTGGTGACAGTGCTTTAGATTATAATTATTTTGCGGTCCTCCGTGACATACTGGTGACAGGACCTTAGATTATAATTATTCCGAGGTCCTCCGTGACAGAGTGGTGACAGTGCTTTAGATTATAATTATTTTGCGGTCCTCCGTGACATACTGGTGACAGGACCTTAGATTATAATTATTCCGCGGTCCTCCGTGACCGAGTGGTGACAATGCCTTAAATTATAATTATTCAGCGGTACTCCGTGACCGAGTAGTGAAAGTGCATTAGATTATTATTATTGCGCGATCCTCCGTGACCGAGTGGTGACAATACTTTAAATTATAATTATTCAGCGGTCCTCCATGACCGTGTGGTGACACTGCCTTATATTATGATTATTTCGCGGTCCTCCGTGACAGAGTGATGACAGTACCTTAGATTACAATCATTCCGCGTTCCTCCGTGAGCGAGTTGTGACAATGCCTTAGATTATAATTATTCTGCGGTCTTCCGTGACAGAGTGATGACAGTGCCTTAGATTATAAATATTCCGCGGTCCTCCGTGACCGAGTGGTGACAATTCCTTAGATTATAATTATTCCGCGGTCCTCCGTGACAGAGTGGTGACATTTCCTTAGATTATAATTATTCCGCGGTCTTCCTTGACATACTGGTGACAGTGCCTTAGATTATAATTATTCCGCGGTCCTCCGTGACCGAGTGGTGACAATGCCTTAGATTATAATTAGTCCACAGTCCTCCGTGACCGAGTGGTGACAGTGCCTTAGATTATAATTATTCCGTGGTCTTCCATGACACACTGGTGACAGTGCCTTAGATTATAAATATTCAGCGGTCCTCCGTGACCGAGTGGTGACAATGCCTTGATAATCATTATTTCAGTCGCGGTCCTCCGTGACAGAGTGTGACAATGCCTTCAATTATAATTATTCAGCGGTACTCCGTGACCGAGTAGTGAAAGTGCATTAGATTATTATTATTGCGCGATCCTCCGTGACCGAGTGGTGACAATACTTTAAATTATAATTATTCAGCGGTCCTCCATGACCGTGTGGTGACACTGCCTTATATTATGATTATTTCGCGGTCCTCCGTGACAGAGTGATGACAGTACCTTAGATTACAATCATTCCGCGTTCCTCCGTGAGCGAGTTGTGACAATGCCTTAGATTATAATTATTCTGCGGTCTTCCGTGACAGAGTGATGACAGTGCCTTAGATTACAAATATTCCGCGGTCCTCCGTGACCGAGTGGTGACAATTCCTTAGATTATAATTATTCCGCGGTCCTCCGTGACAGAGTGGTGACATTTCCTTAGATTATAATTATTCCATGGTCTTCTGTGACATACTGGTGACAGTGCCTTAGATTATAAATATTCAGCGGTCCTCCGTGACCGAGTGGTGACAATGCCTTGATTATAATTATTCCGCGGTCCTCCGTGACAGAGTGGTGACAGTGCTTTAGATTATAATTATTTTGCGGTCCTCCGTGACATACTGGTGACAGGACCTTAGATTATAATTATTCCGCGGTCCTCCGTGACCGAGTGGTGACAATGCCTTAAATTATAATTATTCAGCGGTACTCCGTGACCGAGTAGTGAAAGTGCATTAGATTATTATTATTGCGCGATCCTCCGTGACCGAGTGGTGACAATACTTTAAATTATAATTATTCAGCGGTCCTCCATGACCGTGTGGTGACAGTGCCTTATATTATGATTATTTCGCGGTCCTCCGTGACAGAGTGATGCCAGTACCTTAGATTACAATCATTCCGCGTTCCTCCGTGAGCGAGTTGTGACAATGCCTTAGATTATAATTATTCTGCGGTCTTCCGTGACATAGTGATGACAGTGCCTTAGATTATAAATATTCCGCGGTCCTCCGTGACCGAGTGGTGACAATTCCTTAGATTATAATTATTCCGCGGTCCTCCGTGAGAGAGTGGTGACATTTCCTTAGATTATAATAATTCCGCGGTCTTCCTTGACATACTGGTTACAGTGCCTTAGATTATAATTATTCCGCGGTCCTCCGTGACCGAGTGGTGACAATGCCTTAGATTATAATTAGTTCACAGTCCTCCGTGACCGAGTGGTGACAGTGCCTTAGATTATAATTATTCCGTGGTCTTCCATGACACACTGGTGACAGTGCCTTAGATTATAAATATTCAGCGGTCCTCCGTGACCGAGTGGTGACAATGCCTTGATTATAATTATTTCAGTCGCGGTCCTCCGTGACAGAGTGGTGACAGTGCTTTAAACTATAATTATTTTGCGGTCCTCCCTGACATACTGGTGACAGGACCTTACATTATAATTATTCTGCTGTCCTCCGTGACCGAGTGGTGACACTGCCTTAAATTATAATTATTCCGCGTTCCTCTTTGACAGAGTGATGACAGTACCTTAGATTACAATTATTCCGCGTTCCTCCTTGAGCAAGTTGTGAAAATGCATTAGATTATAATTATTCTGCGGTCTTCCGTGACAGAGTCATGACAATGCCTTAGATTATAAATATTCCGCGGTCCTCTGTGACCGAGTGGTGACAATTCCTTATATTGTAATTATTCCGCGGTCCTCCGTGACAGAGTGATGACAGTACCTTAGATTACAATTAATCCGCGTTCTTCCGTGAGCGAGTTGTGACAATGCCTTAGATTATAATTATTCTGCGGTCTTCCGTGACAGAGTGGTGACAGTGCCTTACATTATAAATATTCCGCGGTCCTCCGTAAGGTAGTGGTGACAATGTCTTAGATTATAATTATTGCGCAGTCCTCCGTGAGCGAGTGGTGACAATGCCTTAGATTATAGTTATTCTGCATTCCTTCGTGACCGAGTGGTGACAATGCTTTAGATTATAATTATTCCACGGTCCTCCGTGACCGAGTGGTGACAGTGCCTTAGATTATAATTATTCCGCGGTCCTCCGTGACCGAGTGGTGACAATGCCTTACTAGATGATAATTATTGCGCGGTCCTCCGTGAGTGAGTGGTGACAATGCCTTAAATTATAATTATTCCGCGGTCCTCCGTAACCGAGTGGTGACAGTGCCTTAGATTATAATTATTCCGTGTCCTCCGTGACCGAGTGGTGACAGTGCCTTAGATTATAATTATTCCACGGTCCTCCTTGCCCGAGTGTTGACAATGCCTTAGATTATAATTATTCCGCGGTCCTCCGTGACCGAATGGTGACAGTGCCTTAGATTATAATTATTCCGCGGTTCTCCATGACCAAGTTGTAACAGTGCCTTAGATTATAATTATTTTGCGGTCCTCCGTGACCGTGTGGTAACAGTTTCATATTCCATGACCAAACGGCGACAGCTTCTTAGAATATAACTTTTCTAGGGTCCTCCGTGACCGAGACTTAAATTCAAACTTTTCCGGCGTATTCGTGACCGAAACTTAAAATAAAAACTTTTCTTGGGTACTCCGTGACCAAGACGTTAAATTATAAATAGTCCATGGTCCTCCATGACAGAGACGTTTAAATATAACTAGCCCGGGGTCCTCCGTGACCGAGAAGTTAAATTATAACTAGGGCAGGATATTCCTTGACCGAGACGTTAAATTATAACTACTTAGGGTCCTCCGTGACAGAGTGATGACAGTGCCTTAGATTATGACTAGTCCAGTGTCCTCCGTGACCGAGTGGCGACAGCGCCTGAGAGAATGACTAGTCTGGTGCCTCTCGTGACCGAGTGGGGACATCGCCTGAGAGTTTGACTATTCCTGGGTCCTCCGTTACCGAGTGGCGACAGCGCTTGAGAGTATTACTAGTCCGGTGTCCTCTGTGAACGAGTGGCGACTGCGCTTGAGAGTACGACTAGTCCGGGGTCCTACGTTACCAAATGGCGACAGCACCTGAGAGTATGAATAGTCCAGTGTCTTTCATGACCAAGTGGCGACAGCGCCTAATAGTATGACTAGTCCAGGGTCCCCCGTTACCGAGTGGCGACAGCCCCTGAGAATATGACTAGTCCAGGGGGTCCAGTTGCAAACTGGCGACAGCGCCTGAGATTATGACTAGCCAGGGGCCCTCCGTGACCGAGTGGCAACAGCGCCTGAGAGTATGACTATTCCGGGGTACTTCATTACCGAGTGGCAACAGCGCCTGAGAGTATGACTATTCCGGGGTCCTTTGTTACCGAGTGGCGACAGCGCCTGAGAATATGACTATTCCGGGGTCCTTCGTTACAAAGTTGCAACAGCGCCTGAGATTATGACTATTCCGGGGACGTTCGTTACCGAGTGGTGACAGCGCCTGAGAGTATGACTAGTACAGGGTCCTCCGTAACCGAGTGGCGACAGCGCCTGAGAGTATGATTATTCCGGGGACCTTCGTTACCAAGTTGCGACAGCGCCTGAGAGTATGACTATTCCCGTGTCCTTAGTTACCGAGTGGCGACAGCGTCTTAGAGTATGACTAGTCCAGGGTCGTTCTTAACCGAGTGGCGACAGGGCCTGAGAGTATGACTAGTCCAGGGTCCTCCGTAACCGAGTGGCAACAGCGCCTTAGAGTATGACTAGCCCAGGGTCCTCCGTAACTGAGTGGCGATAGCGCCTGAGAGTTTGACTATTCCGGAGTCCTCTGTTACTAAATGGCGACAGCGCCTGAGAGTATGACTATTCCGGTGTCCTCCATAACCGAGTGGCGACAGCGCCTGAGAGTATGACTATTCCGGGGTCCGCCGTTACCGAGTGGCGACAGCGCCTGAGAGTATGACTATTTCGGGATCCTTCCATACCGAGTGGCGACAGCACCTGAGAGTATGACTATTTCGGGGTCCTTCGTTACCGAGTGGCGACAGCGCCTGAGAGTATGACTATTCCGGGGTCCGCCGTTACCGAGTGGCGACAGCGCCTGAGAGTATGACTATTTCGGGGTCCTTCGTTACCGAGTGGCGACAGCACCTGAGAGTATGACTATTTCGGGGTCCTTCGTTACCGAGTGGCGACAGCGACTGAGAGTATGACTATTCCGGGGTCCGCCGTTACCGAGTGGCGACAGCGCCTGAGAGTATGACTATTTCGGGATCCTTCCATACCGAGTGGCGACAGCACCTGAGAGTATGACTATTTCGGGGTCCTTCGTTACCGAGTGGCGACAGCGCCTGAGAGTATGACTATTCCGGTGTCCTCCATAACCGAGTGGCGACAGCACCTGAGAGTATGACTATTCCAGGGTCGTTCGTTACCGAGTGGCGACAGCGACTGAGAGTATGACTATTTCGGGATCCTTCCATACCGAGTGGCGACAGCACCTGAGAGTATGACTATTTCGGGGTCCTTCGTTACCGAGTGGCGACAGCGCCTGAGAGTATGACTATTCCGGTGTCCTCCATAACCGAGTGGCGACAGCACCTGAGAGTATGATTATTCCAGGGTCGTTCGTTACCGAGTGGCGACAGCGACTGAGAGTATGACTATTTCGGGATCCTTCCATACCGAGTGGCGACAGCGCCTGAGAGTATGACTATTCCGGTGTCCTCCATAACCGAGTGGCGACAGCGACTGAGAGTATGACTATTTCGGGATCCTTCGTTACCGAGTGGCGACAGCACCTGAGAGTATGACTATTTCGGGGTCCGCCGTTACCGAGTGGCGACAGCACCTGAGAGTATGACTATTCCAGGGTCGTTCGTTACCGAGTGGCGGCAGCGACTGAGAGTATGACTATTCCAGTGTCCTCCTTAACCGACAGGCGACAGGGCCTGAGAGTATGATTATTCTGGCGATCTTCGTTACCGAGTGGCGACAGCGCCTGAGAGTATGACTATTTCGGGGTCCGCCGTTACCGAGTGGCGACAGCGCCTGAGAGTATGACTATTTCGGGGTCCGCCGTTACCGAGTGGCGACAGCACCTGAGAGTATGACTATTTCGGGGTCCGCCGTTACCGAGTGGCGACAGCGCCTGAGAGTATGACTATTTCGGGGTCCGCCGTTACCGAGTGGCGACAGCGCCTGAGAGTATGACTATTTCGGGGTCCTTCGTTAACGAGTGGCGACAGCGCCTGAGAGTATGACTATTCGGGGTCCGCCGTTACCGAGTGGCGACAGCGCCTGAGAGTATGACTATTTCGGGGTCCGCCGTTACCGAGTGGCGACAGCGCCTGAGAGTATGACTATTCCAGGGTCGTTCGTTACCGAGTGGCGGCAGCGACTGAGAGTATAACTATTCCAGGGTCCTCCTTAACCGACAGGCGACAGGGCCTGAGAGTATGATTATTCTGGCGATCTTCGTTACCGAGTGGCGGCAGCGCCTGAGAGTATGACTATTTCGGGGTCCGCCGTTACCGAGTGGCGACAGCGCCTGAGAGTATGACTATTTCGGGGTCCGCCGTTACCGAGTGGCGACAGCGCCTGAGAGTATGACTATTTCGGGGTCCTTCGTTACCGAGTGGCGACAACGCCTGAGAGTATGACTATTCCGGTGTCCGCCGTTACCGAGTGGCGACAGCGCCTGAGAGTATGACTATTCCGGTGTCCGCCGTTACCGAGTGGCGGCAGCGCATGAGAGTATGACTATTCCAGGGTCCTTCGTTACCGAGTGGCGACAGCGACTGGGAGTATGAGTATTCCGGGGTCCTTCGTTACCGAGTGGCGACAGCGCCTGAGAGTATGACTATTCCGGGGTCTTTCGTAATCACAGACGCCGTATTAAGATTACCTACGTCTCACTTCTTGTGGTGCAGTTTCGAGTCTAGTTCGGCCCTTATAATGTAAATAAAAGTTTACTGGTGACATGTACTTACAACCAGACGTTGTTTATACTCAGATTCATTGGACCATTTCAATGTGTTTTAAATTACACTGAACGCCATTAACATCCGATGATTTGTACTGAAAATTGCACTATCGTACTAACAACATCAAGTTCAAGGTTTGTTTGTTTGTTCGGCTTATGTGAACGTTTGTATTTGCCACACAAATAGGACTATCAAGGTAGCTTTCCCTATTAACTAGACGTTAATCAAGTACATACAGTTGATCAGATTACAAGAGAATAAGGTAGCTTTTAGCAATTGGTTTGAACAGTGATTCAGTTTACTGCAATTAATAATGTGTTTTTTTCTTTCCTTAGTTAATAATTTCCCCCAATATATGAAGACTAAGTTTTGTAATATTATTAATTTTACTTCTCAAGGATGATTAAAAGGTAGATGTTCGTGATAGTTTTTTTCGATATTTAACTATAAAGCCAACCCTTATTCTAACGACCAGCATCGAATAATGAAGAGTTACATAATTAAAAATCCACAAACAAATAAAACGAATATCAGACCATCGTCTACCTACTAATCATGTTACGTCCGCTGGCAAAACTGATATGCTGTACTGTTAATGGATAATAATTATACAAGTATAATAATTATGTTAAACAGTTGATATGCTATGCTATATGTTATTCAGTTTATACATTATAATGATATGCTGTACAGTTTATGCATCAATATAATATGCTATACTTTTTCATGCATGAGAATAATATGTTGCATATTCCCATGCATGGATATAATATATTACACATGTCCATGCATCAATACAATATATTATACATTCCAATGCATGAATATAATATGTTATACACACACATGCATAAGTATGATATGTTATACATTATCATGCACAGATATAATATATTATACATTCCCATGCATGAGTATACTGTTATACACTTCCATGTATAAATTTAATGTAGTATACATTCCCTTGAATAAGAGTGATATGTAAT
This sequence comes from Panopea generosa, assembly GCA_029582155.1. NCBI lineage: Eukaryota > Metazoa > Mollusca > Bivalvia > Adapedonta > Hiatellidae > Panopea > Panopea generosa. The sequence goes on from CM055907.1 coordinate 34,985,575, forward strand.
ACATTCCCATGCATGAGTATAATATGTAATACATTTTCCTCGATAAAGGAGGCTATGTTATGCATTCCTTTGCTTGAGTAAATTATACTTAACATGCATAAGTATATGTTATATATTATCATGTATGGGTAAAATATGTAAAACATTATCATGCATGAGTAAACTATTAAATTTACTCCCATGGATAAGTATAACTATACGTTACATTCCAATGCATACGTATGATGTACTATATACTTCCATTCATAAGTATGATATGGTATACATTCCGATGCATACATATACTATGTTATATACTCCCATTCATAAGTATAATATGTTATACACTGTCATGTATCAATTTAATATGTTATACACTCTCGTGCATAAGTATTATATATTACATCCCCATGCATACGTATGACGTGCTAAACACTTCCATTAATAAGTATAATATGGTATATACTCAAAAGCATAAATATGATATGTTATACACTCCGATTCATAAGTATAATATGTTATACGCTGTTCTGTATACATTGAACATGTTATGCACTTCTTTACATAAAATGATATCTTATACATTCCCATCACAAGTATAATATGTTATACATTACTTTGCATAAAACTGATATGAACTGCATTCTTTTGCATAAGTATAGAATTCTTAACAAGCACATGCATGAGTATACTATGTTGTACACTCTCATTCATAAGTATGATATGTTTCATCCCCATGCAAACGTATGATGTGCTATATACCTCCATGAATAAGTATGATATGGTATACATTCCCATGCATTTATATTATATTTATACACACCAATGCCTAAGTATGATATGTTACACTCCCTTGCATAAGTATAGTGTACAATACACTTCCAAGAATAAATATAATATTTTATGCACTCCTACGTGTATGCATGGTTTGCTAAAAATCCAATGCATCAGCATGATATGTTTTAAATTTCCATGCATAAATATAATACTAGTATGTTATACACTCAATTATATGAGTATAATATATTTTACATGTCTTTGCATAAGTATACTATGTAATACACTTCCATGCATAAATAGTGTATGTTATACACTATAATGCATAAATACAACATGGCACTCACTCCCATGCATAAGTATGAGAAGTTATACAATTACATGCATAAGTATTTTATTATTTTTTTATACAATTTCATGCATAAGTATACTACGTTATATAGTATCGTGAATGAATATAATATGTCATACACTTCCATGTATAAGTATAATATGTTTTATAGTCTTATGCATAAATGTAATATGTTATACAGTCCCATGCATAAGAATACTATGTTATATAGCCTCATGCATAAATGTAATATGTTATACAGTCTCATGCATAAGCATTATATGTTATATAGCCTCATGCATAAATGTAATATGTTATACAGTCCCATGCATAGGTATAATATGTTTATAGCCTCTTACATAAATGTTATATGTTATACAATCCCATGCATAAGTATAATATGTTATATAGCCTCATGCATAAATGTTATATGTTATACAATTCCTTGTATAAGTATAATATGTTATATAGCCTCATGCATAAATGTAATATGTTATACAGTCTCATGCATAAGTATTATATGTTATATAGCCTCATGCATAAATGTAATATGCTATACAATCCCATGCATAAGTATAATATGTTTATAGCCTCATACATAAATGTTATATGTTATACAGTCACATGCATAAGTATAATATGTTATATAGCCTCATGCATAAATGTAATATGTTATACAATTCCATGTATAAATATAATATGTTATATAGCCTCATGCATACATGTAATATGTTGTACAGTCCCATGCATAAGTATAATATGTCATATAGCCCCATGCATAAATGTAATATGTTATACAGTCCCATGTATAAGTATAATATGTTACAAAGCCTCATGCATAAATGTATTATGTTATACAATTCCATGTATAGGTATAATATGTTATATAGCCTCATGCATAAATGTAATATGTTTTACAGTCCCATGTATAAGTATAATATGTTATATAGCCTCATGCATAAATGTAATATGTTATACAATTCCATGTATAAGTATAATATGTTATGTAGCCTCATGCATAAATGTAATATGTTATACAATTCCATGTATAAGTATGATATGTTATATAGCCTCATGCATAAATGTAATATGTTATACAATTACATGTAAAAGTCTGATGTGCTTTACAGTTTATATATGAGTTATATACATTGAACAGTTCGTGCATAAATATGAAATGTTCTAAAACTCATGCATACATATTTTACAGTTTGATATGTTAATTAGTTCACTAATCAATGGGAATCATTGTTTATCAATATTAGAAGTATTAGGAATAGGTTAGTGTTTATTAGAGATATTTACATTAATTTCGATATTTTATGTTTTACAGAGACTCACTTAGATCAAGCTGTTACAAATGAATCTATTCTACTAACTATTATATTTGATGTTCCCTATAGAAGGGAACACATCATGGAGGTGGAATTCTTGTATACTTAAATAAAGATTCAGTGCACTCAAGAAAAACTGACCGTGAAAAATTGTGTAGGGAATCTAGAGGGTCTGATGTTAAAGTAAGTAGTGAAATATATAAATAAATAAATGTAATTCATAGTCCTAAAACATCTGATGTAACTTATTTTAAATAACTTCAATAGAAATTAGAAAAAGGCATTGGAAAAATCTTAGAATATGAAAATGCTAGGCAACCTAAATGAAGATTTATTAAATAAGTCTTATCGCAATTTAAATAATACTTTACTCACTAATTCATTATGTAACGTTATAAACGTAATTTGTTGTTTATTTATGTATGTAACTGTAGCTATAGATATCTAGTAATATTGGTTCGAATATAAACATTTTTTTTATCAGTTCGAAACTTTTATTTAAATTTAAACGTTTAATAAATTTACCATTTGCTCTAACCAATAAACTCAGCGATGAGTTACAATATCTGTGGAGGCGTCTTGAAGGACCGCGTTCTCAGCATAAGTGACTTACAACATTTGACAGGCATTAAATTGCTTTAAGATAAAAGTAAAACTGTGGAAGCAAATATTTTTTGTTATATTTTTGTGCTCGCCTGTGTATTTGGCGGACATGTAATCATTGTAATGGTGAACGTCATTAAGGTCGTCCGAAAACAAGGATGATACGATGGAGTCAAAGTCCACCATGGTTCAATATCACACGTAGTCATTGATATTTATCACAAACATGTTTACAAACAATCACTTACATTTATCATGATGCATAGGGTCTGAAGCATGATTCACATCGTATCTTATCATATTTACCTGGATGAACCGTGTGGACCAGACGTCTGGAGATACGTCCTATCTACCCCTCCGTCTCCCACCAATTTCGTCACTCTATATATAATAGTAAAACTATCCACTGTGGTTTCAATAGTCGTTTGTAACACAGATGATAAAGTAATACTCACAATTTCAGTAGTTTTCAGTTATAACTTATAATCAAAGCGAGACAATCTTAAGGGTATATCTATTTCTTATTTTATAGTTTTCGTTTCTCAAGGGAGATAAACTTATTTTACCAACTCAGAATTATAGAAATACTAGTTTCATAAAAATTAGCAAGACATATTGTATTGTTATACATATTTGACTTCAAATTTGAAGTTAGTTTAACAACGAAAACAAAAAATATCAATCAGAGCTCTTACATAATGGAAATGTCTACTTCCGGTCGTTTTATGACGCGCAACTGCCTTAATGAAATGAATAACATGATTGCAGCAACGGAAGTTACTTATGGTATGTTATAATTTCATTTTAATTTGATTGTTCACATGCGATAACTGCTAAGCGTATAGATCTTGGCAGTTATTTTTTTGTTTTAAGTTCTTTATAAAATAAGGTCATATCTTCAATTCTTCTGAATACAGTACGGTCTAGATATTCAAGTCTGAGCTCCTTTTAAAAAATGAATAGTTCTTAAACTCTATTCTCTGTGTACCAGAAAGTCTAGATCTTAAACTCGATAACCTTTGTATAAAAAGGTCTAGATCTTAAACTCAATTACCTGTGTACAAAAAGGTCTAGATCTTAAACTATATAACCTGTATTTTAAAATGTCTAAATTTCAGACTCTATTTTCTTTGTATACAACGGTCTAGATGTTAAATTATTTTACCTGTGTGCAAGAAGGTCTATATCTTAAACTTTATTATCTGTGTTTAAAAGGGTTTAAATTTTATACCCTATTCTCTTTAGCTTTGTACAACAAAGGTCTAGATCTCTTTGCACAGAAATGGTCTAGATCTTAAACTCTATGCTCCGTGTACAAAAATGAAAAAAATATCGAAATCTTAAACTCTGTGTTTATTAAGGTCTAGAAGTTAAACTTTATTCTCTGTGTCAATTAAAGTCTATATCTTAAACTATGTGCTCTGTATACATTTTTATTACATAGCAGTTATGTATCATTAACCAAATGTATATTATAGTTAGTATGTTTTAAGTAAACCGCTATACTCTATTTCCAGTAGATACATTCGTACCTTCTATCTTGTTCATTCAGCATCACTATCATGTATACATATCATGGGTGAATCATACCATATACATGTACCATAGCCCAGTTTCTAGACTGGGCAACTCATAGTATGGTGTGAGCACATGTACTACGGGTCAAGTGGTATACTAATTGATAGAATTAAATGTTTGACTTATCACCAATCTTTACTGGTTTGAATCCCTATGCTCGGCGTTAACCTCTAGTTCAAGGTTAAGCGTGCATGTTGACCGCTCGGAAAGTATTCCTTCACAAGATACATGTATGCATTTCTAATGTGTCTTATTGTATTGTAGCTTATTTCAAAGTATATGTGAAAGTTAACACATTTTATATTCAGTTCACATGACTTGTAATAAATGATTATTTCTATTCTAGTCATTTAAACTTATTTTTTTTACATAAATTGTGTAACACATTCGTGCAATATAGGCAATTCATTTGATGTCTTCCTGGGTAGGGCCAGTACTAATCATATGCAGATAGTGCATGTTGCTTACATGGCCTTGGCGGGTGATCGAACCTTCGACCTTGGTTGTTGTTTGCATGAGGAGTCCGTGACACACCAAGTAGTTTTAAGTTACAACTACTTTTATTGGCAGACCAAAGTATGTGTGATATTCATTTTTAAATACGAATGCAACATTATCTGTCTCCATGTCGGGAGATATATTAAACTGAATACAAACAAACATATTATTGATACATTCTTCAATTCTCGTATTTAGTGAGTAACTGATAACGTGCTGTTTTTTTCATCATAAAGTGTCATGTGCCGCACATTTGATGATACGAATTAAAACTCTATATGCATGAGATATGAATATATTCTTGATAATATTAGTAAGTTCTTAATTTTAAGACAAAAAGCGATATATATTACTGCAGCTAAATGGCTTTATATATAAATGGCAGTATACATAAATGATTGTATACAATAAAATAAAAGACTGTATACATAAATGACAGTATATAATAAGATAAATGACTGTTAACATAAATTACGGTATATATAAATGACTGTATACATAAATGACTATTTACAATGAGATAAATGACTGTTTACATAAATTACTGTATATATATAAATGACTGTTTACATAAATGACTGTATATGTAAATTGCTGTACATGTAAATGACTGTATAGAATGAGATAAATGACTGTTTACATTAATGACTACAAATAAATGACTGTTTACATAAATGACTGTATATAATAAGATAAATGAATGTATACATAAACGACTGTATATGTAAATGACTGTGTATATATATATCACTGTATACATAAATGACTGTAAAAATAATTGGCTGTATACATTAATGACTGTATACATAAATGAATGTAAACATAAATGACTATAAACAATAATTGGATGTATACATTAATGACTGTATACATAAATGGCAATATTCATACATGACTGTTTACATAAATGAATGTTAACATAAATGACTCTATACATAAATGGTTGTATACATAAATGGCAGTATACATAAATGATTGAGTGTATAAGATTAGATAAATGACTGTTTATATACTCGAATGTATTTGATTAAATATATATTGTCATATACTAAAAGTGTACAGGACCATAGCTCATAGGAGAACTCATAAACTCTCGAAACTTCCTCTGGAAATCTGGCTCCTAATTGCTCGAGTTCCCGGCAGAATCACGTGCGGTAAAAAACAATTATTTTAACAGCGAATGCATGATTGGACTACTATATATATAATAAATATATATATACGTTTATTGATTTAAACTTTGCAGTTTCTCATCATTTTACCCTGCCACACATTATACACACTCATATATTATACACAAGCATACATCGTGATGTAGACATATGTACATTGTAGATGTGATCATATTCATATCGGAATATTACATGGTAATTTACAATATATTGTGTATTATTTATTATGCAAGGCATATAAAGCTATCTAAGTATCTAAGGCATGGTCTAAAAATCTCTTAACTCTCACCGCGAGTCCAACTCGCTCCAAAATCTTATAAATATGAAAAAAATGCTAGTTACTTACGGAAGGACGGTGGTTCTACTCAGATTTAGTCTGAGGTCTTTCAATACCAATGAAACTAGATATGCCATATACATGTATGAGATGAAATATGTTGAAAATGGTGTATTGTTTTAGAGACATTCATATTTCACCAATTTCAATAGCTCTGGCAAACAAGCAAAAAGTGAAATTCGTCACCGAAATCTTAGTTACATAGCATATACATCCATATATCTATTCATTTCCAACGATCTAAAACAATGTGTTATTCGTGATTTCTAGTTCTTAATTGAGTGGCACATTTGAGGAAACGTGACGGCGTGTAACCAAATCCTGTTCAAAACAAACATATGAAAGGAATTTACTTTCTTAAGTAAGCTTGAAACTATATAGTTTTTTAGATACACCATGCACATATCATTATCAGCCATTAATTAATGAAGGACATTACTATACGCGAAAAAAAAAATCAGGAGAGAGGTTCTCTCCTTATCTTATCCTAGTAATACATGCATACATGTTTGACATTAGGACAGGTTTATCATTAACAGTACACATGTGTTTGTGACCATCGTCGAAAGTGTGAGTTTTTCCGTCTTTGGCTGCCAAGCAGATCCTTCCGCGTTCCTTTTAAATACTTTAGAACCAAAGCTTGCATTATTATTGGGAATACATGAGCGTAAAATGTAGAGCAAGGTAGTCTCTGTTAATTAAGGTTAAACAAGTAAAAAAAACCATGTTATGCGTAATAATTACAATTTGCTTCTCATTCAACATGAAATCGTGAAGGAACCAATCATATGTTTGCATCGTGGCTTGGTAGGAACGACTTTTGAAATAACGAATGAACTCAGATCGCGGGATACGGTGAGGAAAATGGAATAGCATATTTGCCACTATTATTAACCGAAGTTTTTAGATGGTTTAGATGGAAGGAGTCTCGCATATGGTTTTCCTAAATTAAATACTTAGATATTGGAACAAACAAATTCCACCAAGATTATAGTTTTTGACACATGTCAGCATGTACAACAAACTGATACACGTTCTGGGAAAATGTCGACACGAAGCAAGTTGTGACCCATGCAAATCGTGGAACAACATGACGGAGTGAGCATATTTAACTATTGTTAGTCGTTAGTTTTCGCATGATTTTTTCTCATTGGCTTGGCTCAAGCGAAATAAATCATACATTTTCTTTTCAAAGCAAATAAGGGAATAAAAAAACTACAAGACATGGAAGAGGATTGTCACTTGTACTGTTGTCCTGTCATAAGATAACGATCTGTACCAGCTGGTATCATGCATGTATTTTCCGCACACGAAGCATTCTTGTCAAGCTATCTTTCAATATAAACACCTGACAGAAAAATTTACACCAAATAGCCATATGGAATTACTTAAAAAAATCACAATAACAACTACCATGTTTTTTTTTCTTTATTTTCTGTTGTTGTTTTTCTTTTAAATGAGTATCTTTGACATTGTTGTACATTTTTTGTGTACATGTTTCTCTTAGCAATATCTTCTCTTGGATACAACTGATACTGAAGCATTGTTTTGCAGGAAACTATCACGACATTTGCTAAACTCGTCTGTTGTTTATATAATGTATTCGTGATGCATCAAGTAGTTTTACAGGTGTATGTCAAGATGTTATCAAAATTAAAAGGGATTATAAACTTTTATTTATATATTTCACAACTGTCCGAAATATGATCATATTTGTTTATTTAAGAAAGGTGATTTATCAAAACAACTATTTCAAAATCAAAACAATTATGAGACCAAAGCAATTTATATTCATTACTCAGTATGGCCCCAAAGTTGTATTTTAAATACATTTGTTAATGTGCTGATTTTAGGCACGGGCCATGGTCATCTTCGTTTCTGTAAGCCCAGTGACTAGTATGTGTTTGCCCGCCGTGCGATACTAGTTCATCAGATAGATATACACCGTGTCCTTATGTTTCGAACTAGTATCCGACCACATATTTCACTTAAGTGCTGACATCCTGGTACACTCATATTCGCCCTGTATCTAACTCAAAGTCCAGCTTCATTGTTACTATTAAAGGAGTGTCTACTAATGTCACGGTATTTTCCCTTACGTGTATGTACCGCTTGTTTGTTTGGATTGAAGTAAAAAAAAGTGCCTAACGGTGGTCACAAGGCAGTCTGAAGTTAGTTCGATACTCACGTTTCGTCTTTTTGATGTTCAACCTGAAATGTTGACTGACCGTCATTGTGTCAACATATACTATAATTGAAGAGATACACACAAAACTCTTGAATGACGAAAAGCAAATATCAAATTAACGTGTATCTGCTAGACCGAATGTATCTGTAATAATGTCTTTGTTCTATGGTGTTTAGCGTCGCTTTAAACAGTTGATCAGTTAAAATACGACGGTGTCTACTTTAGACTGTTTCATTAGCGCTGCAACACTAGAGAATCATGCAGCAGACACATGGTATGATACCCCACCCAGTCCTAATATACTGACACTGGGCCAATCAGACCTAGAACTATCTTCTAAATGTTGAACACCAAGCGAGCAAGCATCTAGTACCATGTTTCGAACCCACGACCTTCTTCATGCGGGGCTGGCAATCTACCACTAGGCCACGCTACTGTGTGTAATAAAATCACAGACTTGCTTTGATTAACCTTTATATTGGTATACACCCTCTTTATCCATCATATGTTAGTTGTATATAAAGTTCATTAGGCCATATTAAAGTAATTGCTAGATTATCATCCTCGCCCGCCCCCTAATTTAGAGCCGCCCGACCTTTTTTTTTTTCATAATGAAAAATTTAAAAAAAAAAAAACAACATCAAAACTTTTAAAAATGAAAATAAAAAAAAAATCTTCTCGCCCTCCCCATTTTTAAGAAAAAATTTGATGATAATTTAGCAATTAATTTATTATGGCCTTAAGTATATTTAACTATTATAATTGGTGCTTCATCATCTGCTGTACATAGTTACATTCTTTATAAAAACAATTTGTAAAACTCCCTTAAGTGATTATTGTCTTAAAATGTATGTTTATTACTATGGTCAAGTCGGTAAAACGTGTAACATACTGGCATTTAATGTCGCAGCCATTAATATAAAATAAGTATTACACTCTGTTGAGGCGGCACACTTCGTCTAAAATAAACAGAGTTTTTCGGAAAGTTGACAATATCATTAGCGCCATGTATCAACAGAATATCAATCTGTTAGCCCTCACTGGCATCATAAATGACGCTAAATGTTCAAACAAAAACTCAAATTCTTATTTTGTGTTATTGCATGCCATCTTGGCTAACAGAAGACTAACCTTACCACTCTTTCTTGGACGATCAACTCGCGAACTCGGGATGGATTACCAGTTACGTTACCGTCACGGTAATCGAGCCGGGCAATCTTATTATAAGAACCACTATTTTCGTTTTCAATCCCAATAAAGGTTTTCATAATTTTATGATGCACATAGAACTGAAGTGAACATGCTGTAACAGTGCAAAATAAAATATGTTTAAAATAAAGATGTATTTACTTATACGCCATTGCACGATAATATATATAATTTGATACAGTACCTTTATACGTGTACATGTGTATCTATGAATGTGTGTGTCACCTCATATCATCCACCACACACGTGACTAATGACATGATAATAGGCATACAACAGTTACACACGTATTCTATTACCAAACTGATATGTGTACATATATTTATACACATGATATCCATCGATAGAGTCAATCAGATTGTGTAACATACAACGTTATATCGTTATAACGGCTATGTGTTATATCATGATACTTTATCTTCATATTGAAGTATGTTAACTTATATGAAATAGACATAATGACATTTTAGTCATAAATTATACAGTCTGTTGTATTATTTATATGATAAATCAAAAAAATGGATACTGTCACTGAAGGTAATTATTTTATTTTTTGGCAGTCGGTTTATTTGGTAGGAACGATAATTGTGGAATAGTTCTAAGATCGTTATGTCAGGTTTTATCACATTGTGTCCGGAAGGTGTTCCGTGTAGTCAATACATTAATGAAAAGTTTCAGGACTGGTAGTCCGGTGTTATCACAATGTGTCTTGGTTGGGCATCGTGTACAGTCACTACATTTATATTAGGGAAGAGTTCTAAAATTGGTCAGCCCGGTGTAATCACAATGTGTCTGGTTTAGGTGTCGTGTACAGTCAATAGGTTTAGGGAATAGCTCCATCACTAGTCAGCCAGAAGTTATCACAATGTGTATGGCTTGGGCGTCGTGTACAGTCGCTACGTTTAGCAAATAGCTCCATCACTTGTCAGCCAGAAGTTATCACAGTGTGTCTGGTTTGGGCGTCATGTACAGTCGCTACGTTTAGCGAATAGCTCCATCACTTGTCAGCAAGAAGTTATCACAACGTGTCTGGTTTGGGCGTCATGTACAGTCGCTACGTTTAGCAAATAGCTCCATCACTTGTCAGCCAGAAGTTATCACAGTGTGTCTGGTTTGGGCGTCATGTACAGTCGCTACGTTTAGCGAATAGCTCAATCACTTGTCAGCCAGAAGTTATCACAATGTGTATGGCTAAAGCGGCATGTACAGTCGCTACATTTAGGGAATAGCTCCATCACTTGTCAGCCAGAAGTTATCACAATGTGTCTGGTTTGGGCGTCGTGTACAGTCGCTACGTTTAGCGAATAGACCCATCACTTGTCAGCCAGAAGTTATCACAATGTGTTTGGCTAAGGCGTCGTGTACAGTCGCTACATTTAGGCAATAGCTCCATCATTTGTCAGCCAGAAGTTATCACAGTGTGTCTGGTTTGGGCGTCGTGTACAGTCGCTACGTTTAAGGAATAGCTCCATCACTTGTCGGCCAGAAGTTATCACAGTGTGTATGGCTAAGGCGTCGTGTACAGTCGCTACATTTAGCGAATAGCTCCATTACTAGTCAACCAGAAGTTATCACAATGTGTCTGGTTTGGGCGTCATGTACAGTTGCTACATTTAGGGAATAGCTCCATCACTTGTCAGCCAGAAGTTATCACAATGTGTCTGGTTTGGGCGTCGTGTACAGTCGCTACGTTTAGCGAATAGCTCCATCACTAGTCAGCCAGAAGTTATCACAATATGTCTGGTTTGGGCGTCGTGTACAGTCGCTACGTTTAGCGAATAGCTCCATCACTTGTCAGCCAGAAGTTATCACAATGTGTTTGGCTAAGGCGTCGTGTACAGTCGCTACATTTAGGCAATAGCTCCATCACTTGTCAGCCAGAAGTTATCACAGTGTGTCTGGTTTGGGCGTCGTGTACAGTCGCTACGTGTAAGGAATAGCTCCATCACTTGTCGGCCAGAAGTTATCACAATGTGTATGGCTAAGGCGTCGTGTACAGTCGCTACATTTAGCGAATAGCTCCATTACTAGTCAGCCAGAAGTTATCACAATGTGTCTGGTTTGGGCGTCATGTACAGTCGCTACATTTAGGGAATAGCTCCATCACTTGTCAGCCAGAAGTTATCACAATGTGTCTGGTTTGGGCGTCGTGTACAGTCGCTACGTTTAGCGAATAGCTCCATCACTTGTCAGCCAGAAGTTATCACAATGTGTATGGCTAAGGTGTCGTGTACAGTCGCTACGTTTAGGCAATAGCTCCATCACTTGTCAGCCAGAAGTTATCACAGTGTGTCTGGTTTGGGCGTCCTGTACAGTCGCTACGTTTAAGCAATAGCTCCATCACTTGTCAGGCAGAAGTTATCACAATGTGTATGGCTAAGGCGTCGTGTACAGTCGCTACGTTTAGCGAATAGCTCCATCACTAGTCAGCCAGAAGTTATTACAATGTGTCTGGTTTGGGCGTCGTGTAGAGTCGCTACGTTTTGGGAAAAATTCCAGGACTGGTCAGCCTGTTGTCAGCACATTGTGTCTGGTTTAGGCGTCGTGTACAGTCGCTACGTTTAGCGAATAGATCCATCACTAGTCAGCCAGAAGTTATCACAATGTGTCTGGTTTGGGCGTCATATACAGTCTCTACGTTTAGCGAATAGCTCCCTCACTAGTCAGCCAGAAGTTATCACAATGTGTCTGGTTTGGGCATCGTGTACAGTCGCTACGTTTAGGGAATAGCTCCATCACTAGTCAGCCAGAAGTTATCACAATGTGTCTGGTTTGGGCGTCATATACAGTCTCTACGTTTAGCGAATAGCTCCATCACTAGTCAGGCAGAAGTTATCACAATGTGTCTGGTTTGGGCATCGTGTACAGTCGCTACGTTTAGCGAATAGCTCCATCACTAGTCAGCCAGAAGATATCACAATGTGTCTGGTTTGGGCGTCGTGTACAGTCGCTACGTTTAGGTAATAGCTCCATCACTAGTCAGCCAGAAGTTATCACAATGTGTATGGTTTGGGCGTCGTGTACAGTCGCTACGTTTAGGCAATAGCTCCATCACTTGTCAGCCAGAAGTTATCACAGTGTGTCTGGTTTGGGCGTCGTGTACAGTCGTTACGTTTAGGCAATAGGTCCATCACTAGTCAGCCAGAAGTTATCACAATGTGTCTGGTTTGGGCGTCATGTACAGTCTCTACGTTTAGGCAATAGCTCCATCACTAGTCAGCCAGAAGTTATCACAGTGTGTCTGGTTTGGGCGTCCTGTACAGTCGCTACGTTTAAGCAATAGCTCCATCACTAGTCAGGCAGAAGTTATCACAATGTGTCTGGTTTGGGCGTCGTGTACAGTCGCTACGTTTAGGCAATAGTTCCATCACTAGTCAGCCAGAAGTTATCTCAATGTGTCTGGCTTGGGCGTCGTGTACAGTCGTTACGTTTAGGGAATAGTTCCATCACTTGTCAGCCAGAAGTTATTACAATGTGTCTGGTTTGGGCGTCGTGTACAGTCGCTACGTTTAGGCAATAGTTCCATCACTTGTCAGCCAGAAGTTATCACAATGTGTCTGGCTTGGGCGTCGTGTACAGTCGTTACGTTTAGGGAATAGTTCCAGGACTGGTCAGCCCGTTGTCAGCACAATGTGTCTGGTTTGGGCGTCTTGTACAGTCGCTACGTTTAGGGAATAGTTCCAGGACTGGTCTTCCCGGTGCCAGCACAATGTGTCTAGGTGGGGTATTATGTGAGGTCAATACGTTTTCTGTTTTGTTAAGGCTTTATTTGATAAACATACATTCTTACTTACACCTTTATTCATTTAATCTATTTCAGGGCCGTGTATGTTGTCATTGTTCAGCAAGGCGTTGGGATATGTTCTCATTGGTACAATGACAATGAGTAAGTACACGCTGCATTTCTTATACATATACTTTAAACTTATTTATTTTACTTCGACTGTGAAACAAGTTATTGCAATTTAAACAACCAGTACTTAGTATATGCGGAACAGGTTTCGTAGCTATGATAATATAAATCTTACATTTATTAGCTAGCATTTGTCTTCTAACCTTATTTATCAACTTACATTTGTTACCATACATTCGTTATAAATGTTTATAACTTTGGCTAATAGTTATAGCACATTTAACTTTATTTAGTTTTAACTTTTTTTATTATTTGAATTGTTTATTGTTGATTTTTTTAAAGTTTATTTTTCAACGTATCAAGGTCTATCTTTTTCAAAACTTACTTTTTTATTTATTATTTTTGTTACACACTTCAGAAAGAAAAAAAGTTTTATGCTCTTCAGACAAGGTAACTGTACCCTTGACATTAGAACAGAGACCTGCAGAAATATCCAAATATAGTACTGATATTGAGTCTTTCTTGGTGATTTTTTTTTGTTTTCGTAGGCTCAGTATAATATGTATTTTAAAAAGTAAGTGATAACTGTATCACATCAATCACTTGACCAGAATGACAGCACCAGTTATACAATTATAACGAATACGTTGACCTTGAACACGTACATATTCTACACAAACATATATTGATTGTTTTATACGAAATTGCCAATGAATTATTGACTTTATTGTATGGCCGCAATTTCAACAATTTCAGGTCTCGAACCTGCTCTTCGACCTGCTCTTCGAGTCAACTAGCTGGACATTTCTTTCCTAAACCTTGCGAATAAGGTACATACTGTGACATAAATATTGAATTTGACGTTTAGATATACAGCCAAGTTGTCTTGAGCAGTCAAGGGGAGGTACAAAAGTGGCCTTTTAAAACAGACTGTTGCTGAAAACAGGTTAACTTGCCCTGAAAGCATATAAATGGGAAATAACAAATCTGGCTGTTTAAGACAGTGTCTGCTTAATACAAGTGGCCGCTTACACAGGTTTGACTGTATTTGATAATCCAATATTACTTTAATGAAAGACATGTCTATATTTATTTCTAGGTCAGATACCGCAGATTGTGAAGATTCTGAGGAAACGAAGTGCGTCAGGTGTCAGCTTTTTAAGTATATTGTTAATGTTAGAAGTATCATCAATAACAGTCGCTTATGCCATCCACAAAGGTTATCCTGTGAGGTAACGCTTATTTTTTTATAAAATACTTGCAGATTAAAATCGTTAACTAATATAACTATTCATTAACTAAGTAGAATATATCATCATGTTAGATTGTAAAATTGTGTTATGTAGGTAAACATCAGCATTTGTTCAAGTTATAAGTAGAGATGGACCCTTGTATCGCATTGCTCTTTCTGTCAGTATATAAAGCCTTTGGTAAACCTCACCAATGGTTACTTTGGTAACATAGTTTGTTATTCAACACTGAAGAAGACTAAATGTATTGTAAAAAATGTCCAGCAAATATAGTTATACTTTTCTTCTTTTCGATTTCAAGTCGAAAATGAACGTATATCAGTCGTACACATTCGGCTAGTTCCGCTATCTTTCGGCATTATGCGATTTACGGACTTTACATAGATTATTTACCTTATCGATCGCTACAGCCGCTATTTAACTGTTCGAGGTTTACATATTGTGTTACTTTATAAAATTAACCTTCAAAGGGATACCCGGCATTTTAATGCATTTTCACTTAAAGACAATAACTGAACATTACATATATCTATACTATGTAAATATGAGATTTAAATAACAAAGACCTTTCTTTTTTGAAATTGGTAAAACTCTTCTAAATGATTAAAATATGTCATGTTTTGAATATTTCGTAATCACATGAGACAAAAAGGGTTAAAATGTATATCAATTGTTTTAATTGCAGTGGCATTCGTCTAAATATAAGAAATTTACTCGTTCATAATTTCAACTAGCTTGGCACCACATGTTGTATAGAAAAATGCTAAATTAATGTATAACTCTTTTTCAATATAGAATTTCAAACTGTCAGTTAATATAAATATCAATATACTCATTGAGTCAATACATTGATAGTTGACCAATAGATTTAATGCGTGAATAGTTTAAAATGCAATTTCTACCATGCTTAATGACCCTTTAACTGTAATGTACACGTGTATTATGAGGAAATGAGTCTCTGAGACTTAGCAATAAAGAGAAGAAAAGAGCTTTATATTTCCGAAGTTAATTGAAATATTGAAATGTTTGTATTATTTGATGGCTGATGTTTTGCTAATACGAGTCTATACGTAATCTTATATTTCAACTACGAATACAATAATCTTTTTTTTGTGTGCAAAAAAACATAATATACTGAAAATACGAAATGACTTTACTTTCAACTGAAATTACTTAGGATTTAGATATACAAATTGTAGCAATATAAAATGAACATTTTATGTAATGAATAAAAACGCTGGTTTGGTATGAGACACTCTAAACGCTGGTTTGGTATGAGACACCCTAAACGCTAGTTTGGTATGAGACACTCTAAACGCTGGTTTGGTATGAGACTCTCTAAACGCTGGTTTGGTATGAGACACTCTTACAACATACGATTATTCATATGCAACAAGAAGTTAATTACACGCATAATAACAATTGAACGAAAGGAACGTTTTTTTTAGGGGGAGAGGGGGAGGTTAATATTCATTTTGACGACGTTGTAATATATATAACGTCAGGCATATATACACGTACGAAAGCACATATTCAGACTCGCTCTCTGGTATTTGCTGATATATAAATATATGACAAGTGTTTTCAGACACCATTCATGATTTTCTTTGATTTATTTTAAGCCAAATATGACCCATGAATATGTTTACATAATACAAATATCATAACATAATTATCAACAGTGAGATGGTATGACACACAATACACATATGCAATATTCAGTTTGATACATGTATGCAAGTGTACGAAATATTATAAGTGATTACTATATTTTTACTTAAACTATAGAATATTTAAGTTATTATGTTTCTTAAAGACCCACTATGAGAGATATCCATTCTTTATTTAAATAAAATATAAAATGAAAATATGCATAATAGAAACCAAAATTAGCAACGAAAAAATCGAGTGAAAATAACCAGATAATACAATTGCATTTATAATTTTGTTTCTATTCATGTGGATTGTTTATATTTGACAAAATATTTAAATGGAATTATTATTTATTCAAAACCTTCCGAAGTTCGAAAGACATTATAATATTAAATGATAAAAAGCAATAAACGGGATTGAACACATTTTTATCACATTCGCCGGGCCCGGGAAGCTCAGTCAGAATCCCCGACCGGCCATACTATATGTGATTATTAATTTTACAATTTTACTTTCCATTGTCATTCATTCCACCACTTATTCAAGTGGGAAATATATCAACTACCTGTAGATATAGGTGCGCTCGAGTACTGGTTAATAGTCCAGGATTCCAAGAATGAGTGTTTAGGTTAACTGATCGCCTTTTAGCCTTCAATGGCAAACATTTTTCAAACACATTCATATTATTCGGCCATTTTGAATACTTTCCCTGACCTTATATTTGCATACTCTTGGATGATCTTGCCTTATATAAGTGTAAGGCAATACAGTGTATTTTATTATTTTGCATTTTTCACTCCAATTATAAGTGTCGATGTTTTCGGTTTTCAGTGCCTGGGGAGAAAACATTGTCTTGATGCATCAGAATGTTGTCCTTGTCTGTTTGTTACTGAGGTATAGTGACAAGCTCAAGACATCGATCACTTTTCTCTTCATATACATCATATTCATGTTGGTTTTGCTGTGGCCGACCATACCGAGCCAGTTGCTGTGGTCTTTGTACCTCCTGAGCATGCCGGCTATATTTGTCAGTAGAGTAAGTAGAAGTTATGTCAAATATGATAATCGATTTTCAGAATGTGTAACAGGCTGACATTTTAAGTAATATTATTGGAGTTAATATTACCCACAATTACATTTGTAACTAGATAATATGTAATCGTTACTCATTTAGCCTACCTATCATATACAATACAATTTGATAGAAAACGTGCAATACACAATGTAACTATTATATTATAGAACTATAATTCAGATAAAGCTTAAATCAAATACTCAAAAAATAACTTTTTTTTTAAAATAATTATTAAAGACGTGATCGTTAAATAATGTTTCCATTTACTGCTGGGAATTAACTAATATTAAGATTCATTCTGAGGTCTTCCTCCACCAGTACACTTGGATATGCTACATATGACCTTAAACGTGTTGATAATGGCACTAAACTACATTCTTTAGTTAAATTTGAGTCAGCTGAAATAACACACCTCTGTCAAACAGATGCTCTGCAGAATATATACTGAAATAACACACCATTGTCAAACACAGATGATCTGCAGATTATATACTGAAATAACTCACTTCTGTCAAACACAGATGATCTGCAGAAAATATACTGAAATAACACACCTCTGTCAAACACAGACGATCTGCAGAATATATACTGAAATAACACACCACTGTCATACACAGACGATGTGCAGAATATATACTAAAATAACACACCACTGTCAAACACAGACGAACTGCAGAATATATACTGAAATAACACACCACTGTCAAACTCAGACGATCTGCAGACTATATACTGAAATAACACACCACTGTCAAACACAGACGATCTGCAGAATATATACTGAAATAACAAACCACTGTCAAATACAGATGATCTACAGAATATATACTGACACTGAGTGAAACCAATAATATGAACAACTTTATGGAAAGCCATTGGGTTAATATCATTGATGAAATATTGCGATAATGTCAATTATTTTAAAACTGAATATGCGCTGAAATACATTGAAATCCATATACGATAATGTCAGCTGCAGCAATTTTTCAGAATGTGCACTGAAATACATTGAAATCCATATACGATCATGTCAGCTATAGTAAAGTAAAATATGCGCTGAAATACATTGAAATTCATATACAATAATGTCAACTATAGTAAAGCAAAATTCATATACGATCATGTCAACTGTAGCAATTTTCAGAATATACGTTGAAATACATTGAAATTCATATACGATTATGTCAACTGTACAAATTTTCAGAATATGTGCTGAAAAACATTGAAATTCATATACGATATTGTCAACTATAGCAAAATATGCGCTGAAATACATTGAAATCCATATACAATAATGTCAACTATAATAAAGCAGAAAATGCGCTGAAATACATTGAAATTCGTATACGATCATGTCAACTGTAGCAATTTTCAGAATATGCGCTGAAATACATTGAAATTCATATACGATCATGTCAACTGTAGCAATTTTCAGAATATGCGCTGAAATACATTGAAATCCATATACGATAATGTCAAATATAGTAAAGCAGAATATGCGCTGGCTGAAATACATTGAAATTCATATACGATCATGTCAACTGTAGCAATTTTCAGAATATGCACTGAAATACATTGAAATCCATATACGATCATGTCAACTGTAGCAATTTTCAGAATATATGCTGAAAAACATTGAAATTCATATACGATATTGTCAACTATAGTTTAGCAAAATATGCGCTGAAATACATTGAAATCCGTATACAATAATGTCAACTATAATAAAGCAGAAAATGCGCTGAAATACATTGAAATTCGTATACGATCATGTCAACTGTAACAATTTTCAGAATATGCGCTGAAATACATTGAAATTCATATACGATCATGTCAACTGTAGCAATTTTCAGAATATGCGCTGAAATACATTGAAATCCATATACGATAATGTCAAATATAGTAAAGCAGAATATGCGCTGGCTGAAATACATTGAAATTCATATACGATCATGTCAACTGTAGCAATTTTCAGAATATGCGCTGAAATACATTGAAATCCATATACGATCATGTCAACTGTAGCAATTTTCAGAATATATGCTGAAAAACATTGAAATTCATATACGATATTGTCAACTATAGTTTAGCAAAATATGCGCTGAAATACATTGAAATCCGTATACAATAATGTCAACTATAGTAAATCAGAAAATGCGCTGAAATACATTGAAATTCATATACGATCATGTCAACTGTAGCAATTTTCAGAATATGCGCTGAAATACATTGATATTCATATACGATCATGTCAACTGTAGCAATTTTCAGAATATGTGCTGAAAAACATTGAAATTCATATACGATCATCTCAACCGTAGCAATTTTCAGAATATGCGCTGAAATACATTGAAATTCATATACGATCATGTCAACTGTAGCAATTTTCAGAATATGTGCTGAAAAACATTGAAATTCATATACGATCATGTCAACTGTAGCAATTTTCAGAATATACGTTGAAATACATTGAAATTCATATACGATATTGTCAACTATAGCAAAATATGCGCTGAAATACATTGAAATCCATATACAATAATGTCAACTATCATAAAGCAGAAAATGCGCTGAAATACATTGAAATTCGTATACGATCATGTCAACTGTAGCAATTTTCAGAATATGTGCTGAAATACATTGAAATTCATATACGATCATGTCAACTGTAGCAATTTTCAGAATATGCGCTGAAATACATTGAAATCCATATACGATAATGTCAACTATAGTAAAGCAGAATATGCGCTGGCTGAAATACATTGAAATTCATATACGATCATGTCAACTGTAGCAATTTTCAGAATATGCGCTGAAATACATTGAAATCCATTTACGATCATGTCAACTGTAGCAATTTTCAGAATATATGCTGAAAAACATTGAAATTCATATACGATATTGTCAACTATAGTTTAGCAAAATATGCGCTGAAATACATTGAAATTCATATACAATAATGTCAACTATAGTAAAGCAGAAAATGCGCTGAAATACATTGAAATTCGTATACGATCATGTCAACTGTAGCAATTTTCAGAATATACGCTGAAATACATTGAAATTCATATACGATCATGTCAACTGTAGCAATTTTCAGAATATGCGCTGAAATACATTGAAATTCATATACGATCATGTCAACTGTAGCAATTTTCAGAATATGCACCGAAATAAATTAAAATCCATATACGATAATGTCAACTATAGTCGAATAGCAAAATATGTACTGAAAACCATTGAAATAAGTAACGTTTTTTATATATATAACTGTTACAGTATTGCCAAACAGAGCTTAGTTTCGTAATAGGTAATCAAAGCTATTGTTATCAATGAGAGATATATAGAATACAACGAAACTGTTAACAAAATGAATATGTTAAAACCTTTGTCACCACCGTCGTAAGTCGTAACCCTCATTGATTGTTATAAATCTTTTCATATCACATCATTTAAATATACGTGTATGTATAAACAGTACACACTACACAGTTAGATTACAAAGGTTTACTTAATATATACATACATTACAATACAGCATTCACAGTTTCTATATAGTGCTAGAAGCTGGAAACAAATGTGTTTAATTGAAACACTATCTTCATTGCATGAGTTGGACGATCTCAATATGAATATATCTGAGTAGAACCCCCCCCCCCCCCCACTCCCCCTTTTGCAAAAAACAGACAAACTATCGCACATAAAGTTTTTGGCCAAACCTGGGCTTGAACGAACGTTGAAAATAGAATGAAGAAATATCACATACACCAGTAATATTGCCTACGCAAGTTTTTAAGTCATGAACTTTTTAATTTGAAAGTTAAACGTGTCACTGAGACGAACCGTTGTTGTAATTGAAAAAAAAATGAATTTATTTTTTCTAACTGTAACAATTTCTTAAATAAAATGGAAACAACGGTGTGAAGACAATAATCAAGCGATATCAGAAACTAAAGTTGTGCGCTTTGTTATTGTGGGAGAATAATGGTAACACTAAACAAGCTTTGGTCGCTTATTACTGGGTAAACATTGTGTGTATGGGGGATTTATTCTTCGTTATACTAACTGATCGGAGATGGATCGCAATCTAAAATAAGCTTGTTTAATACGTTGATAAACAACGTAAAACATAAATGACGCAATTTAAGTGTGTTCTCTTGAACCTTTCATCAATACCTTAAACTATTAAAGGTATTATATTTCAACATTTGATTCATTAAACTTGAGCATTATTGAGATGTTAATATTGTCAAACGATCATGTTTTATATAAATCTTGTATTTTAATATCTTGATCATTATGGCTTATCTGCTACGATTCTTAAACAATGCTTGTAATTGCAATACGATGTAATTAGAACCTTTTAATTGCCATTTCTGTTTCAAATATTTAATTCCTGCAGCTTTTAATCAGTAATTCAACCAAATACTTTCATTTCAGGTTATACAAATGTATAAAATTCACGTCACCAAAAATCCAGGACAATTATCAGCCACGTCTTCATTTTTATGTATTTTCCAAGGATTTGGGCGCTTGACCACGTCAATACTTACAACAGGAGATGACGTAATGATATATACATTTGTCGTCATAAGTTTATTTAATTTGCTTTTATTCTTGCAAGTTTTATATTATAGGCGACAATTAAAGAAAACTATGTAGCAACTGTTTAGTACAATTGTGAATTTTGTGCATCATATTTCACAAACAACAACCAAAGTCGGCAAAAGATCTGCTACATACATATTATCTGTTCTCAAGTAATACAGTGTCAGCTCTAACCATAGTGCTGTCCATCCACGTTTGTGTTATGCCAAATATTGTATTTAATGCTCCCTTCTATGAAGCGTGGAAGTCTAAGTATAGCTCCAGATTGGTCGGTGATGTGTCAGTATCATGTGGCTGGGTAAATGTGCCACAGGCAAACGTTGCATATATACCACCACAGGCCAAGTTGAAAATATTCATTACAGTAATTGTGACATGAAAATATGTGGTGATTATGCAGCACTGTTCTGAAATGTTACTATTAATATATTATTTTATAGATAATGTCCAATTATTGCTAATGGTGCCATGTGGATACTTGTTTCCTATCCACTTGGTATTATGTTGTACTAAATGGTAAGAACAGTCCAATTTGGTGTCTTTAAGTGCCAGTTATTGATTGGAATGTGTAACGGTTTCAATACAATTTACTTATCTATAATATAATTGACTGGAATGTGTAACTGTTTCACTACAACTTACATATGTATATATAATTGAGTGGAATGTGTGACGGTTTCAACACAAGTTACCTGTGTATATATAATAGAGTACTACGTGTAACTGTTTCACAACCAGTTGCTTATCTATTATAAAATTGAGTGTAATGTGTATATCTGTTTCAAAACAAGTTACCTGTGTATATATAATTGAGTGCAATGTATATTTGTTTCACAACAAGTTACATGTTTATATATAATTTAGTGCAATGCGTAACTATTTCACAACAAGTTACCTGTGTATATATGATTGAGTGAAACGTGTAACTGTTTCACAACAAGTTACCTGTATATATATAATTGAGTGCAATGTGTAACTGTTTCACAACAAGTTACCTGTGTATATATAATTGAATGCATTGTGTAACTGTTTCACAACAAGTTACCTGTGTATATATAATTGAATGCAATGTGTAACTGTTTCACAACAAGTTACTTGTGTATATATAATTGAGTGCAATGTGTCACTTTTTCTTAACAAGTTACCTGTGTTTATATAATTGAGTGAAATGTGTAACTGTTTCACAACACGTTACCCGTGTATATATAATTGAGTGCAATGCGTAACTATTTCACAACAAGTTACCTGTGTATATATAATTGAGTGCAATGTGTAACTGTTTCACAACAAGTTGCATGTGTATATATAATTGAATGCAATGTGTAACTGTTTCACAACAAGTTGCATGTGTATATATAATTGAATGCAATGTGTAACTGTTTCACAACAAGTTACCTGTGCTTATATAATTGAGTGCAATGTGTAACTGTTTCACAACAAGTTACCTGTGTATATATAATTGAATGCAATGTTTAACTGTTTCACAGCAAGTTACCTGTGTATATATAATTGAGTGCAATGTGTAACTTTTTCTTAACAAGTTACCTGTGTTTATATAATTGAGTGCAGTGTGTAACTGTTTCACAACACGTTACCCGTGTATATATAATTGAGTGCAATGTGTAACTGTTTCACAACACGTTACCTGTGTATATATAATTGTGTGCAATGTGTAACTGTTTCAATACACGTTACTTATGTATTTATAATTGAGTACAATGTGCAACCATTTCAATAAAAGTTATCTAGGTGTATATGTTAAGTGCAATGAATAAGTTTTCAATATAGGATAACTATATATATATACTCGAATGTATTGTGTAACCATGACAATGCAAGTTTACCTATGTATATATAAATTAGTGCAATATATAACTTTTTTCAATGCGATATACTTTTGGATATATAATTGAGTGCAATGTCTAACTATTTCAACACAAGTTACTGATATATATATATATATATATAATTGAGTGCTATGTATATGTTTTCAAGAGAAGTTGCGTGTGGACATATTATAATCAAATTGTCAATATGTAACTGTTTTAAAAAAAACTTATGTATTATATACTCTTTTCAAAACAAAATTTTGTTTGACGTATATACCATCCGTTATTATAAAGTACATGATTTTATCAGATGTATATGTGTATATGTATTCCGTCCATGAACACACAAAGGTATATTTGATAATTAAACAAATCCTTAATACATAAGTTGTTATATTGTTTTTCTCCCCAAATCACAACGGTTACTATAAACTTATCAGTAACTGCGTACTGCTGAATCGTCCCACACAGCAATTAATTTTTCACTGTTCTACATAGAGAGGAACACTGGATACATTACCAATCGTTCTACAAGTGCCTTGTTCCCATAGATAGTTCTCTCTTTGACCAATTATGCAGAAATAAACATTTGATTGACCAGGGTTTTTTTTTTACAATTTCGATGGTTTGATAATACCTCTTCATTTTTTTTAAATACTGCCCATTTGTTGCAGGGTATCAACATTTTATGCATTTTCAACAAAAATAATACCCAACCACTTTACACATATCTAATTTCTTGGACGTAAGAATCTTGCTACCGTCATGTTATGGATGTTATTTAGACCTAACTCCATTTTAATGGTATTTTATTCCACGTGGTTCTGAGACAGAATATGACCTTTATCGTTTACTACAGAGAAATGGGACTCTTCTAAATGAGTGTAATGTATTTTTGTCTTATTCTTTATTGTGATTGAAATTGCGTTCCCTCTGCGGCTCCAGGGTATCAAATGAGTGATTGCAAGAGTAGGGTCTCGTGCCTGTTGTATGGTGACAGCATTGAGGACCATTTTGTTAAAGATCTGCAGTTCATCTCGTATCAATGTTCTAATTTAGATTCGTGTGTTGCCTTTTTTCTATAATACGTGTGTTCTTGTGTTATTTTTGTACATTTAGATCGACTGATAACTGGACTATCCAATCCATCTATACTTCATATATCCAGCATAAACAAGTGTGCCGTAAAACCCAAGTCCATTCTATCATTCCGTTTGGGATATTTCAGTATTTCATTTTGTTAATCGATTAAATTATTTTTTTACTATATCTCTATTACAATACGCTAAATAAAAAGTCGAAAATCTAAAAGATTACATGTAGTACCGATTATAACACTTTTTATGTAGCTACACTAACATCTTTGAAAACGCACACTCATATTTGATGATTTTAATACAGAAGACGGTGTTAAAATTTCATGAAATTTGGAACAAATGGTAATCAATATCACATACATCATCTGTATGAATTTTATTTTAACACATAACAATTTGACGTAGTTTACGAAACTTCCACTGTCACTAGGTCAAAACACAAAATTCAATATCGTGTGTATGGACCATTAGCTGCAAGACATCCTGTGCATCGACGCCTCATAGACAAAATGACTGCGGCAATTTGATGCTGTGGGATAATTGCCCATTCTTGTAAGAGTGCACGGCACAATTCACGCACTGTGGCGGGTGATGGAGCACGAGAACGAATGCGACGACCAAGCTCGTCCAAGACATGTTCAATGGGAGCCATGTCTGGGAAAAGCGAAGGCCATTCCAAGCAAGCAATGTTATTTTGTTGGAGAAAATTTGTGGTACGTCTGGCACGATGCGCAGGCGCATTATCATATTGAGGTAAAGGTCCGCCACGAGGCCTACAAAAGAAAGATAAATAGGACGGAACACGTCAATCAATGTACGACTGTGCTTTAACTTTCGCTGAAACACAAACAATAGTGTTTTGCGGAACTGAGTTATCCAAGCCCATACATGAACACTACCACCTGCCAACCGGTTATGTTTAAGAACACAATATTCGGAAAAAACGTTCACTGCGTATCCGATAAAAGCGGGTGCGTCCATCAGCATAACTGACATCAAACTTGGATTCGTCTGAAAATACAACAAAACCCTTTTGCCTCTGTGTGAAACCATGATGCTTCCACGCCCAATTTACACGTGCACGTTACGTTTATGTCCGTCGGTCAATGCAGCAACTTTCTTTGGTCTACTACACCGTAAACCCTTCTCCTAACAGTAATTGGACGGATTGGGCGCCTGAGGGCAAAAACAAAAGGAACAAAAGTTGTGGAAATGGACGGGAAGTAAGGGTCATATTTTTAAACAAAGCAAGTAAATATCTATGATGTTTTACATGTTACATACCCATGCCTTCGTAGCATTCTTCTAGCTGTAGTGGATGATGGAAGCGGTATCTTCGGTGCAACATCCGCATAGTGGCATCCTGTCTCCTGGTCGTAGCACGGCATTGACCTGGTTTAGGTCGATCTTTCACGCTCCCAGTTTACATATAACGTGCTTGCAATCTTACAATTGCTAAGTGATGACAGTTGAAATGATTTGCCACTGCCCGACCACTTATTCTGGCACGCAGCAGCCCAATAGCCTGAGAACTGCTATTTTCAGAGAGTCGTGACATAATATCCGTTGTGTCAGTTCAAGTGGAAATGGTGTTTCTCGAATTAAAAATCGACTGTGTACATGTTCCATGTTGAAAATGACCGTTTGCCCGATTGACCCTTGCAGCATGTGAAAAAAGTGATAAAGCGTACAAAGCCATGTAAATGACTATAATATTGATGAAAAAATGTGTGAACACACTGTGCGAATAGTTAGGTTACCTAGTACAAAGATGCTATTTATCGTTTTATTTTTCATTTGAAGGATTTTAACTGAAATATGGAAGTTTAAACATTGGTGCGTTTTCAAAGTTGTTGAGTGTATATTAAACACTCTGGTCTCGTTTCGAGGTTAGAACATGTCAAAGCAAGAGTTTTTGATATTATTGAAATATGTTTTTTCTCTTAAATGTTTGAAAATCAGCAGTGATACTTAATACACCAAGTTAAAGGATCATTGCAATGAAGATTATAAAGAGCAATTGTCGAATACAGCGGTTGCGTATTACATGTAAATTCCCATCCGAACATGTTCTATGTACCTGATCAATGTGTTTGAAATTAGCTGACGCTACTATTAAGAGAGTTTTGCTTTTTTCTTGGTACAGAAATGTTTTTTACTTATATACCATGTCCGTTTTTCGTAGTTTTGGTGAAAATTAATTTTGTGAGTCGTTTAAGTTAAACAAGTGCTAAAGCAAACTATACAAACCATAACATATATTTCCACCATTTTCAAGTTCGTTTTGAGTTCTGTGTTTGTGACAAAATATTCCAGTAGGAATACATGAATTATTGAATACCAGCACATGGGGCATTCACACTCTCTCCAGATGCATACTATATATCTATTTTTTTAAACTTACCAGTTTACCTCCGTTATGAAACAAGTTCTTACAACTTAGACAAATCACGCTCGAAGTCTTCCTGGGTAGAACCAGTACAAAGCATATGTGGAAAAAGTTTCTTGCTCTAGGACACCAAAAATAGCCGTGGCGGAGGATCGAATCAACTACCCTCCGACCATGGGTTCGGTTCTCTACCACTGGAACACGCGCTCCACACCTATACTTTTGTTAACCTCAGTTTATACTGTACCATGTAATATCATAACAGTCGTTCGAAAGTGCAATCATTTAAAATATGCATATCAGAACAATAATGTTTTGCTTTATTGATCAGTGAATATTGTCTAATATATTTCATATTTTTCAAAGTGCTTTCAGTAAAGTATTGATTCTCAAATTTCAAATTGCTTTTCAAATATTGCTAAAATGATGCCGCCGAACATTTGATCTAGCTATTCTCACCTTATTGTCTTATTTTCATTTTATTACTACTCAAACTAAAAGGCTTTACGTCAGTTGATGAATTTCTGCTGTTCTAAGCAAATATTGAAAATTTTTGCTCTCAAGCTTTAATATTGCTGCGTATTATATGGCAATGATGGTTTTACTTCCCTATTATGAAGCATTATAATATCGATTATCTCTTTTTATAACAGATTGCCAACTCAGGAAAACTGTTACTTGAAACAAAAATAAGGCGCTTGTCAAATCAACATATATAACTGGATGTTTCAAAAATATGATCTGTAAATATTTCTCTCTCATCTCTTTTTTACAAACGCTGCACATTGTTTATATGGACCACGGACTTCATCCTATTTATGAAATAAATTTTACAATTGTTGTATACACACATGAAGCATGAATACGCTTTGCCGAATCAGAAAAAGGCCTAGTCATAACAATGGCATTGTCTTACAAACCCAAAAATGTTCCGTCTTCTCTGTCATTATCATTGCATTTTGAGATGCATTTGGCATTGTTTTGTATCTAAGAGATAAATTATAAGATCATTCCAGAATAAATAACAGATAGACAAAGAATTTGCTCTGAAAAAAAAAAATGTTTTTCTTTAACAAGACACCATATTATTTGCCACAATACAAAGAACGTTAACTTTGACAAGAAAATATAGACATACTCCTTTTATAATCTTAATGTTAATTATATGATGTTCAGTTAAGATCAACGTGTCATCATATTGTATCATCGTGTGACAAAACGGTATAACAAAGGCCCTAATCGAACGCCATATTATTAAAATATCGTTTGTCGTATCAGCAAAATATAAAGTCATATGACGTTATACAAATGGTTGCCATGACAATGCTTCACACTGTGTGTCTAAGATAGTTATCAGCTCTACTGGTCAAGGGCCAGAAGCGCATATGTTATGGTTATGTGTCCGTCGTCCTTGTCAAGTATCATTCAGTTAACTTGTAGACGCAATAGCACCCCGATTTTTCACATTTAATCGTAACTAAATGTGCACAGAAGTTATATAACCAGAAAATCTCGGACTAGCGTAATTTGACCACAAATGCCTTCTCCACAAGGCTTATAATAACATTTTTGTAAACATTTTCTTTGACAGTTCAAGCCATAGACTCTACGTGTAGCATTGCATGGAGGTCCCCTCAAAAGGTTGTTGAAGTCGGGCATTTTAGTGTCAAATTGTCATCGGCGGCGGGGCCACTGTTTCATACATAACTATATAGGAAATTACTGTTAGACAGGTAACAGCACCCCCATTTTTCAACATTGAATCTTAACCAAATTTCCACTGAAGTTAAAAACCACAATATATCGGACAAGTATTTAAACCAGAGGGAATTGATTACCAATGCAACCGCAACAGGCTTTATAAGTATTTTAAAGGAAATTTAAAAATCATTTTCACTGGAAGTTACTTGCTTCATGGCCTAGTGGTTAAGGCGTCCGCCTCGGCAGCGGGAGGTAGAAGGTTTGAATCTCAGTTGAAGCACTTGGAATTTTCCTGATGCGGCCGGTTGCTCACCAAGCAGCTTTTGGAAAGTGACTGTATACAGCATAAAGGTGTCTCATAAGCCCGGTGTGGCTGTCCCTTTCAATAAGGGTGACACTATGATAAACAAACACTTTACTGTTTACTTTTGCATGTTACGTGCATAGAAAAAGATCTAAAATCCTATGCCAAAGAAATCATATCATCTAACGTAAAAAAATGACTCAGAAAAATTCATGTAGTTCCTGTCAATGTTACATTTTTTGTGTTTTTTCTTTAATTTAGATATCGCATATTAAAAAAATAATACATGGTCGGAAAATAGACCAGAAGTTTCGTGGCTTTTGTAACACAGCAACAACTTATTCAATACTAGTAGTTGTTAGTTTAAAACAGAAATAGGGTGAAAATAGGCGGAGATCAACTATACATAACCCGCGAGTTGTAATACTGAGTGATAACTTTATCACATTATTACGTCAGGACCTATCGGTCTATCGCCGGGAATGCCGGGAACAAACGAGTGCATGCAATGCTAGTATGGCGTCTACTGAAACAGGCCCGGAGTAATGCAAGTATGCTGAACACTGACCTGATAAATAGTTAGATATACTCATCTGTTCGACGATATATGAATTTGAATTAAATATTGCTTGTATGACAAGTTTGTTATACAATAAATCACAGTTTTAATTATCATTATCATTACGAAATAGTTATAAATGATAAAAAATAGAATGATAGTTTGTCGATCCTGAAGAATATGTATTTATCAAAAAGGACAGAAATAAATCTAATAATTATACAATTATATAGTTCAATTTTTTATTTTATTTTTGTATTTATTAAAACAGGCTTCTTTTGGTATATTAATACAAATAAAAGTAAAAGTTCCTATTTTGACGATGAAACTTTCTGATCAACCCTTCCTTAAGGCAAAGACGGCACTGGATCAATTAAACACAAAAACTACTTACTAATAGACAACTATATTACGAATAAACTCAAGTTACTGTTTGGTACCTCGTCATTTTATTAAAAAATGCAAATAACAACACGCGTAAAACATGATAATGATAAGACACTCGGTAAAAATGTAGACAAGGTAAAGAAAAAACAGTATTAAAATGAAAATTGGGCCATGTGATAACTTTCTGACAAAAGTGTACTTAACTTAAAATACTAACAACTGTTACAGAAGGTTGCTAAAATACCTTTTTAACTTATGTTATAACACAACCTTAAAATAAAACATAGTTCAATCTATTAACTCAAACCGGCGAGTTCAAGTTCCATTCAGTAGTATATTCAAAGCTTTTTACCCTCATCGGCTCCATCGGAGAAACTTGAGCACATCTGTCTATGCTCGTCAATAACGTCCTTTCACGTTCTTTTGTTTATATGGTATCACCAAATACAAGCATAGTCCGTGTTTGTTTGTTTGTTGTTATTATTTTTTCTTAGGGTGTGTGAAAATATACAACAAACCAATTCTAAAACCTTGTTATAGACATGTGAAAAAGCAATGTAATAAGCAATACTCACAAAATGTTTTCATGTACATAATGTGTATGTATGACCTTTCAAATAATGACAAAAATCATATCACGGGATACGGGGAGGAAAACGGAATAATGTTTACGCCAGCGATATCACCCAAAGTACATGTATTGGCAATGAACTTGCGTTCTGATATGTCCAATATACTAACATTTGTGTGTTTTTTAACACGTTGATTGGCTTTAGAACAGCGCTTCAGAGTATTAATGTGTACATGTGTTGATATGCATGCGTTAATATGAATGTGTTAATACGCATTTGTTAATATTATAATACATGACTGTCACAGTGATTTTGCTGTGTCAATATATGTGTGTTAATATGCATATATTGTTTTAATTGACAGGTAACAGGTCTTCAAATTGACGGAGACTGAAATTATATTTGAATTCATAACTACTCTGAAATAATTCGCAGTGGCGAACGTCCTTTTATGTATAGAATCACCGATGAATAAAAAGTTTCTGTTGAAATATATTTCCGTCCTGTCTTTTATGATAACGTTGAACATAATATGGTAGCGAGAAGAGAATACCAATGTTGATCTTTGTTATCGCCTCGATAAAATGTTGATATTTTCTATTTGCTCTAAAACGGTCAATTTCAGATAACATCACTGTGCAATACAACATCTAAATAATTATAATTAAGTACAAGACAAACGACAATATACATCAAAACAACTAAAGATCTATGCATAATTAAAAACAAAGTTAAACTGATATAGATCGATGTAGGTCAAACCTATATGAGGAGCGCAAATTTACTAAATATTGGCTATGTAATGACGGTTGATGCAGTTGTCAACGACAACGTTCCAGTAAGGTTACAAAACATTATTTTGCCGGTTTTTGGCACGAAACAACTGGTACATACTTGGGTAATTCCGTCCTACTTCGGTATTAGGGGTAATCGCCCGAGATGTTCCGAAATCCGTATTTACAACTCTGGCTTCCCGTGTACTTGTACTTCTAAGTTGAAAGTTAAAGGACAGCTGAAATCAGACTCTCCCTGAAACCGCTTGAAGTACCAATTTTGTTCTGGTGGTCGGTGTTATCAATGTTTACTTAACGTATATGCCACCATATGAGCTCACTTTGCTCGCGCCGCGTATATCCTCTTGGAAATGTAGATGAATACTCGTATTAACATTAAAGTCCACGGTTTTGTTAATAAACGCAGATACGAAAATATAAACAAATATTGGTTGAGGTCAGTTCGTTTTCCTTGCAATCCATATGCTCGTTCTTTACCATCTTAAACAAATACTTTTATTGACACTCAGAATTATGGGTTGTTGTGTAAATATGCAATTTTGTTGACCACATATATAATTACCATTCTCCATCTTATTCCTAAATGCGAACTTGCCTTCAAGTTATGTGCAGAAGCGACGCGCATGCGTATTTTGATAATTCTGAGGGCTTATGCAATCAGACGTTTCATATCTCACCACTTGCCGTCCAATATTAAGATAGCCTCTGAATTTAAGTAGTTGAATGGATTTTATTCGTTTTATGGTTTTAAAGATCAGACGTATCTGCAAGAAATCAAACGCTTCTAAAATGTAAGTGCGCCTTAGATAAAGTTTAAACTAAAGTGAATGTATACGTTTATTGTTTTTCTTAACCTTTATCATACAGTTGAGAATGTCAATGTATTGAATCACTTAGCTGAAGTATTCAACAAGACGAACGTTGCCTAGTTACCAGTTCCCTTTTTCTTTTACAGTTCGTCTTATTAACGGTTCCCTGTTTTATTTGCTGTTTGTCTAATTAACTATTCTGTTTTGTTGGCGGTTTGTCTGATTAACCTTTCTGAGTTCTTTTTGCGGTTTGTCTAATTAACCGTTCTCATTTCAGTAGACGTGATATTGTTGCTACGTCTGCTATCCTTTGTACTCGTTCTTTTGAGTTTTCTACCAACGTAGATGCAGGTTTTCCACTTACGACGAGCAAACGTGTCTTTGAAGTCAGTGTCGTGCATTGTTATGAACGGCGAAATAGCAGACTGCAGAATGACTATGTATTCGAAGAAACGTAGTAAAGGATACATGTTTTCTATGTATAACGGGCCGATAACGACGAAAATCAAAAATGGCATCCATGTTAAAAATGCCAGAAGCACACGTGAAAGCGATATGCACGTGACCCTTGTGTAGCTGGCATTGTCATCAAGCATATCCAATTTTAACAAACCCGCCTTGCAAACCTTCACAACAATAGACGTATAGCACGAAGCAGTGATTAATATCGGTGTGACCCCAAAAGCGGTTACAAAAATAGCTCTGGTTATGAGCCCACCAATTTTGTCACCTTCAACGAGGAGTGAATTTATAAAACAAGCCCTTGCATCGGCATGTACAGAAGCTGTTAGCTGAAGGACCTTATAAAACAGTATTCCAAAGATTGCGACTCCGACCCAAATAGCAATGTTCAACGCAAGCATATTTCTTGAGGTAAATAACCTTAGGTACTTTCTGAAAGAACACATAATCATGATTCTTTCAATTGCCACAATCATGTTGGTTATGATAACCACAACGACGAAAATTGTTGAAATAGCCCACACATCACAAGCAATGAAAGGGTCGTTTTCCTTTGGTGTGTAGAATAAAACGAATATCAAACATGGACCACGAATTAAGCAAACACAGAGGTCGCCAAGAGACAAACCAAAGAATAAATACACGTTATGTTTTGCAAAGCGAGTGATTTTCACTGAACATCTCAAAATGAGAGTATTTCCCACAATGCCAAGTAGACAGAATATTCCAAGGAATACAGCTTCCAGATATAATTGCCATGGAAAACCGGAGAAAACGTCGCCCTCCTCGGTGACATTGCCATCAACTTCAACTGCGACACGACTTTGGTTTTTTAACCATGGTTCGGTAGAAACTGAGCTGCCTATTGTGTTTTTTGCCATTTCAATTGGTATTATCAGCTCTCTAAGATATGGATCTGAAGGAGAGAAAACGTCAGACATACTGCTAATACAATTCTCAAATTATTCAAAAATATTTATTATACGTAAACTCACAAGTACCAAATGTAATACACCATTAGATATACAAATACATGTACCATTCATATTTATTTTCTATGAATATGTCTTTGTTTTAAACCTGTCACCACAACTATTAAAAAGGGGCGTGTTTTATACCGAAAGCATAACAATGGCATCCGAATCATTTCAATTCTATGCTTGTTTTAATCATTGTTTTCCAACATAAAACTTTAACAATTCTATCGCAAATATTGTTCATATTAATCCTGGGATAAAAAGCCTTACAATACACTTGCTTCCTTGGATTAAATGAACGCGTTCAATTCGGCTGCAAAAAAAGAAATATGCCATGGAATGTGGGATTGTTGCATATGCAATTACACTCTATGAACAGACGCAATAAAATAATCGACTTGACTATCTTCTTTTTTTTTTTGAACCACCTTTCGATGGTTCGTTTATTCTCCCCGCCATAGGTGTGAGGAGGTCGGGGAGGACCACCCTCCTTCACACCGTACAAAAAGCAAGCAATTATGAAGTAATATATAATTATTATTTTTGTTTCTCTCTCATTCAACCATTCATTCCTAGTATGTATATAGTATTTCTTCTACAATGTGACGTTACTGAAAAAAAACATCAAAATATTTGTTTCTGTCTATATAGGCAATATATCAATATTTTAAATGACGGGGTGTAGAAAAAATGTAGTCGGGGGGGGGGGGGGGGGGGGGAAGGATTTTGTCATGTGAGGTTGCACATTTGTTTTAAACATAGATTATGTACATTTCAAACTATTTGTGTTGATACATTTGTACACAATTTAAATTATGATGAAATCAGTGTTTGTATAATACCTCAATCTTCACTTAATTTATCAAACCTACCATTCTTAATGTGAATCCACTTGTTTACCTCATGCAATGCTCTCATATTACCTATTAGCCCATGAAATAAAATTTTGTTATTCAGACGTCTGCTTGAGTAAATATATATCTTAATAGCAAGAAGTAGGATATTTTCTGCTAATGCATTTTGACTGTTTGATTTAGTTCCAAAAATTAATTGGATTTCATTAAAGCAAAACTGGACATGTCTTTGCTCGAGATATTTACTTATATCTGAAAACAATGTTCTTATATGATTACATTGCCAAAACAAATGTTGCAGTGTTTCTGTGTGTATATGACAGAAAGTACATTTTTTCATCAGATTTGATATTGATTGAAGTTAAGTATCTATTTGTTGGAATGATCCTATGTAGAAGTCTATATTGCAACTATTGAAGCTGAGTATCTTTAGTTATTTAGAAAGTAATATTGTAGTATATTTTCCAGTCATTGTCATTTATATTACGTATATATTTTATTCCATCGACATTGACCAGCCGGTCTGTCATTGTTTTTATTTAGAATGTCGTAAATTGGTTTAGTTCCCGACTTTTTCGGTAAACTGTGCAGATATGAAATAGGATAAAAGGAGCTGGTTCTTTTGAATTATCATGTTCATATCCATTTAAATGCCATGAAAATGCAAATAGTTCATTTTAAGGTTTGTATTTTTTATCAAACTCTTCCTTAGTAAATAAATGTCCATTTTCATTAATAATATCATTTATATATCGGACTCCTTTGTTATACCAACTTTTAAGGAAAAACTTTGCTTTACAATTACTAGACTCTGATTGTAAATAATTGGCAGATTGAGGATTTTTTCATATGTATCAACTTTGTTAGAATCTTATAAATTCACATATGCCTGCATGGCATCTTTCCAGTAGCTTTTCAGGGTAATGTTTACTACAAGATAATATCTTATCTATATCAAGAAAAAAAATTGTTTAATATCGACACATTCCATCTGAGTCGCTTTATCCAAGTATTTTAGGCTTGCTATGAAGGTTTTAAATTAATCATTTTTAACCCTCCTTCTGAATAATATTTTGTAATAACTACATTTTTTATCTTTGCGGATCCTTTCCATATGAAGGTATAAAACATGTCATTAATTTGTTTAATATAGGTGTCTGGCGGGTTTGGGAGAAAAATGAAAATATGATTTAAGGATGGTAATAATAAGTTTTTAAAGACTGTGATTTTCCCAGTTGGTGTAAGAAACCTTCTGTTCCAATATTGCAGTAATTTTTTGATTTTTTCAGTTTGTTCCTTAAAATTTAGTATTATTATTCTATCTAAATCAGTGCTAAATGTAATGCCTAGCAATTTGAATTCATTTCTGCCACATGATAGTTTCCATTTTGTTTTCATTGAATATGAACTGTATTTCTTTGATCCATTCTTGTCAAAATTGATTTTAACTCCAGAGAATTGTGAAATGTAGTGTAGTTCGGAGACAGTTTCATTAAGTGAAGTGTCTGATCCATCTAGCAAGATTGAGGTATCATCTGAGATGTTAATTCTCTTTATATTTTCATTATTTTTTATTCTAATTGTTAAAATTTCACTACAAAAAATAAAGATGTATTGTGACAGAGGATCTCCCTGACGGCAGCCGCGCCCTAAACTGAAAAACTCGGATTAAAAACCACATTGATTAACTGATGACTGAATATTATTATAAAAAAAGTTTGATCCAGTTTAAAATTGAATCTCCAAATTTAAAAAAAGTCAAAATCTTTTTGATGAAAGACCAAGAGAGAGTGTCAAAGGCTTTCTCAAAATCTATTAAAAGTAGTAATCCTGGAAGGTTTTTTTCTTCAGAGAGATGTAAAATGTCATATAAAAGTCTTGCGTTGTCACCTATGTACCTACCCTTTATAAATCTTGTTCTTCACTTATAAGTTTATTCAACATTGTTTTTATTCTGTTTGCTATGGAGTCTGAAGCTATCTTGTATACAATATTTAATAATGATATTGGTCTCCAGTTTTTTAAAAGATCGCGTGACTTATTTTCTTTGGGTATGCATGTAATAATACCGTGCCGTTGAGTTATGGATAATGTACATTTTTTAAGCCCAAAATTGATGGATCTGACTACAAAGTGTCCTATTTTTTTCCAAAACATTTTATAAGAATTACTAGAAAATCCGTCACTGCCTGGACATTTGTCATTCGACATTGAAAGTTTTTGATGCCTCTGAATAAGTAATTTTTCTTCGAAATGTTATGAATCATTGTAAGATAATTATGGCACATCAAACTCTTTTAATTCTTTTTCCAAATCAACATCAATCTGTTCGTTTTCATGACAGGAATATAGACTTAACTATATTCATTTATAGATTGCGATCTGACTTTCCAAGACATTATTTAGATGGAAGTTAACCCAAGCCTATTTATGCATTTAGTTCACTATTCAAATGACTTTGTTCTCACACGATGATATCTATACAGGATATCTCGTGGCCTAAAGGTCTGAGTGCCGTATCAAGATAACTTACTTTGCGCTGTTGAGGTCATCGAGTCGATCAGCTTAATTTTAAAACCTCGTGTGAGAAAATTCAGCAGTTACTTGAGAAGGAAGGTGGTTCAAATCAGCTGTATTCTCAGATATACCAAATATAACTTTCGAATTGAATTACTGCATTGAATAACATTTTTTTCCCAATAAGTAGTGTATGTATAATTCGTTGAAAATGTCTCATATTGGCTTTTCATTTGAAACGTTAATAGTATCAGACGAGCATTGTTGAAAATTGATATATTATTCTGTAAAAAAGGATTTCATTTTATTCTACTTGGTGTTTCATCTGAAATACATTTTAAGGTCATGTTTGCAATGGTTTTATAATGTCTACTGTCTGTAATATCAAAAGCATTAGTACAAAAACATTTCCTTGGGATAATTGAATGTATTATACATTTATTTTACATTTAACCTGACTCGTATGTCATTATCGGTAGTTGCCTAAAATATGTCTATCTCTAAGAGAGCATAATATATTAATCAGGGGATAAAAAAGAAAGAACTGCACATAATAAAAGAAAATGGGGATAATATATCTTTACTATTGATGCTACACGGATAAAGGTAAATAGGTATAGGTACACACAAGTTATAGCAGCATATTTCGAGTTCAAAAATCAATTTACTATACACGTATTTGGCAAAGTTATCAATGGACAAAGTTGCTTTATTTTGGTAATTCAATGAGCAAAGTTGATATATTTAGTAATTCAATTAGCAATGTCGCTATTTGTAGTAATTCAATGAGCAATTCCGCTATCTTTAGTAAATTAATGAGCAATGTCGCTATATTTAGTATGTCAATGATCAATATTTCTATATATTGGTAATTCAATGGGCAAAGAAGCTATATTTGGTAATTCAATGAGCAATGTCGTTATATTTGGTAATTCAATGGGCAAAGTTGCTATACTAGACAATTCAATGGGCAACGTTGCTATATTTGGTAATTCAAAAAGCAATGTCACTAAATTTGGTAATTAAATGAGCAATTTTGCTATATTTGGCAATTTAAATGGCGAAGTTGCTATATTTAGTAATTCAATGAGCAATGTCGCTAACGTTAGTAATTCAATGATCAATATTTCTATATTTGGTTATTCAATGGGCAAAGTAGGTTTATTCGGTAATTTAATGAGCAATGTCGCTATATTTATTAATTCAATTAGCAATGTTTGCATGTATAATTAGTAATTCATTGCGCAATGTTGCTATATTTGGTAATTTAAATTAAATGAACAATGTTGCTTTATTTGGTATTCCAATGGGAAACATTGACAGATTTAGCAATTCAATGAGAAATACTCATGTATTTGGTAATTTAGTAGGTGGAAATGCTATATTTTGAAAGTTAATGGGCAATTTGGTAGTTCAATGAACAATATTGCATAATTTTGCAATTCAGTTGCCAATAATACTATTATTATGAAGATAATTGGCAATTTTTTGGGGCTGTGTCACTATATTTGTTGGCAATTCACTGGACAATGCTACTATATTTGGAAATTCCTTAGACAACATTGCTTTATTTTGTAAGCCAATCGGCAATGATGCTATATTGGTATTTCAATGGCTAATGCTGCTTTATTTTGAAAGTCAATGGACATGAATATACATATATACATGTATATGTATATTCGTTAGGTTATATTGCTTTATAGTTGACACTTCAATGGGCAAAGCTACCGTGTGTTCTAATTTAGTTCTGCTGTTGGTAAACCAGTATTTACAACCCATATTGTAATTATGAAAAGTGAATAATGAAATAATGATACTACCCTCAGAAGTAAATTCTTCAGTGTTTTACTATCATATCAGATTTCGGAAGATGGACATATATTTACGAGTATGTAGCATTGATGTTTGAAATATTAATTAATATGTCTTTCTTAAAGGGTATGTTTAAAGTATTTAGCTAGATTTATCAAAATAGTTTTAAACGTAAATTTCATTAATTCAATAAACTTAAACATAGAAAGTATTTGAAAATATCATTATTTATATAGCAGTTATACATAGTTAGGACTACTGCTGCTGCATCTGGTTATCCGATGGTCAATCCAGCGCTTCTTGATGCTCCATATGACAATTTAATGTGACATATTGCCACATTTGTGAATTATAAAGAAAAACTGCTAGATTTACATGTTTTAGTAATATTAACAATACTGCTATATTTGTTAATTCAATTAGCATCATAGCTATATTTGGTATTCAGTTAACAATACTGCTATATTTGGTAATTCAGTTAGCATTACATGTATAATTGATTTTCAGTTAACAATACTGCCATATTTGGTAATTCAGTTAGCATTATATCTAAATTTTGTATTCAGTTTACAAAATTGCTTTATTTGGTAATTCAGTTAGCATTATATCTGTTAGGTAACGTCTATATAGCTGTCAGAGTATTATACTATACATATTGCATATATGTGTAATGATGTAATGACTTTATGTGTACACTGAATAAATGGTATCCAAACATGGTGTCAGAAGTGGGTAAGCCGTTCTGAAATCGACGATCATCTATGCGATATACTGACGAATGTATAAAAATACAGTCGTATTTCAATACTGGAAGTATCAGTTATTTTATTTAAACGATGGCGGCACACGATGGCATACCGATACCAGCGCAAGTTGATGTTAAAGGAGACATGACCGGCAATTGGAGATTCTTCAAAGACCAGTGGGAAAACTACGAGGTTGCGACCCAGCTGAGTGAAAAGGACCAATAAATCAGAATTGCTACTCTTCTTACAGGCATGGGTAAGGATTGCTACCATATTTATCAGAATTTAAACATTTCTGACGAGAATAGAAAGGTAGAAAAGGAGCTATTGAAAGTGCTCACGGACCACTTTGAACCCAAGAGAAATGTCATATATGAACGATATATATTCAATACCACGGAACAGAGACAAGAAACTATTGACGGGTATGTCTGTAGATTACGTGAACTGGCCCGATCATGTGAATTTGGTAATATGACAGATCAGATGATTAGAGATCGTGTTGTGTTAGGAATCCGAGACAGTTCTGTCAGTGCAAGGCTGCTCTGAGAGTCAGATTTAACATTTGAACGTGCACTTTTCCTGTGTAGAACGAGTGAACGCACAGCTTCACAGCTTCAGAAAAATAACATTAAATGAACAGTCTTCTGTGCATAATACCTCATCGGAAAAAGTATTTCTGAAGAAACCTCACATGTACTCAAAATACAAGGGGAATCACTCCGTACAAATGAAAAATGATCACATGGAATCAAGGAACTATAAGTACTGTGGTGGAAAGCATTGAGACAAGATAACTGATTGTCCAGCCTACGGAAAAACTTACAATAAATGTAAAAAGAAGAACCACTTTAGATTAGTATGTCGCCAGAATAAACCTAGACATGTGCATGGAGTGGAACAATATGAATCTGATACAGATAGTAACAATGAAGACTTCTGTTTTACTGTTTAATCAACACATGGGAGACAGTGGCTTAGCAACATAAATTTTGCCATTTTGGTGCAGAATGGCAACCCCATTATGACCCCTTCAACAAAAGTTTACATCTGCATGGTGGGGATTCGCATCTTAAGCCAATGGGGAAAGTAGATATACACTGTAAAGTCAGAGAAAAGTCTGAGAATTTAACATTCTATGTCATAGACACTGATCAAAAGCCTTTATTATCTGCAGAAGCATGTGAATCACTGGGACTACTTACAGTAAACATTGTTAAGCAATTGAGTATGGGTGCAACACTTCTGACACAGAATGATATATTGGAGGCATATTCAGATGTGTTCACGGGACTAGGTACATTCCCTGCAGAGTACCAAATTGAACTTGATCCAAATGTGAAACCAGTGCAGCATCAACCGAGAAGAGTTCCGCAAGCTCTAAAGACGGAATTGAGAGAAGAAATCGACAGATTAAAAAAAGAGGTGTTATAGCAAAGGTCACTACTCCGACGGATTTGATCAGTAGCATGGTAGCTGTTAAAAGGCCAGGCAAACTGCGAATATGTATTGACCCATCGGACCTAAACAAGGCTATAAAGCGATCACACTACCCCATGCCAACATTGAGTGATATTTTGCCAAAAATCACAAATACAAAGGTATTTACTGTATTGGACGCCAAAGAAGGGTTCTGGCAGATCAAACAAGAGAAGAAGAGTAGTTTCCTAACAACATTCTGGACACCGTTTGGCAGATGCAGGTGGTTGCGAATGCCATTTGGAATTTCGTCTGCCCCTGAGGAATTTCAGAGAAGACAACATGAGGTCATTGAAGGTCTTAATGCAGCCGAAGCAATTGTCGACGATATTCTCGTATACGGTTCAATCGAGACGATGGAAGCAGCAATTCAGGACCGTGATAAAAATCTGTGTGCCGTGCTTGACAGAGTAAGAAAAGTGGGCTTAAAGCTGAACAAATACAAAATAAAATTCAGAGGTACTGAAGTGAAATACATGGGTGAAATACTCACTTCATCAGGTGTTCTTCCTGAACCTAACAAGGTAAATGCTATAAGGGAAATGCCCAGACCAGAAAATGTGAAGGCAGTACAACGCTTCATTGGGCTAGTCACATATTTTTCAAAATTCTGCCCACATTTGTCAGAGAAATGTGAGCCCCTGCGAAGACTGACTGTAAAAGATGCTGAATGGTCATGGCAATCACAGCAAGAAGCAGTGAAAGAGACTGTCAGCACAGAACCGCTGCTGAAGTACTACGATGTACACCAAGAAGTCACGATCCAATGTGATGTCAGTGAAGTAGGACTTGGTGACCGTTCAAGATGGAGTCGTTTATAATGGTAATCGTATAGTCATTCCAAAAGCATTACGAGCCGAAATGCTGTCGCGAATACATTCGAGTCATTTAGGAATAAGTTCATGCTGGCGAAAAGCTCGCGACTCGCTATACTGGCCAAACATGAAAGACGAGTTCAAAGACTACATCGGAAAATGTAGCATATGCATTGCGCTAAGCATCGATCAGCAAAAAGAACCGCTCATAACTCATGATGTGCCCAACCAGCCGTGGTTGAAACTAAGTATAGATCTTTTCGCGTTGAACAAGAAAGACTATCTCGTGACGATAGATTATTATTCAGATTATTTTGAATTAGATGAACTGCAGAGTACTACTACATTTACAGTGATTATGTGCTTAAAGAAACATTTTGCACTTTAAGGATGTCCTGATGTGGTCATATCGGACAATAGCCCACAGTTCAGTTGTTCAGAATTCAGTAGTTTCGCTACTGAATGGGAGTTCAAACATTCAACCATATCATAGTCAATCGAATGGTAAGGCTGCAGTTAAAATCGCGAAAAAGTCTGTTAAAGAAAGCAGTCGCGTCAAAAACTGACATATGGAAGTCTATTCTTGACTGGAGAAATGCGCCAACTGTTGACATGCAGTGTAGTCCGGTACAGCGACTCATGTCTAGGAGAACAAAACATTCGCTTCAAATGGCGAAATCCCTCTTACAGCTAAAGGTTGAGAAGAGTGTAATGGAAAATTTAAAGCTCAAACGCCAAAAGACGAAGCTCATTTATGATTAAACCGCAAAAGAGCTTCCTGCGCTTGAAATCAGTCAAAACATTCGTATGAAACCTTCACCGAATGATGGTCATAAAAGATGGAAACTTGGTATGTGTTCCAGGGACGTAGGAAACCGTTCATACATTGTGAATGTAGATGGCGTAGACTATCGAAAGAACCGCCGTGATCTGAGGGTGACGAAGGAAGAAGTCCAGTCTGGTGTGACGAAAGAAATCGACTCTGGTGTGACGAAAGGAATAGAACTGATAGACACTCATGTCGCAAATGAGAAATCAAATGAACTGACACAGACAGAAAGGTCTAGTAGGCAAGATTCTGTAGAGCATGATTGTGTGGTTATGACACATTCTCCAATTAAAATAAGACATTCTAACAGATCAAACAGTGGCAAATTGCCAGCAAAATTTGATGATTATCTAGTATTTTAGTCTGTAATGAGCAGTGTGAAAGGCTTTAAAACTGTTTAAGACAATCTGAGAAGTAATTCGAGATAATTTAGTGTTTAAATGTTTTTACATAATTCTTTACAGGAAACAAATGTTAAGACTTTCATTGTTTATAATTATCAGTGCTTTAAGGGCAACTTAGTAGAACAATAGTCAGTGACTCTTATAAAGGAGAAGTGTTGAAGTAACAATGACATTAATTTATCTTTTTTCAGTTAATAAAACTTTGTTATCACGTTGCAGTTACTGTTTAGATTCTAATGTTTGATTTAAAGTTAAAAGTGTTAATTTGTATATTAATACTTTCTAGTCAAGTGCTTGTAACAGTCAGTTACTGGTCAGTAATACTTGCCATGTAGACATTTGTAAAACTCAGCCTATTTGTAAGAAAATGGAGATGTTAGGTACCGTCTATATAGCTGTCAGAGTATTATACTATACCTATTGCATATATG
The DNA here is from genome assembly GCA_029582155.1 of Panopea generosa. Lineage (NCBI taxonomy): Eukaryota > Metazoa > Mollusca > Bivalvia > Adapedonta > Hiatellidae > Panopea > Panopea generosa. The sequence goes on from CM055907.1 coordinate 35,029,787, forward strand.
TGTAATGACGTCATGACTTTATGTGTACACTGAATAAATGGTATCCAAACAATATCTATATTTGGTAATCAGATAACAAAATTGCTTTATTTGGTAATTCAGTTAGCATTATATCTATATTTGGTAATTAGATAACAAAATTGCTTATTTGGTAATTCAGTTAGAATTATATCTATATTTGGTAATCAGATAACAAAACTGCTTTATTTGGTAGTTCCGTTAGCATTATATCTATATTTGGTAATCAGATAAAAATGCTGCTATATTTGGCAACATAATTAGTAATATAATTGTTACAATTCATATTTTAATAAACAATACTGCTTTGTTTAATTATTAAGATAACTATGTTACTTTATATTTGGCAATATTGAATTAACTTCGCAGTATTATCCGTTTTCACTGGCATATAGCTGGTAAAAAGACTTATTGGAAACAAAGCGCGCAACCTGAAAATAGAAACAATCTTCTCGGATTTATTGAGTCTTGCTGAGGCGAACTGTTCAATGTAACACGCATCATCCGTCTTCAACAGTATTCCATATATAGAGTATCTTACATGAGTGCTCATTTATTACAAAATATATTAAATAAATTTGCAAAAATATATTATGCACGGCTAAGCCGAGCATTATATCAAATTGGCAAACGAGTTTAATAAATTTGATGAAATTTAAGCACGAAAGTAAGATTAATTTTATCTCATAACTCAGGAACGAGAAAAAATCGGACAATTTTGTTTCCGTTAATCATCATATGACATAACGTTTCAAAATAACCCCAAGTCATCATATGACGTAACTGTAACGTCCGAAAAGAAAGAAAACATTTTCACGTCTTAATAACTCTCATTCGTTAACTTGAAAGCTACCAAAATCCTTACACATATAGAAGAAAGATGATAGTTTTGTTTGGTAGCAAATTAATGGAAATACTTCCATAAACATCACATTTTTCTTAACAAAATAATAAATCTGTCTTTGACGTCGTTTTAGTACTGCATAACGTTTTCTAAGTGGCGGCCTTTCATCAATTTCTCTTGTTTTACTCTGTCTATGAAATTTTTAGCAACGTTTCCACACATTTCTTGGTTGATTTTCTTTACTTCTCGTTTTATATTTTAAACAACATCTTGGTATCATCTTGCTTAGGTTTGTAAACATCTGACTTCAGATAGCCCCAAAGGAAGTAGTCACAAGGGTTCAGATCAGGACTGTGAGCCGGCCAGGAAATTCCACACTCTTCCACGTCAGGGTATCGTCGGGATATCACACTGTCATTGAACATATGCAGACAATCTAATACAACATTAGATGTGTGTGCGGTAGCACCATCTTGCATAAACCAGAAGTAATGCATATTTTGTGATTGCCTTTGAAGCTATGGAATACATGTGTTTCTCAGAAGAAAATGTTCGTCTCATTGAATTTTCTGGACTGTCACAGATCAATTTTCGGAGTGAACTTCCTTGCTTCTTATCGACTTTGGCCGATCCGATTTTGGAGCATCATCTACCGATCTACATCGTTCAAATATATTCATGATCACGTAAATATGTTTCCAGCTCACCGTCCAATTCTTAAAAATGATTTTTAAACTTCCTTTTTATATCTGTGACACATTTGTTTTCGTTATATTTTATCACAATGAAAATACGCTGAACCGACGTTAGTTTCGTAGCGCCTTTATAAAAAAAGCAATATTTGAGTGACGTCATAACGTTGCAACGTTATTAATTTTAGCGCGTTTTCGTACAAGTAGCTAAAACGTCAACGTCAGATCATTATTTTGATGTAAGTTCCATCTAAAAAGTCTTTTCGGACACCCTTTATAATTGCGTGGACCCTTCTGTAGTTTCTCTACATATCATGGCAAACTAAACGCTTCGTAAAAGTTATTTAGTTTAACTGTAACGTGTTGTTCATACTTATTTTGATACAAAAGGGTTACGGTTGCAACCCTTAGTATAACAAAAACTTATTTTGTTACACCAATGGTCACGGTGGCAACACTTAATGAAACAAAAATTGAATTTCTTTGCGGTTATAAATAAACCTTTGTGTTACGTAACAAAAATATACTTTGTATCACTAAGGGTTGCTGCTATAACCCTTAGTATAACAAAATTAGAGATGTTGGACGTTTGTTAACATGAAGGGCTTTTAGTAAATTCTGTAACTAAAGGCCTTCCGTAGAAACAATGTTGCGTAAGAACATGAAAAACTCGTGCAAAACTCATCTGGGGATGTTTATACAATACATCTGCGAATTCTCAATTCAATCCGATTATAATTGACCAAGATATTCATTGTTGAATTATACACACTCATGAACGGTGGCTATATTTCAATGTCATAATGAAACCTGAAGAAAAATAGTAATAAGGGCTTACATTAAAGCCCGAGTTTCTTTGCAGTTATCGGCACAAGAGAATTATTCTGAATTGTGTCGTATACATGATAGTTCTACTGTAACATTATGAACAGTTTTTCGTTGGGTTAAGAAATTTAAGTGGGTCGGCATAGCCTGCAAGAAGATAATTGCCCAGATAGGTCTATCGTTGCAGCAACAAATAGAAACGTTGGTGCTGTTAGATCTATGGTAGAAGAAGATAGACGGTATACTGTTTCCCTGATAGCTTATAGTCTAGGCATTTCAGAAAGCACTGTACATCATTTCTAAATAACTGTTTGAAATTAACGAAGCTTTGTGTCAGATAGAAACTCAATTGCTGACACCGGAATAAAAGGTCAAGCGTTTAGATTGTACTAAAATTGTAATCCTAGGAAAAATTCTGGATGCTCATTGAGGACGAAACTTGGGTTTATGATTTTGAGCCCTAACGGCGCATCAATTACAAACAATGGCTTAGTGAAAATCAGACTCGGCCGGCCGAAGCAAAGAGGACAAAAAGCGCGAAGAAGTTTTAATAGCCATTTTCTTCAAATGTAGAGGTCATTTTATAAAAATAAAATACTTAAATCTATCAAAACGTTTTATCAAAATAAACGCCCGAGTAAAGGTTTGGAAGAGATGAGATAATTCATGACAATGCTTCTGCCCATAAAAGTAAAAGTGTACAATCTTTCTTAGAACAAGAAATGATTATTGATGTTAAACTTTTTCCTATTTCCCATGCTAAAAATGCTCGTAGGTAAACGGCTTGCTACTAAAAGTGCCCTTGGGCCTGCAATTCTTCAGTGTCTGAACAGTATACCAAGGGAAGACTACTTTGTGGTATTTAGGTCGTGGACAGCAAGTATGTATCTGTGTGGGGGAATACTTTGAAGGGTTGACCTGAAAAAGTCCATTCCTGTGAACATCTTAAATATCTGAAGACCAGTGACAGAATATATTGAATACTCCTCGAAGTTATTATTTAAAAAGGAACATTGAAAGGAGACCAATAGTATTACATTAGACTGCTGTTCATTTACGTTTTTAACAAGAGTTTGAAATTATAATTTTCAACTTACCTTCAAACATTGTCATAAACACTAAGTGAAACTTTTAATAGTAATGTTCCATAATTACAAATGATCAAGTCAAGGACACATTAAATTGAATAATGTAATGCGACGTCACCAGCTTTTGGGATAATGGTTTTGCAGTGAGAGTGATAAAATGAAGCATAGTTTTAAACCAAAATAACTAGAGCATTGACAGGACATTAAGAGATGTGCCTGACCGTATATTCCTTTGGCGTTGGTCAATGAAAAATTTACATACATTTTTTGCTGTAAAATTTACCTACTTTTTAAAAAATCAATTATTTTTATTTACCATATTAAGAAATGATTAGTATGCATATTTATAATATAGCACAAACTTCACACAGTAAATGTCAAACAATATTTGAATATTTTTTATTATATGAATAATAAGATTTTTACCTCAGGCAGTAACACGCTTCTTTACCACTTCATTTAACATACTACATATGTTACATTCCGGCAATACACAAGGACAAACACGCCGAACACTAGTTTCATATAAATGCTCTGTATTCCACTGAACCGTTCTGAGCCATATTAACCTGTACGATTGTGTGTAAATTTCCTGGAACGCGTATTTATATCCAGTTTTATGAAAGCAGTATTCGTTTAATCTATACTGTCGCTATGGTAAAGATGGAAATATGCGATACAAATGTTTAAGATTAGTCATGAAAACCGGTTAACAAGGGAAACATTTGATTCCTGTTTTAATATTCTTTTTCTACGGTTGTGTAGAGAAATTTATGAGTATAATTAATATCAAAGGAATATGATTTATCATTATTTGATATAAATGAAGAATGAATAGCTTGTTGTGTCTCTTTTCTTTTTGTAGCTGATATATATATAAACCAAGGGTACAAGATCATGACAGCAACCAACTAAATACCATCGAGTTTACATTAGTGTTACATGCAACACATCTGGACTATTAGGACGATTTACCTACTTAAATTGATAGCTTCATATGATGAGTGTTCCGTTAAGGATTCACACGCTAAATATATAAATATATAAAAATCTGTGGAAATTCCAATCACCTAAATATATGATACTATATATATAGTTTATAAAATGGAATACAAAAAAAAAATATTTATAACCGACAAAAAAACGTAGTATTCAAAAGATATCATAAACCAAGTAAAAATAAGGATACTTACAATAAGTACAACACAGACATAGATAGTACATGTATGTGATAAAACACAAAATGCTACAATACAATATACATATCATTAATACATGTCTGTATACGTAGTCGTGCCTTCCCATTATAGGGAATGATCGTAACTGGCGGCCAGACCCTTTTGCCTTCAATTGTATCTGATTTATATGCATAATATATATTGTAATATGCATTTATATGACAATATAATATGGTTAAAATAATCAATCCGTCTTTTTTTAGCTATGAAGAACCTATATAACGTATACCAGTACACATGTGCATCCGTATATTGACGTTGAATTGGCTGTTTACATAAGACAGGGCCGGACAGCGTACTTTGGTATCGATTTGATGCATCAAAAACGGTCAAACGGTTCCTTACAGACGCGCAATTTGTTGCACAAATAATGGAAGAAGTAATGGTCATGATCTTGTTGAACTACATGTTGATTTATTTCATACTGATTGATGACACGTCAATTCGCAAAATATCGGGCAATATGTATCGATTCATCATTGTTTAACGTTGATGGGTATGCACCCATAGTGACAATGAACTACATTGTTTAATACAAAATAATAATGGCATAGTCTAAATGAGATATTAACGTCATATGTGAATACGGTATTAAATTTATTTTGAACGACATTACAACCGTGTTCTTAATAACTTAATAATAATGTGTTTACATATAAACAAACAGCATTATAAACTTATTTATTTACATACAAACATATACTATTATATTTCATTTTATTATGCCAGTGTTTTCATTTCTGTTGATAAATTGCAGGCTTGATAAATATAAGTTTATCACGTCAATGCAAGTTTATCAGACACATAACGTCATTATGTATAATCTTAAACGGAATCTGTACAGGCTGTAAAACAAGTTTAATGCTGATTTTCAATTTCATAAAAAAAGACGAATTAAAAATATTGTCATGATAAAGAGAATACCATTTTTCAACTTCATCACGTTCGGCAAAAAGAAATAAAGGACTCGACAAAGACTCGTCCTGGTTTTTTTTCTAAGCCTCACCTGATAAAGATGATAATATAAGACACTAACATGGTATTTTTTTTAACAAATCATATACGGTATAGGTAAAATGATCTGGTATATTGTTATCTCAACATTTGATACGGCCATCCCTACATTGAAAACATACGACATGGTAAATAGTGTGACACACTGACTAAATGTTTATGATTTACATTGCAATTATTCATTAATAGTAACTAGGTATTACTAGGTGTTCTGCTTTGTCAAGACTTAAATATATGTCCATAAATTGCTAATGCCAGTTCGTGTTTTTATGATCGTCTCGGTCTCTGAGAATAATATATGTAAAATATCTTTTGGCAGATTATTTGAAGAAAAAAGAACTTCACCAAAGGAAATACTATTCTTCGACAACAACAGCAATAACTAACAAAGTATATACACGTTTTTTTATAAAAATTATGTTGCTAAACAAAAACGACAGTTTCATTTTGCAAACTTTACCTAATTTTCTAATAGATTCTTGTACTATGTGCAACAAATACCAATTTAGATAGAAATGCTTGACTTGTTATGTCACATATAAATATATAAACGCTCTTAAAACATCAATCAGAACTTTTTAAGATAGGCTAGTACTTTGTATACTACCTACAAAATACTCCGCTGAAAAAAAATCGCAACCAAGGGTTCCTCAGTTGCCAAGTGAACTTCGGCGATTCAAGTGATCTTCGGCGCTCTCGTCTGATGACCACGTATCATTACAACTAAGGTCGTTGATTAAAGTCCCGCTCGGTCAAATGATGTTTGTGCGTAAGTTAAACATTGAGGAATGACGGTGGTGCTTCATGTACTGAGATTCATTTAGAGGTCTTTCTCCACCGGGCCTGATTAGCTCAGTCGATAGCGCGTCTGACTATCAATTCATGGACTGCGAGTTTGAATCCCCGCCCGGCCACAATCTACGTGATGATCATTCGTCTTTTACCACTGATTCAAGTGGGAAAGTTATCAGTTACTTGCGGAGATGGGATGTGCTCGAGAACTTGTTTAACTTCCAGTATCCCAGGAAACAGTGGTAAGGTTAACTGATCGTCTGTTAGCCCTCGATGGCATAAAATGACGCTAAATATTCAATATATACATCAGTTCTCCACCAATAAAACTGTATATGCCACATACGAATATATCTTGTCAAGTGTTGAATAGAGATTAAACCCCATAAAAAGTGATGAATACAATGTATTTATTCAAAACGAAAAAATACAGCTGGAACATTATCCAATTTTCCTAGTGGTCTCTTTAAAAAGCAATCGCAAAACTTCTCGTATAGTTTTTTATTTGTACGGTATGCAACTTATGTCTTAATTGTTTGCGTTTTTATTTTTGCTTTAAATTTAATAATTCAAAGGAAAAGATCACCTTTTAAAAAACAACACACCAGTTTCACAAAAAAAGCGAAAAGAAAACGCATAACTTTCACAGAAACAGTAAAACATTGAACAGGTTCCAAATAAATAAAAGAAAATGCAACACGCCAGCTTCACAACAACGAAAAGAGCAACACACCAGTTTCATAAAAAAGAAAAAAAAATAACACACCAGTTTCACAGGAAAGAAAAGAACAGCACGTCAGTTTTACAGAAAAGAAAAAAACAACACATCAGTTTTACAGGAAAGAAAAGAACAACACGCCAGTTTTACAAATAAGAAAAGAACAGCACACCAGTCTCTTAGGAAAGAAAAGAACAACACACCAGTTTTACAGAAAAGAAAAGAACAACACATCTGTTTTCCAGATAAGGAAAACACCAGTTACAAAGAAAAGATAAAAGCAAAACACCAGTTTTACAGAAAAGGTATAAATAACGCACCAGTTTCGCAGAAAAGATGATAATAACACACCAGTTTTCCAGAAAAGATAAAAAAAAACACACCTTTTTAACAGAAAAGATTAAGAGAACAACACACCAGTTTCACACAAATCATAAAGACCACACACCAGTTTTACAGAAAAGATAGAAACAACACACCCGTTTTGAAGAAAAGATAAAACTCTAATTATTTACTATAATACAAATATATACTTAATAATAAGTATGATATATATTTCAACAGTTACGATACCTTACTGAAAGGAAATGTTTTTTTGTTGTTAATACGTATGCGTGCATCCGAGCGTGTGTTTACAGCTCTATGATATTGACACGATAACAGACACCTTGACATTTATTCATTATTGTAAGTATTGTACTTTTACAAGCTGAGTTATTGTACAAATTCCATACATATCATTTATTGGTAAAACATAACCGGATATTTATTACTTTGATGTCTCGCAACTGTTACAAATAATGACTGAAATATACAAGGACATCTAACGCTGTGTGTTAACAACTATGGATGTAATTATATGAATTCCATCAGTATTTATAACGGTTATGATTTATGGATATGAATTGTAAAATAATATTTATATTATTCTCAAAAAGAAGATTAAGTCTACGTAAATAATTCCACGATTTGTCGTTATTATTGCTATGTTTTGATTAGTATGAGTTGCTGTTGTTTTGTTGTATACGTACAGTTTGTGGGTCGGGTTAGTGTGGATCGATAGTGTATACAATTAAATGTGTTTGGTATTGTTAGTGAATAAATTAATAAATAAATGTATAGTATGCATATTCAAGACAGTCTACGACTAGCATAGAAGGATAATACATGTACATGTGTTACAGCAGTAGCAATAAAATAAACCATAACTATTGAGTTCTGTTACTCACAACTTTGTAATGTTTATCGTTATGTTGAGTCAATTAATATCAGTTGCATGAGCATCCAGTCTTGAACTACGGATGCTGCGTTTAAATTACAAATTTCCGCTCTGAAACTATAAGATTAATCCATTTTCATAGTATCGAAATATAATTTACTCAACATATACTTAATATAAAGCTGTTTTTTCAGGTCAGCTTTGTAGACACATCGGAGATTAATGATGGTAATGATGGTAATTTAATTTAAAACAAATATACACATGCTTATCATTTATCATTTTAATTAGTTTACATGAATTATAATAATCATTGATTTCATACAGTTGATACAATTGAGATATTAATGCTGTTATCGCTTGTAATATATTGTATTCATAAAAGCAACATATCTTCAACAAGTTCATGTACAATGAGAGATTGATTTTTTACTCAAATTTGCCAGACGATCATTAATTACACTGATTATCTAGGATACCATCCTGTTCAGGTTGTTTTAAAACAAACTCTTAGACACAATTGAATACGATCTGCTTCTTGAGCTAATGACCCTTTTCAATGGTATCCTATTGTTGTAATACATATTTATAAGCAAAATATACGACTTGGCAATGTAAATAAACAGTAAAAAGACATTTTTTGCGATTGTATTTAAAGCATATTCAGGTATAGTAAATGACATGTGCTTTATTAAGATATTATCTTAAACAATTGATTATTTAAAGTTTATTCCAGGCATGTAATTGTAACTTTGTAATACATGCCATGTTTGCTATATATATAACAATTGCAGATGTTTTATTATTCCACTGTTTGAGACATTGTCCCTATTTAAAGACAAACTAGATAATACCGTCATTACCACCATAAATTATATAGATGTAAACAATTCATGTTGATGAACTTTCTTAACTCACTGTGTAATAGTGTTCGCAATAAATTAATCAAAACTCACACCTCCGAAACGTTGAAGATATTGTTTCTACAATGTGTTGTCCAATATATATCACTAAAAAACATTAAATGCATGTATGTATAGTTACTGGTGTAGAACTCGCAGCACCAAACGTTTTATATTCCAAATATATGACAACATATACATGTGCACCATATAAACATAAATCCTACAGGAGTTCACCTTTCAATGGGCGCCCCCATGCACCGTGACAGTAACATGAACGACAGGTTAAATAATATATTATTTCAACACATAGATGTATTAATCCACATTATATAAATCAAACAAATACATTTTACTTTACGTATTTCTAACATAAATAAACCAATATGCACAAGTTCAATTTAATTCACTCAATATTTAATTTTCGGCCACCCGAGTGAATTAAATTGAACTTGTGTAATATGGTTACTTCCTTGAGGAAGATTTTTGAATGAAAATATAAACCAATATGCATTTACACAATAATAAAAAAACACTCAGTAATAAATATGATTAGCATATTGACAAGTATATACTTGACGATTATGAAATATTGTGTTCCTGGTCCGATGTACAAACACATTCATGGTTTGTATGCCCTATTTTCCAACAGTGCTTTGTGTTATTTAACGGCGGTTGGATCACCTGGTGATAGTTTGTTGTAAGTAGGTTAGCCTGTTGTAGACACACATTATTGTTACAGGCTAATGTATTTTTTTTAAATTCTGTATTTTGAAAACAGTATAAATATTATCCGATAAGCATAGGATCAGATGACGTTTTTTAGCATTGTGATTTATAACAAGTATAATCTATTTTACAAGAAATTATTTATTGTTTGGAGATATTGCATTGAGGAGAAGAAAAGGTCAAAGCAGACCGTTGTCTAGACATCATTGCTGAATTCTTCCTTAGCATTGGTTATATCTAACCCGATCCTTGTCTTGCAATAAACTGGTCAAACTCAAGTAACAGACAAACAACATATACGTATACATTCTATGATACATCTTTCCTGTGAATATTATAATTCGATAAATTAGATTAACAAACGTATTATTGATTATTAATTAGGAATATGGACGGATTAAAAACTGTTATAATACTGGCATTACAGAAAGGCAAAAATAGCATTACTATACTAGAATAATGCATATTTCATCGTAAAAACTTCGTCTCATTTCATATAAAGTCTAGTACCACCACAACTAGCAAGTTCATAAATTTCATTAAATACGATGATAATGACTGTATTTAGTAGGTACATGTATTAAGGAAGACGATACACTGACACTGGAACTACTTTTAAATAATGGAAATATGCTGCTAGTAATATAATCATTGGATTTTGTTAATGGAAATATACCTACGAAGCAGAAATAGAACATGCACACGTGACTGAAATATTAATGAACAAGTACTTTCGTGAAATTCAAATATTGTCCGAGTAATTTGAGCACAACCTTCTTAGCATTTTCGTTATGGAGATCTAAATCCTGATTTCATGCATTGTGGAATCATTGTTATTTCAGTTCCGGTTTTCAGGGTCATTTCAACTGTACAAAGGTCAGGATTATAGCAGCCGAAAACTGGATACAGAGCTTCTGCGAAGTCAAGCGCATCGAACGTATGCAGAACTTTATTGTTATTGCAGTCAGCGACAACCCATTTTTTTCGCTTGGTATCAACGAGAAATCCATACGTGATCCGCATCTCTATTCCAGCCGTGTTATCCGAAAGTGGAAAGAAATTCAAGAGGTCGCGATTGTGCCAAAATTCCTGTGTAAGTTTGTCGTTCTCTGGATACCTTGCAACATAAAACGACCTCGCATGCTCGTGACGTTCAACCGTGTGATGCATATCGACGTCATCAAGACGACAAAGACCTATCTCGAATACAAGCCAGGTTTCTTCCAATGGTTGTTGTATGTTATAGACGACATCGACTTCGTAGTAAAACTTCCCCGCTTCTTGAAATGGGATAGTTCCAATAGCACCTTTATACTGGACGAGGCTATTTTCAATATCAAAGGAACCGGTACTACTGAATGGATCGCTTTTCTTGTTACGCAACATCCGTCCATCACTGGTAACCTCGCGTTCGTGATGAGAGGAATTTGGATCTAACTGGAAGTCAGGACCTGAACAACAAATAAACATAGTTTAATTATAATTCATACCTGTCAATCTGTTAAAACGTGACAACAACTATAGTATATTCGGAATGATGAGAGTGAAACTGAATACTTATTTTAAAATGAATATCATGTCGTCCCATTGGTGCAAGAAGGTACCAAACAACATCTTGGGAGAATTTGACTTTTTCATATTTCTGATAATATATCATAATCTTGATTATGTAAAAAGATCTAAGCCATATCATTAAAACTGGGGGTAATATTGCATAATGTAATATGGTACCAAGTGTGTATCCTAAAAATGTTTGGTGCAAAAATGTTCAAAGTGAGCTGCAGTTTGTGCAAAAAGGTACCATGTGTCATATGGTACGTTCTTGCATAAATCACTTTTTCATATTTTCGATAGAAGTATAATGCAAAATGATTCCATGTGACGATTGGTACCTTCTTGCATTAAGTGTTTGTAGAAATGTGTTGGTTTTCGATGTAATAAAGAACCAATTGCCAAATGGTACCTTTTTGAATTCAACAAATTTTGCTAAAGAGTATATTGTATTACTATTTCTGATGATATGGTACCTTTTAGCACAAACTAAGATGTTAACCAGCATGCAGATAGTAATTATTTAGTTAAGATAGCATCTTGTTTCAGCAAATTCTGGACAGAACAAATAAACAGCAGGCTTGCAATTAAGTATGCCACTGTATTTCTTGATTGACAAACAAGTTCGATGTCATTTATGGGATGAGACAATAGGGAAAAGGGGTTCCTGTGAAATAGTATAATATATAAAAAGGAGCACAATGTCCGTCTGTGCAGCATTGAGAGATCATTTACAGAAATCATTTACTATTCAGACTCTTGTGAAGGACAAAATAGAAGCCAATACGTTACTGCAGCATATCTCTTTACGAGGGGCATTTGAAAAGTCCGTGCACTTGGTCTGTATCTCCATTTTTTGTCAATAATTGTAATTTGAATATGTATAGAAATGTTATTAATTTTCAGTGATCAGGAATCTGCACGTGCAAATTATGACAATTAAGATATTTTATTGGTTTGTCTTACCTAGGTTTTCAGTACATTCTGAATTTTAGTGAATCAGGTTAAAATGGTCATAGAAGAACAATGGGCGTATATCAAAATACGGACCTTGTTAATTAGTTTGCCTACAGATAGCGGACTTTGACAAAGTATTGTGAAGTTGCAAACTGGTCACTATGTTTTAAAAATGGTAGAGACAGTGTTAAAGATGACCCCAGGACGTGATGGTCGTAGTCAGCGTTTATTAAGAAAGACGAAAGAGTTGCTGTGCAGGAAGATATCAATAAAAGCAAGATACACTGTGGACGATATTTCCTAGATATGTGACTTAAATTTATCGGCAGTGTTTTTTTTTATATTAACGGAACCTTAGGAAGGCTTGTGCCAGATGGATACCACATTGTTTAACATCTGAGTAAATGATGATGCGGATAAGAATGGCCCACGAATATTTAGATATGTACGATGGTTGTGACCTTAGGCGTTTAAAATGTAACATGGGTATCATTTTTTGAACTTGAAGGAAAAGAAAATAATAAAGTTTGGACAGGTAAAATGGAAAAGGCCTCAAATAGCAAGAAGAACCAATACTGTGAAACATGTAAAGTATGCCTTATATTAGAATGCAGACGGAATGGTGGCACAGGTGTCAGTACCTGAACATACTATTTTTACTAGAAGGTTTTATGCACAAAAAGTCCTTTCTGTGGTTACCAATCACAATGCCAAAGCCTACCCACATTTGACGTCTGGCTCAATTCTGTCATCAAACAGTGCATGAGACGCTGCCGCCGGTTCGAGTCCTGTCAGGAGGTCATATTAGCGGGATTTCACTGTTTCAGTAGTATACCAAAAAAGGACTACAGAAAAACATTTTCTGATTGACTTGAACATTTGAAAAAGTGTGCAGACGTGTTGGGGTTCTTCGAGGGTCTGATATAGTCAGATTTATCAAAGTAAGCTTCACTTTCGTATACCGCATCAAGTGCACAGACATTTCTATTGCCCCGCATACAATGTCGCAAACAGTTACATTGTATAAACATTTAATCATAAATTTCTGCAGTCTGGTCATTCGCAGATGGAGTGCATACTCAACAATTGAAACGGCCACGAAAAATACATCCATGTTTGAATACACTTGTTGGCCTGGCTAGAAAGAAAAATCCATATATTGCTGTACCAATGTGTCATGATCATGTCTTGGATTTCAAATCGTTTGTACAAACAGACTGTTCAACCCTCAAATGTTCAACCACTGGAGAGCGTATCAACTGGCTGATAATTAAGTCGACACAAGTGAGGAAAAATTTCCACGTAAAGCAAGTTGTCAAAAGGGCAAACTTCATAAATGGCCAGAACATGAATTGTGTCTGATAGAAGTTGTTGCTATGACAAGTTGGCAATATCAGTTCAGAAGAAAGGGGACTTGATTACTATATGCATAAAGAGAATCATTCCGGAAGAATTCCATGGATACTTTGCAGACAACTAGACCGCTGGTTCGAAAGCAATATTGTAGTTGTTTGCTGGTATAGTAAACTTTATTTCTGTCATAATTAAACATTAACGGATTATGTTTTAAATAAAATAAACCAAAATATTACATTATATGTCAATATGACTACATTTATATTGCAATTAGTTTCACTGAGCACTTTTTTGGTCATATTTCAGTTTTAAGATGTTGAAAAAGACATCGTTTTGTCAGAGCAAGAAGGTGCTATTTGACACATGGTACCTTTTGGTTCAATTTTAACCATTAATTATGAAAATATAACAATGCAAAAAGGTACCATATGTCATGTGGCTCATTTGAGCACTGAAATTATTTTACATTTGTTTAATGCAAAAAGGTCTCAAGTGCTAAAATGATCAAAATCATCATAATTTGGTAAAATATTAATTTGAAACTTTTAAGATGTATAAAACAAATCATAATGTATCAACTAATGTTAAAATTATTTAAAAATAATAAATAACTGATTTACGGAACATGTCCAAACCTTTAAACCCGATTATCTCAAAACTATGAAAATGTCACTTGGTACCTTCTTGCACCAATGGGACGATGTACACATTTGATACGTCACAGCTTACACACAGCATACAATAAACCATTGTAGATAAGATTTCAGTGGAAACTGGGCGCACAGGCCAAGTTAGAAAACCCCTTTTTGAACATTTTCCTTTTCTTTAAATTAGAAATAAAACAGTAGTTAACTAATTAAAACATTATATAAGTAGAGAAAAAACAAAGAAAAATAAAGCAGCATAAGATTTTCACTCAAGTATTGTCTCCACAAAATTAGAAATGAAGTTATCCTGGAGGGCATCTTTTATCATACATTAATCTGTGAGAGCTGTAAAATTAATACTTTAATTTATTATTAAGATATAAGGGGAATGTATAGATTCCATAACAAATCAAATTTTTCCACCTCAAGATTATTTTTAGCAATACATCGTTCTGTTTCATACAACATTTAAATATGGTGTTTGATTGGTTAAAAAATAAGAATGTTGTTTTTCATTTTTTGACAGTATATGAAGTGTTTAGCAGTATACAGCAGCCTATTCAAAACAGTTTCGAATTTCTTACTGCCAAAGATGATATCTGAAGATGACCAGTCTGTATTCATTGCATTGCACTTTTCATTCAGATCATTTTCAAAATTTTGAAAGAATTGTTGCGTTACTATGCAACTAATAAATATATGTTTAATAGTTTCGATTATCTTTGACAAAAGGGGCACACATCTGATTCTTTAATCTTCGTTTTTTATGAGTTTGTTCCAAGAATTATGTGATTAATTCAAAATTGGAACCATTGTTAATGTGTGTCCTCAGTGACATTGAATAGA
Organism: Panopea generosa; assembly: GCA_029582155.1. NCBI lineage: Eukaryota > Metazoa > Mollusca > Bivalvia > Adapedonta > Hiatellidae > Panopea > Panopea generosa. The sequence goes on from CM055907.1 coordinate 35,045,223, forward strand.
AGAGCGTGATATTTACTTTCTCGCAGATTATTTCGAATATTTAAATAGTTCTCCAAACTTTTTGGAATCTACACTTTATTTGTGAGATATTGGTTAATTGTTGTTCTACAGTCCTTTTTGTCTTTCAGGATTGTTGACATTGTATATGGTATTAAAGGGTTATGACATATGCATGAAAAATGTTGAAAAGATTACTTATCTAAGTTGTGTCTGAAGGTTGTGCCATAAAGTGTCTAGGTATGATATTTGTTGATTATTTTAATAAATATTAAATATAGAATTACAGAAAGGGTTATATATTCTATTAACATGTTGAGAAATGAAATCTGCTCCAAATGAATAATATTTTTAATCAAATATTTTGAAAAAAAGTCTTAAAAAGCTTACATAAAAAAACATTAAGCATACAGACGATTCGGATATATTGACAGTAATAAAGCATCCACAACTCCTGGAACCGGCTTAACCGGTGTTTTATATTCGTAAGATTACTGATGAGATCCATTTGAAGCACAAAACGCAGCCAAAAAATCGAGTTAAACAACTCTAACCATCCCATGTACTTAGATTATCAGGTTAATACTCTTTGGTAGAATACAATATGTCCAGCATGGGATCATATACACGACAGCAGTACAACAACAACCATATACACATGAAAGTAGTCATAATGAGAACAACGCCTCGATTCGATCATTTGTAGACATGAACTACAGTCCGCTGACGTCAATGGAGGTGTCGTCACAGACGGAGTAATTATGTGATATATTCAGTTATAAGATCCGGCTTAGACAAATATTTGATGACCAATAAACGATATACGACAGTAGCAGACGAAACTACTATAATAAACACACGTTTTATTAAAGAAAAATCGATTAATTCCATCTCAACCCTCAATTATTTTTTTACTTCCGTGTAAAAAATGAAAATACGGCTTGAACCAAGCTTCGCTGTGATACTACTGATTATCGGATAAGATCCATGTAAATGCTGGGAGCCACATCGTTTAGAATGGTTTAAATAGCAGTGCGGCCTCGAAAAATGTCAGATTAATATCGTGAAAACGTAGAAGAATATAGGGTTTAGATACTATGTAGTATAAAGGGTTACCTGGCTGTATAATACAAACGATCCGCTCAACAGTTTGAGCTGCCGTTGTAATTAATATTGTTCACTTGTATTAGTGACAACGAGCTAGCGACCTCTCATCATTGAGACAGGTGTATGTTCAATCTGGTTTAAAACAACGATCTACCGAGCGCTCGTTTTATGACACTGAGCTGACTGGTCTAGTGAACGCTTTCAATTGAGTGAGCTGCACTGAGCTACTGAGCGTTCGATTGTACTAAGCTAGTGAGCGCTCGTTATTGAGTTAGATCAGCTGTTGGTCTAGTGAGCCACTAAGCACTCGTTTATGTCAATGAGCTCTAGTTGTATATAATAAAAATATGTTAGTATATTGATTAATTAGCTGATTCTCAGTGTATAACTAAGGGACATACACGAATCATTTGTAGCAATCAAACCAATAATTTATTTTGACAGGTAGCTCTGTCCAAATTGAGAAATTGTTCTTGCTGTGTGTATGTTAATATATTACGCTTCCGTTTTTATTATATTGTTGCACACTGCGAGCTTAAACATAGCTCCGCCACAGCACAATTACTATTTTATTGTTGTTTTAGATGAATTAATATTAATTCAATTGTTTTCCTTTCAATCTGTTGTGAGCTATTATTTACTGTACATGAAAAGACATATAAGACATATAATACATTGTAAGTTAAAGCGGTATTATTAGTATCTAAATATATTTATTCTATAAAGAAAGAAACAAATTGTTTATGAATGCCAAATATTTCGTGAATTCTCATGGCTTTTGATGCATTTATAATACACGAAAATCTCTTAAACGTCAATAAACTTAATCGTGTTTTTAAATCTAAATTTACTGATCATTATTAAAATGAAATTAGTTGCTTTGCAGATGGAAATTTTACGACAATCGTATAAACTCGGCCAATTTGGCAATATTTTAGTTTTAGAAAGGTCGCTAGATATTTAGATATAAATACAAATATTTCTCTTCCATTTTGTTTAAACCGAAGGTTTTTATTATATTATAAGCCGTTTATGGAGCATCATAGAAAAACAATAGTGTTGCTTGGAAATTGAACAAAAATATATAGTTACGGGATAGACAGAGCAACACTCCGCAAATAAAACAACTATCGATAATAATCGATAATTCTCGGAAAATTCCAGACGTTTGCTGATATAAATACTAAATATTTGACGTTATTCCATAGGTTAGGTTTAATGAAATGATAACAATTAATATTATATATTACAATTAAACCAGTTATTTATTGATTTGAAAGGACATAGATATGCGTCGATCCGCTTTAAGTGCAGCATTTTAACAATGGAACTAATAACATTGCTTAGTTACTAGGCAGAGCTAGAGAACAACAACACAATGATTGAAAATGAAATATTGAACGCCACGACTCAGTTTCTGTATTGGATGATATGATAGTAGACAGTTCTATTTATAATATGATTTTTAAGTATTATTTGCAATAACGGACAAATCAACTGCTATTAGTAACTGAAACAGTGTTTTCTGTAATCTCTACTACGGCATATGGAACGTGCATGATAGACGGTTGGACTTTACTATCTTAACTTCTGAACAGTTTTCAACAATTCTAATCTACTTAACTAAGTGGATTTTTGACAGAAATAGTATTTTCTCTATCCTACAGAACAGCGAATTCCTTAAATAATACATTTCTTGTTTGAAAATATGTAAACAGAAACCTAATACGGACACATCTATATTGCACGCCTCCTAAAATTGCATTAATTTTGCTTCTTTAAAGAATTTGTATCCCGAACCACCCCAAATGTTATGATTTTGTTATTTCTTATTTCATTGTAACATTTTACCACTATCCTATACAACTCGTGCATTTGATGAAGATATACATGAATACTATATGCATGAATATACAACATATCCAGTTTGATTTGTAATATTTGTAACGCCAATTTTCAGATGATTAAATCTATTTATTAGCTGTTGTTTTATATAAAGATCGCATGAATTAAACATTGTCTCTACCAGAATAGTTCAGATTTTTGTCCAAGTTAATTGTATTAACAGAAAATTGACTACAGCTTCACTCGGATATTCACTCAAGCACTAAACGTCTCTCACCACACATTTGCTCCCATTTTTCTCAACGATAACAAGATTTTTGCGTTTAAAAAAGTCCTATGTAATTTGATTTGGACTATTTTCAAAATGGTTCATATTGTTGCAGATGAGTAGCGCAAACAAACGCTGGCATAACATATACTGCAACAAAACATCAAAGGTGTTTAAAAAGTGACTTTTTACAGATGCATGAGTTTATGAGCATTTGAGGACATTTTTTAAAAATCTTAAGATGTTTCTGCACTCTCTTTAAAAATGCAAGCTGATCAACCTATCATAGAACAAAGAACAAAATTCAACTGTGTAGTGAGACCTAAAATGCTCAAATTCAGAGAAAAAAGTCTGTGTTACCGTGGGTTTAAACTATAGTTTCATCAATATCGGTTACAGAATAGACTAGCAGTCAGGCAAAATATCAATTCAGACTATTAGTATCGGATTAAAATTTAAGAAAAATTATTGGTGAAAAAGAAACCTGATGTCAATGAAAACAATATAAGATTGTTATTCAATTAAAGAATTTCTACAGATATATATTTATCATTGTATAATTTAGATAATATCATAGAACTCTAAGATAAATATGATATTCTCAATAATTTAATTTATAAAATGCTGTGATATTTACTTAGTTAAAGGCATTAACTTCATCAGAAACAGTTACTGATAAGACTGTTTCTGTTACTGACACAATTACTGATAAGACTATTACTGTTACTGAAACTGTTACTGAAACAATTACTGGTAAGACTATTACTGTTACTGAAAATGTTACTAAAACAGTTACTGATAAGACTGTTTCTGTAACTGAAACTGCTATGGAAACATTTACTGATAAGACTTTACTGAAACTGTTACTGAAACTGATACTGAAACAGTTACTGATACTACTGTATCTGTTTCTGAAACTGTTACTGAAACAGTTACTGATTAGACTGTTTCTGTTACTAAAACTGTTACTGAAACTAACAGAAAGAGTTACTGATAAGACTGTTTCTGTTTCTGAAACTGTTACTGAAACAGTAACTGATAAAACTATTTATTTCTTAATGTTCTTTATATACTAAATATTAAAGCATTTTTGTCAAAAAACAATATTTGTAACGAAAAACAGATTCAAAGAACAATCTACTATACGTGATTTTATCCATAAAAATATTTTAGTATTACGGTAGACTTCTAATAGGATTTACCTTAATTCAACTTTTCAAATTCAAGGGTTACATGTAATAGTATTACTAAATGATAACGTGGTTTATTATTGACTCATAAGAGGTTCAGAAAATATTAAGTAATCTAGTTTGTCTTACACGTAGTTTTCTAAACCAATATTCAGTATTGCAACCATTCGGATAATTCAAATAATAATCTACATCCGGATTCATAACCTACAATAATATTTAAATCATATTTCTCTTAAACTTTATTTTTAACACAAAATTGACTAGTGTATATTATCAGATCTTGTACAAATGTATATTCGTGGACACAGATGAAATTTAATTGTAATGAAATTTTGCCAAAAATATAGGACAACTAAACATGAAATGGAATCAAGTTTCCACAACCAAGCACATGTAGTCAAAGGATGTACATGGAAACATTTCCCAGTGTAGAACATATAGCTCCCGTATATAAGATAGCCATACCATCACTAGACGACCGAACTATTAGGACAAGAGTTTTTCTTGATAAAAATTAGAAAAAAATGTTCACAGCAAACTTAAAATACACATAAATATAACCAAAATATAGAATCATGACACATGCATCAACAAGACGAAGTAAATAATAGTAAACCCGACACAGGGGAGCTTAAACTGGCCAATTGGTACGCTCAATCTTGTGCTTTATCTAACTACCACATTATAAAACCAGACAGTAGAAAAGAAATAAAAGTAGTGCCTTTTGATATCATTCATACATGTACAAGTACGATAGCATGCATGCTTATCTTGATGGTATGGTGAAAAAAACTTAGAAATCTACAGGTAAAATGCTTACAAGATATGTCTCCGAATACCACGGGTTTGTCTGTATTTGCTTTCCTTGGAGACGTGGTGGATTGCTTTACCTCTGGATCTGAATAAATACGTGTTAAGTTGAAGATAAAATGTCATACAAATTCATTGCTGTTATTGATTAAGTATCTAATAACATATATGCATTGACATGTTTTAACGACGCATGGACTTTTAACAAATTATGTTGTATGGGCATGTTTTAGTGGTAATAAATATAGCTACAATAAACATGTAAGACTTAATAAACCGTTTATAAACTATCGTACTTCATTTACGTTTAAAGAACAATAAAATTCATACTAAGTCTTTAAGCGCAATGTTCATTATTGGTAAATACACATTTTAAAATTTTATTCATTTTACGTCATTAATGAATTATGTAACCAAGATGATGCGGGTAATTAAACTATAAGTAATAAATAAAATAATTAGTTCACAATGTCACATAAACTTACTTGTATGACAAAGACAATGAGAACAAGAATAACATTTAAAACGACATAACCAGTATATCCCAAGAAACACTTTTCTTTCCTATAGTGCTCCATACACTGCTACTTATATTACAAAATCAACAAAATAAAGAAAAAAATTCTTCAAATATACATATATAGTTTTATACCTATCTAGCGACCGTTGCAATACTGAAAATGGCGGAATTGGCCGAGGATATACGATTGGACAGAACATTTTTCGATAATTTCCGTTAGCGAGGCAGCTTCTTTGCATTCTTGAATGGCTGATCAGTAAATTTAGATTTAGAATAAGAGGCTTTGTTCACGTTTAAGAGGTATAAATTATGCTGTTTTAAATGCATTGAAGGCCAAGAGAATTGACGAAAATGTTTGTCATTCGTATAAAAATTGTTTCCATCTTTATAAAAGAAATATTTTCAGATACTGGTTATGTCGTTTTAAAATAAGAACAAGATAGACAGAAAGATATCAGAGTTCTACGTATTTGCTTTTTAAACTTAGATTTCACTGATTATATGTTATAGTATTGAGAAAAAATATTACAATGAGAAATTAAACAAAATAAAATGTAATTATTAAACACATATTAAATAGTCAATTAATATCAAAAAAGCAAAAAAAAACAAAACAGAACAACAAAACAACAAGCCATTATATCAAATAAAATACATTAACAAAACAATGCATTATTAGGCATTCATGTCGAACTAAATCAAAACCAAAACATTACATTGACGATATGTAATCTTTTGTTAATAATTCTTTATTTTTTCAGTTTTCAGAAATAAGATTTATAATTATTTTTAATTCTCTAATTTCAGATTTAAAGTTCATGATATACACTGTACATGTACAATGGAATGCAAGTCAGTGTAAAGCTGATGCAATATATATGTTTAATTTAATTAAGATAAATTGATTCTGTGATAACTGAATGTGCATATATCGTATATTCATAACAATGTTTTGTCAAATATATATCATAATATATATAAATATATATATTTTTAATGACTATATTTCTATTTTAAAGGAAGTTAATTTTTGCGAAATTTCACTAGACAAATATTCGGGTCATTTTATGAAATGCTTCCTTCTTTCAGGGTGAAGCTTGATCATAATTTGAACATTGCATGGCTGTATTTGGAATGTTTTGACATTAGCCATTATATATCTATTTGTCATTTCCAGACAGTATAGCATTAAGTTTATACTAATTTATTTTAAGCTCGATTGCAATGAAAGCTCAGAGCTTAAATAAATCGCTTTCGAGTCCGCTTCCTGGGTAGAACCAGTACTGAGTGTTGTTTTATGAGAGGCATCGGGTCGATCGGGGGAACCCTTAACCTCTGGCGTGAGCGGCCAACACTCTATCCATTAGACTACCGCCCCGCTTATATATAAGCATAAGTATAGCATTTCATTTCGATATTGTTGCAAACTGCAAATTACATAGAAGTTCCTTGTTAAAGCCAGAAAAGGCAATACTCCCATATAATATTTTAACAGAAATCATATCTTTTGTTTAGATTTTTAGATGGCATTTATGTCCTAAAGCGATTTTCATAGTTTCTTTTTTAGGCTGTCTGTATTTTTATTGATATCCTGTTTAATGAAACGAACAGACAAATGCTCTGGAATAATTTTCACTCAGTTCTTGGATTCTGTTTTTCTAAATTTATATCTACCTACACAGGTAAAAATGCCACATATGCTAAACATACTTGTGTATATGCAATCATCAAATAAATCATCTTTGCAATGGGTTAAACAAAATACTTCATTTGAAAACTGAGCATGACTTATGTATGAAAAAAGTCGTAACATTCCTATGAATTAATCGTCTAACGAGCAAAAACTCTTCCGTGAATGCATATTTAGTGTAATAGACTCATACTGATGTAACTTTCATTAAAAGATAAAAGACAATGTTATTTTCCCCTATTTACTCAATGAAAAGAGTGTACAAGAAACAGCCATTGTAATATGCTTTCGTTTAACTACTTTATATTCAGATTCCGTCTGTGCACCTTATATTTAGTTTCGATAAGGTTTTCAATCGTGTCGGAATCCCGGTCGTTTGTGTTTGCTTTGTTTTTTCACTATTCTTTTTTCTTTCATTATTTGTATTACTTCACTTTATTTTGTATAGTTATTAAACATAGCTTTAAGCTGAGGCTCAGTCTGTGTATGTATGTACCTATTGATGATTATGTTCATATCCAAGTATATGCACGTGTGTGCTCGTAATTTATCCGTGTGTCCTCTTTTATCTAATCATGCTTCTGTTTATTTATTGATGTCTGCAATTGCAAGCTGTTAGTGTTAGTGCAATGTGGCACTCTGTAATTCAATTGTTAAGAGTCATGTTTGCTTTACTCTATGTAATATTGATATATATTTGTATGCGATATAATGCTCATACTTATGTTTATTACGTCCTTTATTTAATAACATATATGTTGCTCTCAGCTAATGGAGGAAAAAAAGAATATATATATATATATATATATATGACAACATAGCAAATATTTCAAGGAACTATCAACTTGCATGGCTTGAGACTAATTTTATAAGCTAAGGTTTATAACCTTTAAGATATGAAGTCCCAGAAAGTAATAATAGGATATCGTTAGCTGTATATGTTACCACTTTCATTCAAAAATGGTAAGATGGTTTTATATCAACTTTGCCGCATGTCATTTAAACTGTAAACTGTAAATGTGGTAAGATCAAACGTCGAGTTGACGAAATGTTATTTACATAAGTAACAATAATGTATTTCTCACCGGTTTATAACTATACAACACTATCATTTTACACGTCTAAGTAATAAACTGGATATAAACAAAACTCATAATCTTGCCAATCCTACGAATGCCAATTAAGAGAATGTCATTCTTTGATATAGGGATAGTATTCATTGTCTTTTTAAACAAGAAACGCTTTTGGAAGCATACATATATTAATTGCATATACTTTACTTTACTGTTCTTAGCATAATAACTATGTTTCTTACAACTTTATTCAAATTTAGAATTGTTTAGTTAAAATTTAAACAATTGAAAACATGTAATGACTTACCACAATATACAGTAACACTCGTGTAAGTTTTCTTTGCTTTAGTATGCAGATTGTAATAATTTTGGGTATTTTGTATTTAATTTATCTGAACAAAAACGGGTAGCTGTTTCAAAAGGAAAATTGTAGCAAACAGCGATAATGTGTTTCATTTTTATTTTCTGTTTACATAACTCATGTCACAGCACTCGCATTTTGATTTATACTAACCATGATAGCATATGAAAAAAGCATTACACAACTGAGTATATATAGGTAATGTCATCGCATTTCATCATTAATATTTTATTATTGGTATGTGATTAATAAAACTACGAAGAAACACTTTTAGTACATGACAAAGTAGCTCGTGTCGCAATTAGAATATTCTGTTTATAATTGGCATATGATATATCATAAAGCTGAAAAAGTATTATATAAAATGCATGCAGTAATATACAGATATTATAGAGTTAATAAATCAATAGTTTAGATTAATAGAAGTCATGCGATATAAAATGCATGCTCAACTGCACGCTATATGTATAGTGAAGGGTGATTCCGGGTAAGTCTTAGGCGAGCTCAGAAAACCATGTTCTTCATTTGGGAATGATTTTATTATCTAGGGTCATATACTTAAATACGTTTTATTTGAAGTTTTCACGTTTTATTGATATGCATAAAAATTATTACATCGCTGTAAGAAAAAGTCAATACACGTACATGAGACAAACCTTACACTATTTTTTTTAAACATTTGGATTGAATCTTAGTAATACCGTATTGACGTTTTCTGATAAAAAAATATATGCGAACGCTGTATAATTTTAAATTATATAAATAAGCTAATGAAAATAATTATAAACATACAAACATGCTAATGAAAGTGAGATCCCCGAATTCAGAGCTGAAACTGCTCGAACAATTAATGCATTATACGTTGTGTGCATACACAAAATCAATCAATCTCTCCATCAATTATTCAACCACCCAGTCATGTGTATTTGTCGTTTAAACTTGTATTAAGCTGTTATAATATTTAAGAAGATGGGCTAACATCACCAATGATGAACATGGTATCTGTGTTAAAAGCAGTTACAGTATCATCAGCTATACATGCGTTACATACAAGAACTCTCTGACAACGCCGGAGCGTGAGTCTTAGTTCCCAACACTCTGGGATTAGAACTTCCTTTCAAACTCGAGACAGCTGACGCAAATGACGGCCTATTTTGTGTTTCAGATAAATTCGGACTTCCGTCGGATGATGGTGATTCTAGATCAGTTATCTCGATAGAATTGTCTCCATTTTTCTTTGTTTGTCTGTTGTCTATAATTGCATCTACGTCATCGGTATCGGTTTTGCTTTGCAATTCTTTAAACCTTGGACTACCAAACGTTACAGTTCGTGTTGATTTTGGTTTTGCGACTTTAAAGCAGACGTGAATATGAATGTGAATATAGTGTAGCGACCAAATATCACATATACAACCAAACCTGTATTTACATGTAACACCCGATGAATAAGAAGTAAACGAAAAATGCCTTTTGATGTATGTGTACAATATATACACGCTGATTTACACTATAACTTTATGAATATTCGAAATAACAAATGTGGCCCTTTAAGTAAAGTCGCTTCTTCACAAGTTTATCTGTTTAACACAGGGTTGATTGTACTATGGAATAGGTATATATGGAAACAAATACTTATATATGGATTTAATAACATAATTATGCATAGATACATTATATAGCCCTAAGCGACTAATAATTTTTGTTAAAATACGAACATGCATATATCACAGCTATAATATATAAATTCATGCGCGAATATTATAAAATAAAACATTTATCAATAATAGCATACATGTATTTTATATGTTTAATGTGGTTTCCGTCATCCAAGTTTTGTCAATTTTAGAAATTACCTTATTCTGGAGTTTGAAACGTTAATGTAGGATAAGTAATTAGAAAGAAAAACGAAATTATTGCTAAATCTGGCTTAAAATCTATTCTTATATTAGGAGTTCGCTATCTTCGCTATCTTGCTTCTGTATATTTAGCACCATTCCCAAACAAGTGTTGTACTGTTCTGCACTATGCGTGGATATTCTACCATCAGATACAACTATACTTGTAATGTTTACAATAGATCTTGACAGACAGATATAACTATATATTTACATGAAACATACACAGCTAGGTGTCTACGCTTACCATTTTTAGAGCTATGTAATGCGCATGCACCTTCAAATGTACATGTAAGTTGTACATAGACGTATATGTATAAGCAAACAATGGGGCCAGTCTATATTTTTTAACTGCATCCCATTTCAATAAAACTACTGTGAAAATTCAGTAATATTTCAATTAAGATTATAGAATATTCAGCGTCGATTGGGGTGAAATATTGTTTTATTGTTTCATGTTTACATTACTAATTTTACATATGTAATTATATAACGTGTAAAGAACAAGAAAAAGCATATATAAATATCATCCTCAAAAACTGAATAGATACATGAATGTAATAAATACAAAACATGGACTAATTCTTAACATAGTGTCATATTTTGTGCATTGTACACAATCATGCTAAATAGTCAAAACATAAATATAAAACAACCTGACTGTTTACTCTAATTAACCTTGTTTATTAAGAGCGAATCTTACTGTTAAACACGTACGTCCCACATGTCTAAAATCTATAGTAGTGTTTTTGCTACACTCCATCTTGTTATAGCATATTCAAGCCTTATTTACTGTAACAGTTATTTTTACTTGTAATTTTTGAATAGGTATATTATAAAATCGATAATGATGGACATGAGTTTTTTCAGAATGTTTGTTCTTTATCTCATCAACTCATATAATCCCCTGATGTTTTTTGATAGTCCTTTTATAGTTTGATATGACACATATTATTGTATGGATTTTTTTTAAAATATAATTTGTTCAATACTTAAAAATGATTATTTCATATTGAAAGTAACGGAAAAGACAAAAATCTAAAGAATCTAAGGCTTTTTTCCTAGAATTTAGATATCCTTCAAGATAAATGCATTTCGATAACGTCTTTTAAGCCTTTTGCGTGTGTATTTTTAAATTCCAAATTGGCATCTTAAAGTTAAAAGTGGCCGCGTGGTCTAAGGCGCTGTCTAAATGCTAGGTTTGTGGAATCAAGTCGAGTTTGTCCCAAAATTGAATGTGTGCGAAGGTTTACTAATTACATGTGGAAGGAAAGTGGTTATAACTTAATTTCCATGCAAGACGGCTTTCTCCTCCAACAAAGCTAGCTTCTATATATGTGTTGAAAATGGCATGAACCACTATTACAAAACTTATTGTAAATGTAACACACGCATGATATATAACCAGCAATGACAACAGACGTCAAACCAAATACTAACGTCTGTTATACTTTGAAATTGTTTGCGTAACTATGTTTGTGACAGCTATCTGATTTAATATATTTTTTCTACAACCATTTTATTAATTACATATGCGTTATTAGTATGTTCTCTCTGTGTTTAAAATATATTCATAAAGCATATTTAATACTTTAGTGACTGCAGTCTGTAAAAATATAATATATATTTATATAGGGATAACTATTTTTCAACAAGCAGGCATAACTTTAAAAACCAGACTATGGCAAGCGCACCTAGCTGTAATGCAAACCAAGGGCACAAGACTGTAGAGTTAATCGACTCAATATAATTGGTCTCAACCATAGCTCATATCCCATCTGGGCTTTCGGGACAATTTACACACATGAACTGTTTATCAGTAGGATCCAATAAAGGTTTCATAACTGCTCACACGCTATATAGACACCCGTTTGATCATACAGATACAGTGCAATCAGAATCATTTTAATAAGTAATGGGGGATAATTGAAATCTCAACAACGCTATTTCCGATATATATATATATATGAGCTGCAGTCATTGAAGTATTATTACATAAATATTACATAGTATACCGATATAAGTTTTCTATGTTAATGTATACACAAAGAGACATTCTAGTATCTTCTTCTGGAATATGACGAATGAAATCAGTTATTTTTACACTAAGTAAATTGTCTATACTTACAGTTCTGTACATAGGACGGACTAGCCTGCGTTCCCGGGCTCGTAACGCTCCCGTTCCGACTGTTCATGATGCCTTGTGGACCAGGTGATACCGGTGATGTTCCGTATTTGGGAGATGCGGGGGCATATTTAGGCGACTGTGTCGGATACACGGGTGTATATGGAGAGGTCACGGGAGAGCGTTTCGTCAACGCTGTTATAGTCGCTTGTGTGGTGGGAGGGGTCTTGGGAAGTTGACGTTCTGGTTCTTTATCCGGACTTTCTTGAGATTCTATAAATACAAATGTGCTTTTTATAATAGAAACCAACGTTATGATTGTTATAAATTTAAAATGATAGTTTTATTTGCTTCTTTTTTAAAATAGTTAATTAACAAAACAATTTCGTTTTCAAATGTTATTAAGCAAAATGTGTTTAGTTCATGTTTTACTTTTCCCGCTATGTAAAGTTGTATATTTTATTTTTTATATATAAACATTGCAGTTTCTAGAACATCAACTAAATATGTTCATTATATGTACATGTACAATAAAACTCATCTTTGCAGACAGTATGTTGTATTTGCCGTGCAGAGATGCGATATGAAAGATCAAATATCCAATTGCTGCTTTTGTGAGCAACATTAATGGAATATAATTTGCCTATTTGTTTGACATTTCTGACACTTAATACTTGATTAAAGGGACACTTTGCAATCTTTATCAGTTTTACCTAACGCAACTGTAAAGAGAAAAACGCCCATGACGTTGAAATGTAAATGATTTGACACCACAAGTTTAACAATAATCTTCAAAATATTTAGAAATGCGTAGGTTTAAATATCGATTTGATGCATTAACGTAAGTGTCCCTTTAATATATCTTAAACCGTAAAATATACCAGAACCACAGGATACTCGATTAAGCTATAATAAAATATATAGTATAACGTATCTGACAGCTGCAACACAAATAATTATGGCTGATATTTCAATTTGATTAGAAGCCAATTCACCATTCACCATTACAAAGACAGATAGCATTTCAATTATTCCGTGTGTCTATTTTAGAAGCAAAGTAGCTCGTGACCTCGACGTGCAATAAAGTACACAAAACATTCGAGCAAATAAATTGTAGGTCAATATGTTAAATGCTCTTGCACCACAAAATACGTTTAGTAAATTAATAACCGAAACGAGAAATAAATAAGATATACACAATGCATGGTTTGCAACCAAAAATACCGGTTAGGCATTTACTAGTAAAAAAAATACAGTTTTTATATAAATTATAAGATGCATTTGTATCAAAAAATTGTTACACAGAATGGATATTTTAAAAGTTTATCCTATGTTCATCATGTGTTCTCGGCTATCAGTTGAACATTTGCATCGCAAGATACGACCAAAACCCATGACATTTTTTAGGATAAACACGAAGGTGATGATAAGTAAAATTGGTTCTGTTCTACAAAACAACATTCGGGTATTCAGTATTAATATGGCGAGACAAATAAATCAACATTCTGTGTTTTCCACGAATCAATAAATTTTAATTTGAACTGGACAATGTACATTTTAGAGATATGAACGGATAGATCAAGTTTGTGGTCTTCTAAACTATGGTTCACAGCTCAAGCTGTAGTTTAAAAGGCGTAAAACTACGTAAAAAACGAATACGCTATTTTGACACTACGCCATTCTATATTTAGATGGAACCCACCGTATTAGGGATGGCAGCACATTTATCTGTTACATAAATTATGCAATAAATTATTAATGTGTTACCTGTATTGGACGAGTCAAACCATAATTAGAATGACGTAGTTTTAAAATAGCGTATTGGGTTTATACAAACACTTTAAAAGTGTGATACAAGATTTTGTGTTTATTTTTACTTGTTCCTAATGAAATGTATACTTAATCTTTTATGTATTTATATAATTTCCATGGAAGCATAAGCAAAATCCAATCGTTAACATTTATAATTTGTATTTTCGTGGAAAATCAGAAAATAACAAGCTCAAAGCTTTATATTAAGGCTGCCCTCGGTTGTGACATAACTTATTTATTCTTAATACTTCACCTTTGTCTTTAGGAGATGATGATTTTTGGCATCTAATTATCAATTGAAATGATCGACCATCTGTTTAAAATTGAATATGATTTAGGTTAACTAATACCGTTAACAGTCCAGGGAATGTGAATAGCAATGGTACGTTAAACAATGGGGAAGAATTTATCATAAAGCTATTGTTCAACGTTTAAAAGTCACATTTTACATCGAAGATGTTAAACGTTCACTTGAATTTTATAGTATAATTTCTGACAGAAAGAGTACAAAATAGTAATTATAAAACGTCCATTATACGATATATATAGCAGGTGTGTGCAAAAGAGCAAATATTCCGCAATATCAGACAATACTATATTAGGTTTACAAACTTGCGTCATTTTACGTCGCATTGCAGTAATCAATATGTTGTCCAAACTTTATGATAGTTATATACGTAAGAAGAATAGGTTTATGATAACTATAAAGCAATTCCAAGGAATATGAAATTAGAAAACATAGGTCTGATCAAAGAGATTGTATTTAAAGGAATCAGCCACCAAGACAAAATATACACATAATCAGTATATATATATACATATATAACCTAATATATATATATATATATATGTGTGTGTATATATATCATACTTATAAGTAGTATGCTATAGATGTGACAAAAAGAGTAATATTGCCACTTGGCAGCAGCTTAAACGTTGTGTTTACGGATGGACCCATCTTTGCAATTTTCCTGTTATCACATCTTAAGACTGATTATATCAAATACAAAAAATACGCTGACAAAACACTGTGATATGTTAAAAGAAATCCAGTTGAATATTACAAAAAACGTCTTATTCCACAATATTCGAGCGTGGCGTCGGCCATGACGTCACACTGGAAAGTACCGAATACGTATTAGCGTAAACTAACAGCTTACAAATATTAAATGAAAAACACATTTGTATATATGCAGACCCTTAATTTCATTTTAAATATGAGAAGGAACACACCTATAAATATAAGACAAAAACATTCTAGTTGGTACATTTGTGCTGCAAAAACTGTTAGATATAGTTTATATTTCTTCTAGTTTTTATCTGTACGGCAGAGAACAATCCATGAATATTCAAATTATTGTTATTTTTTACCCATAAATACCTTTGCACCAATGACTTAATTAGATATGAAGTTTCGTACATGAGTACTTCAAGGTTAATATCCCATACGGCTATAGGTGCGAATGTGTAAGAGTACGTAATGAGGTTTTATAAACAAATGTAGACATTGAATTACAAATTGATTGCCCATTGTTTGTTGTATGCTTTATTATAACAAAACAAAATCTAATATATAATAAACTTAAAAATAGCAAAGCGTAAAGTGGATATCTCTTGAATATGTTTTAAAGCGTCTACAAGCTTAGATACAGATTACCCGAAGATTGGTATGAAAAGAAACCTGAGACAAAGACAATTGATATTTGAAATACTTTAAACATTAAAATCGGCACAAACAAATTTTTCAATGCATTATATTAACCAACAAATATCATATTTGTGATTTTGATTAGAGTAGTTTACTCTTAAAATAATATGTTTTTTTAATGAATTAATATTTCAATTTTGTATTTCGATTTCATTTGTTATTAATAAATAAGAAGTCTAAGTAAGTAGGTTAGAATATGCACAATTCCAGTAATGACATGTTGAAGATGGGTAGAGTCTTTTTCACGCTGGCATAAAAAGGTTGGCGCTCAGCTTAGATTTAACATTTCACTAATTTAAGTCATCATTTTGATATAAACACGCCGTTATTAATGATTAACTGACCTTAACGTACTAAGAAAGTAAATGAAACCGTACTTGAATACAAATGGTAACAATACATTCAATGATAATACAAAAACACAATGATAATATCTGATCAAAACATATTCTTGGAATAAAAAAACAGAATAAACGGGTCTGTTGGTTATGAAGCGTTCAACATCACTATCGCCTTTGAAAAGAAAAAGACAATGGAAACAAATCACGGAAATGTAGAGTTTATACACTTCTGTAAAATGAGACATCAGATTTCAATCTTAATATTAAAATTCACGACTGTTACTTTGCCAGACATTATTTTACCTCAAACAGCACGACTGAAGAATCATGCTACAGACATAAAACATGACACTCATTAATTATGCTGAATAAAGCCAGTTACATTCTGGATATGTTCTCTTAACGATTAATGTTTGATTACTATAAGAAAGCTGCAAGTAACATAGCGATCATTTGGCTCATAGATGTAGGTATGAATGAGAACAATAATATTAAAAGGCAATGTTGTTTTTTTTTATAAATTCATGTATAACCGTGATTTTCCATGGTAACATGAATAGTATTTTACGTGTTCTCTGATTATAAATTGAAGCATCAATGCAGTCATATCAAAACAATAGAAAAATTAGGCAATATTTAACTGTTCTGTTAATTTCACAAAGGTGTAACTCAGGGTGTAATTCTGTGCAGAACGATTACGAGTGCAATTTACACGTGCAAATACCAGGTAAATTGCTAGTACTGACCATCGCGTTCTTTTAGAAATATCCTGTTTTTTTGTAACTCATCTGAAAATGGATATTTTATAATTATTATATTTAATTATTAAATAACACGTACATAAAATCTTCTGTCATAAATGTTAGGTAATCAATTTGAATTGTTTGAAACAGAAATAGAGAGAAATTATTTGATAAGTAAATTAAACAAGAGGGCCAAGATGGCCCTATATCGCTCACCTGACTAACCTTGAGACACCCAACATTAGTAGATTATATAATACATGTACGCTCAAAATTCCAGAAAGACGAGATGGGCAAGTAGTTTGAATTTTGAGATTTGTTTTGAAGATGTAATAGATGCGTAGAAGAGTTCAAACTTAGTAGAGGTTCACCCGTGGTAAATGTCAATGAAATTACATCAATTCAGGTCAGTAGATTCTGACAAGAAGACTTTTGAAGTTTTTACTATAGATGTTAAGTCTTCGAACTAAGATAAAAATCCAGTTCCAGCACAAAACTAACCTGTTATGTTTGAGAAAGTTTTCAAACTAAAGCATCAAGACTAAACTATTGTGCATGAAAAAATCCCCAGTTCCAGCACAATAAATATTCTTATGAGTTTCAAACACAAGCCTTCCCAAAGTATATAGCTTGAAAGAATCTTTGTCGCAGTGCACTCTCCCCCAAAAACAATTAAGCTCCTCCTCCTAGATTTTAATTACACTTTGACACTGAAAATCTCAAACTGACTTCTTGCTGTGATGAAACTTGCTAAAATAGGGTATTGCTTTGTTATGAAGCAGTAAAGCATCCCTGTATGAACCATAAAAACTCTTACAGACAAAACAGGGGAAGTAATTTGACATCAAAACTAACTTCACCCCCTTGCTGCCATGTGTTTTGACGAATCAAGATGGCTTGAACAAACTTGGTAGAGGGTCACCCATGGAATATTTATGTGAAATTATATCAAAATTGACCCAGTTGTTTCAGGGGATAAGATGTTAAAATCTAAAAGTTAACGACGGACGACCGACGACAGACGACAAACATCAGGCGATCACAGAAGCTCACCTGTGAGCCTTCGGCTCAAGTGAGCTAAAAAACATAAATGATCTGTATACTTCTAATCAATGTGTCTCGTAGATGCCTTTAAAGTCCAATATACTATAGTAAGTATTTCTAAATATTGAAGCTGAAATAATCTTTCCAGTAAATGCTTCTATATCAACATTTTCATAACATATACCAGGGGTCGCGTTCACAAACCAATCTTAAGATTATTCTTAGACTTCAACTCAAGAACATATTTTGATATCATTTTTGATACCACAATTTGCAAACATGCAGCAACAACTAATATAAAGTCAAATAAACTCCATATATCACCGTAAACTAGATATATATGGTTGAAATAGGATTTTTAAACTTAAGTCGTAGAATATTTTCAATAATAGTTGGTGAATAAATCCCAGCGTTATAAGTAGCGAGTTTATGTCATGCATTTCGTCGTTTTTCTATAGCTTTGGAGATTGTATAAAGTCTGTCTTTAAATGTTATGCAAAACAAATTGAAACATATTAAAACGGAAGTTATCTTTGAAATTGCTTTCTTAAAACGGCAGCTGTATTTAATTATTACACGTATAATAATGAAATATAAAACTTTACAATATATTATGTAAAATAACTTCGTGAAAATTGATAGTTCAGGATCGACGATATGAACGTCGTATCAGGTTACATACTCTTTTAATAACGGTGTGTATGCTCTCATACTCCCGAGAATATCATAAGGAAACGAATATAGGCAAAATGAAAAGTCTTAAGGTCTTGGAAATGTCATTAAAAATGGTGAAGCTTGCAGAAATAACCTTTCACGTTATTATATCCAATAGTTCTGTACGTATTTTGACATGCGATTTATTACGTGCAAGAAAAGCTCAAATCAAAGAATTGACTTTTAAATTTTAAAAGACCTTTCGGGGAGATCCCAAGACACTCACACAATGTTGATTTCGGCCACACAGCGCCCATGTTACATGTACGGCACATCATCGTGTCCAAGTCTAAGTAAGTGACATTTCTGTTCATCCATTGACTAAGCATCACAAATGGAACATATCTCCAACCGTTTTAAGCAAAGCAGACATAAATTAAGTGTTAAGTCTCACTTACTAAGTAAGTAACAAGATTGTACTTATAAGATCATTTAAACATTTTAATGAGTTTTACCAAGTCTGGATGTCATTTGAGACTATTGGATGAAGATAGAACAGTTTAAAATGCGTAGTGATATATTGCAACATTTGGGCAGAATTGTCATAAATGAAGGGAAAGCCATGAAAATTGTGACAAAGCAATCTCGTCAATCCCATATTGTTTTCCTATTTGGATTGACAGAGGACAATCTATGGAAATAATACACTTTTAGAACCATTGAAATTGAGTTCAGTGTTCTAGAAGTACATATCTCTATATGTAAAACAGTACAAAATTAACTGGTGTGTGAGACGTTCAATGTACTGTGTTGCCACTACTTGCACTACAAGTCATAATCAAGCCGTACTGCTTGTGAAACGGCCGATATGACTCTTATGAGAAATGAACTATAGGTACGTAATGTATCTTCTTATCATAATGCTGTTTTATGATGGATATTCTTTATTAGAATAAACAGTATGGAATATAGGTGCGGAAAGTAATTTTGAATACGAAATACACAATCGTGCTGAAAATAAAATATAACAAGCTGAAATAAACCAAGAAATACATAAAGACATAAAATATAAAAGGCACTAAGCTAACATATGAGTCACTATGCTGAAGGTATTTTGTAACGAATATGCAGATAAAGAACTGAAGAATAAAAAGAAAAACTATAAACTATATGTTATCGTTGCATAATATATCAGTCACCTATCATCCATTGATATCGTTTTTCACGAATTATCTCTCTTGTGTGATGTTGAAGGTCGTCTGTAATTGTTAAGCACGCAATTTCTATACAACATATATATATATATATATATATATATATATATATATATATATATATATATATATATATAAAACATTCAAACATTTTTGTTCATGAAATAATAACGTATAATAATGTATTTACTTTAGTGTTGTTTATTCAATTGTCTCCTAACAAATTATTATTCATGCTTCATGTATTCTATTTTCTACAAAGCAGAAGGATAAACCTCTTTAATACTGAATCTTCACAGATCAACATTTTATTAACCATTCCGATACAATACAAGAAGTTGTCTAATATGTCTGTAATTCTAATCTGTGCCAATGTAAAGATTCATAAATCATTTAAAATAATACATGTATAAGGATACCATGTAGACATGTTTAAATCAATTATGTATACATGTATAAGGATACCATGTAGACATGTTTAAATCAGTTATGTGTTCATGTATAAGGATACCCTGTAGACATGTTTAAATCAATTATGTGTTTATGTATAAGGATACCATGTAGATATGTTTAAATCAATTATGTGTACATGTATAAGGATATCCTGTAGATATGTTTAATCAATTATGTGTTCGTGTATAAGGATACCGTGTAGATATGTTTAAATCAATTAATATGTGTACATGTATAAGGATACCGTGTAGACATGTTTAAATCAGCTATGTGTTAATGTATAAGGATACCATGTAGATATGTTTATATCAATTATGTGTACATGTATAAGGATACCATGTAGACATGTTAAAATCAATTATGTGTTCATGTATAAGGATACCGTGTAGATATGTTTAAATCAATTATGTGTTCATGTATAAGGATACCCTGTAGATATGTTTAAATCAATTATGTGTTTATGTATAAGAATACCGTGTAGATATGTTTAAATCAATTATGTGTACATGTATAAGGATATCATGTAGAGATGTTTAAATCAATTATGTGAACATGTATAAGGATACCGTGTAGATATGTTTAATTCAATTATGTGTACATGTATTAGGATACATGAAGATATTTTTAAATCAACTAGGTGTCGATGTATAAAGGTACCATAACTTATTTCCAAATCAATTATGTGTACATGTATAAGGATACTATGCAGATATGTTTAAATCAACTAGGTGTTAATGTATAAATATACCATAGTATATTTTCAAATCAAGTATATGTATAAGGATACCATGAGATATTTCAAAATCAATTATTTGTATATGTATTAAGATGCCTTCACGATTTTTTTCAAATCGATCAATTGTATATGTATATTAATAATATAGTGAAAATATTTCCAATTCTATTGAATATCTAGAATGTTAAAAATATTTAGAATACAACAGCAAGTACACTTACATTTGGTCCCATTAGAGCTATAAGGTACCAAGTGTATATTAAATAAGAAGGCACTTGGTACCTTTTTGCAGCGAAGGGGCGAATTTTCACGTAAATATTATTCCTAACGGAATACTATTTTAAAACAAAAACAGTATATTTTTTTACAAAACACACATAAATAACAAAATATGTCTTTCAATTCTAAAGATATGTTCCTTGACACAGCTACTGCCTTTATTTAGTAAAGACATAAAACAAACTAGCATTAAATTAATAGTTTCAATTTTTGTTTTGTTCATTTGAAACATTATGATGTTATACTTACATGGCCGTGACAACCTTCACAACTATATCATCAAAACGCTGACACTGATACTGATTTTAGCAAATTGTGCAAAAATATTTTCAAAAGTTGGACATAAAGGGCAATAACCCGTCTACGTAAAATTATGTAACAAATTACGTTTTAGTCCCGCATAATTTGATTGCTTGCTGTTAAAAATATCTATTTTGTAATTCGTTAATCAACTAACATATTAATATGGAGAATGTATCAAATGACATAAAAAAACTTACTGAGGAAATCCCCAAGGGACGAAGGCTGTTTACTGGGTGAGATAACCGGAGACTTCAACGATAATGGCCTACCCAGAAGATTATCATTGGTTGGCGACATCTTGGTACCTGTGTTATAACATGTGATTTAAAACGCTGTCATTTTACATTTATCTTTATATCACTTCAAATACATGTCTCATGGACGGAGATCAAACTTCCGGAATTGAATATTTGAGAGGACGTTATCTTTGGCTGTTGTTTTATTATAAGAAATTGTTCCGATATATAAAGATAGAATAGATTAAAAAGCCAAAATGAACATAACAAGCGAATTCAGGGAATTCATGTTCCAAGCTCTTATCAAACGATTTGATTTAGACATTCATAAGTTATTGCACGAAAACCCCAAAAAGTGTGACAGACGGACGAAGATTACGATTTTTCACAAATTAAAGGGGCACAACTCTTCAACGCCAAAAGTCGCAACTGGGAAAATCGAACTATGCCTGTGTTTTGTCATTATAACCGTTGTATTACAATTTCAAAAAATATTTCATTTATATGTTTTTAGGTTATTGCACAGAAACTAAAGTGTGACAGACAAACAGACGGACGGACAGACCCATAAGTGTCGTCGGCTTTTCGCAAGACAGGGGACAAAAAAGTTTGATATGAAGATGCTAGATTATTGACAGGTAGGATATGATTATATATACGAAGTGGAGTCAATGTATAAAAATTTGAATAAACCAAACTTGATGTTAAGTAAGTGAACGTCAAGAATTTAAATGAAATCAGTATGATTTACTTGAGCCTGCGAGTTCAAATATTTTGCACATGACACATGGACGTTCATAATTTCTAATTATTCAGTAAACATAAATTATTATATATTGGTATGTTCAATTACTGTAAATAAAAGAGAATTCCAAGAAGTTAAATAGTTTGTCTAATAAGACTATATTGTTCCATCACAAAATGATGCTTTAAAGAAGTCAATTAGAACTATGAACACAATTTGCTGACTCTTGTGAAAATAGTTTCAAAGAGACAAAGCTGGTAGCAAAACAGTAACATTTCGTACGCCAAGTCAATTATTTTTAGTGATCCGGACCATAATATAAACGCTGATATAATAGTAAAGCTACAAATAACACTGTTATAAACAAATCGTGTATCTCTGTGTCAAATATTTTCTAAAAATAGCCCAACGCAAAATATTTAAAACAACTTGGAATCAGTTTCTACTGGTATATAATGCGTCGTTTGATGTTTCCAACAATTAATACGATATTGCCACCAGCATATCAACACTCTTGAAAATATGAAACCTGGTTATTCTATAATATTGTATCCATGGTGACTGCACATGATTTAATTGACATATTTTATATTGATATATGTTGACGTCAATTCATTGGCGATTATTTATTGTGAGACACATTTCGATTTAATTACATCGGTTGATGGAAAAAGACAATAGCATGAAATCTGTTCAGGTGTCAAGAAACATAATACTGAGCGTGTCGTTAATCATTCCTAAAGGACCAGAAGCATTATTATTTCAAACTGCTGCACAATGATACTTCTATACAAGATACAAAAAGAGAAAAGATATGTCCAGCAGGAGATGAAACAATCTGCATAAACAGCATAGACACAATAAATATATAGAATATTCATAATTTATGTACATTAAACTATATAGAAGAATTGACAGTTGACAATTATATTTGTATGTTCGTGTACAACAAAAACCGAAGAATCAGTTATAACCTCTTTTATCTTTATGAATGTGTCGTTTAATTACTACCAAGCCAAGACTTATCGAAGAAACGAGATTTTCAGATACAATAACTGACTGTTTATTATTCTAAAGTACTGTATACTCGACAAAAGAAAACAAATACATGTAAAGTATAGTACCTGTGTTCGTCTGTTTGAGATCAACAGTTGTTACTTTCGTAGGGCTATCATTGTTGAGACCATCAAGTCGTAATGGTTCCACCTTTGCTGCGCTAGTGTTGAGCTTCAATGGTTTCACGAGCGGGTACTGCTTGTTGGTCGTATACTTCCCTGGTGGATGTATTGGTGGACCTTTGTATGGCATAACGTAGTGACCATTCATGTTTGCTAACCCATTCATTTGAGTCTCATTTGGTGATTTTTTGCTTTCTCCATCACCGAATATATTAGTTTGTACTTGACCAATATCGTTCAAGAAGTCCCCGAACCTATTCTGGTCAACTCCTGCATCAAAACTGAGTTCAATATCCTCGGGCAGTTTGCTGTCATTTTCTGATCCAACCAGCTGGTTTAACTTGCTGAGAACAGTAGCTTTAAGTTGAAGAAATTCCGGTTTGTTTGTAAACACAAGCATTCTTGACGAATAGTTACAGGAATTTTCCATCTCAACCTTACATTTCTGTAAACGGTCAAGTTGTTCTTGGATATCAGTTTTTCTTTGTTGGCAAATAACATCAACTCTCTGCTTCAGCTTGCTCCGTCTTTGTCGAAGTAACTCCTCCAGAGAGTCGAATAATGCATCAATTTCACTTTTTATTTCGTTATGTTTCTCCTCCGTGTTAGTACTCTCTGTTTCAAGCACCTTTGCATCTGAACTTACGCCTGAGATCTTGGTTAATAATTCACCTATCATACGTTCTACCAGATGTTTATTTTCTTCATAAACCTCGGCTAAATTTTTAATTATATGTCCATTGGACTGACTATGGTCGCTTACAACACATTGGGTGCAAACTGGTTTTTGGCAATCTTCACTTTCACAATAGAAAGAAAATGGTTGATCCTCATGTCCTGGAATTTGGCACATCTCCTTCCGGCTAAAGTTTCCTATACCAGCTGTCTTCAACTCATCGATTGTCAGGACAGAATGGCGGCGCGTGATTTGTGTTCGTTTGTGCGCACTTGTGCATTCTTTACAGAGAAACACGTAACAGTCTTTGCAAAATGCATTTCCGATGTTGCCATCCGGGCAATCGGAACACAAGATACTAGATGATTTACGCTGAATCTTTATCATGTCCATCATGTTACGCATGGTACTGTCTCTAAGAAACTGTAGGTTGCTAGATATCTGCTGCTCTTCTTGGCATATGGCACATTTTAGAATGGTTCCCTGGACAGAATTCAGCGTACAGTCGTTACATAATGTATGAAGGCAGGGTAACAGTTTCGGTGCTCTGTGTTCTTCGTCGTATTCGTTGTTACAAATGTTACACAGGATGAAATCGTCATCCAAATCATCTAAATTCGCCATTTTGTATCTTTAGATTGAGGATTTACTGAAATGACAAACAACATCATATATTAAGATCGATTGGGGAGTGAAGGTCAGTAATTAGTATCATCAAATTGTCGCGTCTCCAGCTACATTTTCTTTAGTTTGTGCATTCTATTCTGTAAATTTTAGAAAATTTCTTTACATTATTTAATGTATTAAAGCACGTAATAAATTTCCCCATTTTTCTCATTGCCAAATGCTTAAAAATGATCAACACTAAAGTATTTGTTTGTATTAGATTTCGTGCTTTTTTCAACAACAGTTCAGTTATATACAAGAGGTCAGCGCATCTAAGCATCGTTCCTAGGATCCGCTAGGTAATTAACTAGTACTAGTTTTGTTTTAGTTCGACTGTGAAGTAAGCCAAGAGCTTATATAATGAACCAACACAACCAGTATTACATGTAGGTACACCTTATCTCTGCAAATCGCGATGACCCAGCATATTTGTAGGTGAAACAAATATTCTTGCCGAATCCCCAGAGACTGTGGCTGGACGGGGATTCAAACTCACGACCCTTGAATTGATACTGAGAAGCATGTCAAACTGAAATAGCCGGGCGGGTCTCGATTAAATAATCTTAATTCGTTTTGAAAAAAACTGAATCAAAGTTTGGTACACACACAGCGTTGATCCCTATTAGTATAACTGAACGTTAATTGTTATTGTAATAGTATTGTATTACTGAATCAACGTCCGTTTTAATATAGGATTGATATCAATGAAATCCATACACGTTGTTAATTGTTCGGAAGTATAAATATTTAAACAGCAGAGCTGTGTCTTGTTTGTTTACAATTATTACCCTGAGAAAGTATTTCAAGTCGCTTGTTAGGTAGGGAGTTATTTTGTCGTGCTGTGTTTACCTTTAATAGCACAGATAAACGGCGCTTCTGCCGTTACATTCATGTTTACATAGGGCATTATACCCTCTCAGGTGCACATACCGCCAACCAAGGTTGTATATACGATTGAACCAAATAATGAACAAAACAAAATAGATGTACAATTGTACACCGCATACCGATCTATTATATGCGCAGTACGAAGGTATCAATAAATCAAATATCTAAGATCTGTTTTCTATCTTCGAGTTGTATATTGTATTCAAAGCCAAGTATTTAAGGTCACGGGGTTACACAGATTAATGGTTATCTAGGGTGCTCGGATTACCTCGGATCAATAAATTATGCTATAATTATAATCTCGTGTAACGCTAATAGAACAGTGTAGAACAGCAATTTTATTAGACTTGCTAAATAAAATAGATTTTTATCCATAAATAATGATCCCAATTTGCAATACATACTGAACAAAAAGTGACATATAATACAGTCAACCCTGGTCGGTAAAAGGAAGAAATAAAAGTGGCCTTTTAAGACAGGCTGTTATTTAATGTAGGTTAATTTTCTCTGGATGCATATACATGGGAAAAAACAACTGCTGCGGCTGCTTAAGTTAAGTGGTTGCCTAATAGGGATGGCCGATTATATAGGTTTGTCTGCATATGTATTTCCTAAACTGAAATCGTCAATTATTACACTTTCTGTAAGCTGGACACCTGATATTTGATATTTACAATTAAGTAATATCTTAATTTCAATAGCATATATATTGTTTGTATAGATGTATTATGCAATTTCATTAATAAAAACGCTCATTGTGATTGGACACATGATTGGCCATCGACCAATAGTAACAGTCATATATTAATCTATTAGGCATATAATGAAAATGATAAGTAACGTATTTCATTGTGTTACAGATATGTAAGTGTTTTTTCTCTGAGTATAGGATCGTGATTATAAACATTGATTGATTTAATACTTAATCAACAAAATGAACCATGATTTATATCATTAAAATCATTTGAAAAATACTTAAAGTTAACTTTAATAGTTTATTTACGTCTTAAAGGCCCATCGCCGGTAGCTCCTACACACAGTATTATAGGCGGGGCTTATCACTAGCAGCCGACAAGTTAACTACAGTTATTTGATAATACTCATGTCCAACATAAGCTGTAACTACCAGCATAGCCATAGATGATACTGCCTATTGCAAGTTAATACACACTGAATTTCTTGTAAATATAATTGATTGATATTATGGAAGTTAAGCTAAGCAACAATGTTTATTGTACATGCAGGTTCCTCAGTATTATGGATTAAAATAAAGGTTTCCCCAGATTAAGTACAGCAAACACAGCACTCAAATATATTGCAATGGACATCTTATCTGCATGCATAATAAACAAAATTGCTAAGTAGATACATCCAATTTACAGTTTCATGCTGGGCTACATATAACACATCTCTGGTCATGATCAAAGAGATAAAGTGAAATTATTTGGGTCAAGTTCCATGGATTAGTACATTATTTACTGAAAGAGAATAAAACTATTTATGAAAAATGGTTTATCGTATTTATTATGGACTTATATCAAACAGGCATACATGTTGTAATGAATTGTAAATAAATTGCTTGGACACAAGTAAAGAGCAAACAATTATTTGTGAGACAAAACATAAAAAGTTTGAAAATACAGAAACCCCTTTAACATAATAGAATGACCCATTCCATTTAGGTTCACAATTTCCCTGGCAAAACTTACAAATGGAAGAAAATGTGGAAATACTTTGAAGGTTTCGAGGGAACAATTTAGTATATTATTTCATTTATTTGATTATAATGAGTGTGATTTCAAGATCATTTAGTTACACCCGACTGGTCAATTAATGTTGATGAAAATAACTATAGTTAGACACAGAACTTAAAGGAATATTTATTGTCAGATGGCATTCAGGACAAAACTTGAGGCACAGATGGGGAAAGTGGGGAAGTGATTATGATGCTGATGATGATGATGATGAAAATAAATACATTCCTGTAGAACAATTATGGATATTGTTTCATGTCCGTTAATAACATTTCAACATCAGTTTTGGCTAGGTGAATTTTCATTTCCTAATCAAAGAAACAGTCATTTACCAAAACGTAGATACAGACAACATTGGAATATGTTTTCAAATGTAGGAGTTTGGTTCCTACTTCATTATGTAAGAAAAAAAAGCAAAGAATTTTAAACCAACCAAGATCTAAATTATGCCAAGTTGTGTTCTGAACCTAGTACATGGTTCATACACAAACACCCAAGGCCACCTATATAGCACTAAGTGTTTTTAATTGAAGGCTGTGACATAAGAACTGTATAAACAATAAAATGACATTTCATTTGCTAAAACACAAAACTAGAAGTTATTTCCAAAAGGAAGCTATTGTGAATTATGGGATTTAAAACAATGATCAGCCAAGGTAAGTGTGAATTGTAACTTATTTACATCCAAATAAAAAAGCAAGTATGCATGTATCTGAGATAAGCCATAAACTACAATGTATAATCATTTGTTTATACATGTATATGAAAAAGGCAGAAATATTATGAAGATTGATCTTCCTAAACATGTTATTCACAAATTGAAAGTCAAACACATTATTTTACTCTGAGATATCAAACACTGCATGGCTCCTCACAAGTAGGTTATACACATATCCAAGCAAGTGTTGCTGTTTATACCACGTGACAAGGGTCAAACGGGGTTCAAAATTCAAATATTTAGCAAATTTTCCTTGATATTTCAATTTTGTAAGGACTACTACTACTTTGTTTCAGGGAGTTTTTGTGAATAAAGGGCATTTTTATAAAGACAAAATATGTCCCTACAAATGCACTTCTTTTTGAAAATAATGACATATTTGTAACTATGTTTTACAGAAAAACATCTCCCAATTCAACATTGTTGCAAAAAAGAGCCACCATTTGAAATTAGGCTCCTCCCATTTCTTTTTATAGAAAAGTTTGGGGTTTAACATATGTACATTTGTATAATACAGTTTGTAAAACAATAAATATGTTACAGCGTATGCCATTCTATATAAGAATTATCAGAGACAAAATAGACAGGCCGCCGTGGTGCCACTGGCATATAACGTTTTAAAACAAGTCAATATAATGAATAAAGAAGTATTTAAGACCACCCAGCGTATCTGCATAGAGGCTTAAATATCACAGTATTTGTACAAAAAAAACA
Source organism: Panopea generosa (assembly GCA_029582155.1). Taxonomy (NCBI): domain Eukaryota; kingdom Metazoa; phylum Mollusca; class Bivalvia; order Adapedonta; family Hiatellidae; genus Panopea; species Panopea generosa. Next base: position 35,074,969 of record CM055907.1, read on the forward strand.
TTTACAGAGTTATAAAAGTTGAAAATGAACATAAAAACAACAAATCATGAGAATAGATATAGGTTTGTTCTAAAGTTCAACAGTGCAGCAGTTACAGGTAGACTAAAACGAAAAGTCAATACCACGAGGATCGCGTATTTATAAATCAGAATATTTATGGTAATTGACATTTACAGAGTATCAAAAACGTTAATAATGCAGCGACAAACGAGCCCATTTTAATCTATTAAGATTTTAAATTGATTATCGACTTATTGACGTATCGATTTTAGACATGAGTGGTCACGTGGGTGTATCCGGTATACACACTTTAATACATAAGGAGGCGCCTGTATTTTTGAATGATTTAAAGGCGTCTCGAGAAATGTTGCTTTAGTACTTCTGAGTTCGGTTTCATCATCTTTTTAAGACAATGTATATATTCTATATACAGCATTACTACTAACATGTTTGTTTCACCACCGTGTGCATGAACATTTCCCAAAACTTGACTTAAAACCAGCTCAAATATTGTCATTTGAATACTTGAACGTAATAGCAGCGCAATAAGGCCGAGCCAACAGAAGTCGGCCGACGTGCCAGTTATAAATGTTATTGTTCAATACCTTTGTAATTTGGAGATAGTTCAGCGGTTAGTTTACGCGCATTACTATGCTTTTTTCAGTGATGGTTCGTCGGGCCTAGCAAACATTCGGTAAGACGTCTGTCTATATGCATCCAGGGATCGTGAGTTCGAATCCCCGTCCGGCAACAATCTCCGGAATTCGTATCTCATCGCTGAGTCAGGTGGAAAAGTTACGATTTTCATTGTAGATATCGTTGAGCTCGAGTACTGGTTAATTATTCATGATCCCAGGAAAAAGTAGTTTGGTTAACTGATGGATTGTTATGCCTCGATGGTATAGAAAGATGTTATTTGATTTAGGTCAATACTTCTTTAACTATCATGATATTTAACCAATACAGTATTTGCTTATTGATAAAGATAATATTAAAAATACTATTTTTAATTACATTTATTCCAATTTAAACTTTAATATCGTGGATCCTTATCTTATAAACAGTTCGGTCTGAAAAATATGTGTCGAGTCGGCACGCTTCGAAGTATAACGGTGAATTAAATATTATAATTCAATTATTCATTTATGAAAATATTGAAAAATGAGTGACTTGCTTAATAGTTATTCAGTCGACATTAATATTATGTTCGACATGTTTCACTTTATATTCTTATTTGAAAACGTGCCATTTGTTGCATACAATTGATAGCATGCATAAACAATATGACATTCAAATGTGATTTATTGTATAATTGTAAGATTTATCTTTTCAACGTAATGTGGCATGCATTGACAACAGAAATAATGAACCCGTGTTCTGTTTGTCTGGGCATGCGCGCTAGTTTTATGATTCCATGCGATATTATATTACAATGAATTATAAAACAGCCTGTGTAATCGTAATAAAATTTCTATCACAAAGGAATGATTGTCAATGCGACGTAAATTCATGTCAAACCCTATGTTTCAGCGACAGGAAATATTTTCTTTTGAATGGGGTTTAACGCCCTTTTCAACACATTTCAGATTATATCTGGCATATCCAGTTTAACTGGTAGAGGATGTCCTCAGACTGAGTAGAACCATTGTCCATCCGCAAGTTACTGGAAACTTCCTCACATAAAGTTTTTGAGCGAGCACGACTCAAACCTACGACCTTAGCAGTGAGAGGTAAGTGATCTTGAGACGGCGCCTTAGACCACTCGGTCAGGGAGGACTCGGAAAGAAAAGTTATCGTATAAGAAGCACAATAATACCTCAAATGCCTACATTTATTAATATATATAATTTATATATTATGTGTGTGTGATATTAAACAGTTACAGTCTATCAGACATTAAGGAACCTCAAATGATGAATATGAGTTTAATTAAGTGTTGATGGTTATTTTCACATGGTATAACATGTTCTTTCTGTACAGGTTATTCATACTTAGGTAGCACGCAATCGAGGGCTTACAGACGATTAGTTGAACTAATCACTGTTTCATGGATTCTGGAAAGTTGACCAGTACTCGAGCACACACATATCTGCAAGTAACTGATTAGTTTCCTACTTGAATCCGCGGTGATATTCGGACGACAATGTGGCGCAATGTTGTATATCAATCAACACATAGATAGTTGCCGGGCGGGGATTCGAGCTCATGATCGTGGATGCATATAGTCAGCTACGTAACCGAATGCGTTTACGGGGCCCGGCGAACCATCACTGAAATAAGCGAAGTTACGCTAGTACTTGTACTTAATGTCAGAGTGAGATTAAACTATAACAACTAGTTACAAAGTCAAGTATTGAACCGGAAAGTATTAAACTAACCGGATCCGGCATGCATGTACCCTATGCATATGTTACCTTATATAATTATACTTTATAATTTTCAAAATATAATGTATATAATAATGTGGTACATGTATATTCTAATGCATTATGCATGTGCACTATTATCTTTCTATAGGAAATATATATTTATATATATTTGCCTTCGACTCGATGTAAAAGTGATAAGTTAATTTTATTTTTCTAATACAATTCCTATCATATACATGTATTATATATAGTTTGCATTCCAATTATTAATAATCGAACAAAATATCGTAATACTTATGCTCTACATTGTACATTTCCGCTCCCAATAAATAAATACGTACATACCTGAATATTCCCAAACTTAACACTTCACAAAACTCAAATAAAATATCCTGCGGTCACAAACATCTTTACAGGAATGAAAGAACCGAGTGCCAAAACCAGCACAAAAGTATCGCTTACCCGTCTTAAGATGGCATTCCAGTCTGAATTGGGGCTCTGGGCCAAAATAATTTGGCATTATATTGTCCATGAATGGCGATTTGGTTGCAAAACGGGAGGGAATGAAGTTTAAATGTTATCAAATTTGAAATAGTATACATACACAGTACACTATATTAAGATTTATTGGCGAACCTGCACGGGCTTGTGTATGGTGAATTAATCGGGATAAGAAAAGGGGTGATAAAAACGTTCTGCTTTTATGTAAATATTGTATTTTAACATACGCACGCTACATTTCTTATATCCACACGGTAAAATTGCTATTTTCAATATTGTGCGGATAAGCAAGGTGATTCGTTTACACAACGGCTTACTGATATCGGTCTGGTGCAAACTTAATGACGTTCTGACTTGTCCTAAAATAAAATGGATAATATAAGAATAAATATTTTGAAAACTATCAGTGGTTAGAACATCCTCTCTTCAGATAATGAGGTTACTGGGTTAATTGGCTATTTTAAAACTCAGATGTCATCTTACTGTCTAGTCCATTAATTAGCTTATGTATAGTATTTTATAGGAGTGGCCGTGTATAATGTTGAGATATCTTATAACCAGACCATTTTGTCTATAATATTGTATTGTTAATGTTGAAATATCTTATAACCAAGCCATTTTGTTTACAATCTTGTATTGATAATGTTGAGATATCTTATAGCCAGACCATTTTGTCTATAATCTTGTATTGTTAATGTTGAGATATTTTATAGCCAGACCAGTTTGTCTATAATATTGTATTGTTAATGTTGAGATATCTTATAACCAGACCATTTTGTCTATAATATTGTATTGTTAATGTTGAAATATATTATAACCAAGCCATTTTGTTTACAATCTTGTATTGATAATGTTGAGATATCTTATAGCCAGACCATTTTGTCTATAATCTTGTATTGTTAATGTTGAGATATTTTATAGCCAGACCAGTTTGTCTATAATATTGTATTGTTTATGTTGAGATATCTTATAACCAGACCATTTTGTCTACAATATTGTATTGTTTATGTTGAGATATCTTATAGCCAGGCCATTTTGTCTTCAGTCGTGTATTGTTAATGTTAAGATATCTTATAACCAGACCAGTTAGTCTACAGTCTTGTTTTGTTAATGTTGAGATATCTTATAACCAGACAATTGTGTCTACTGTCTTGTATTGTTAATATTGAGATATATAATAGCCAGACCATTTTGTCTACGTCTTGTATGGTTACTGTTGAGATATCTTATAGCCAGACCAGTTTGTCTATAATATTGTATTGTTAATGTTGAGATATCTAATAACCAGACCATTTTGTCTACAATATTGTATTGTTAATGTTGAGATATCTTATAGCCATGCCATTTTGTCTTCAGTCGTGTATTGTGAATGTTAAGATATCTTATAACCAGACCAGTTAGTCTACAGTCTTGTTTTGTTAATGTTGAGATATCTTATAATCAGACCATTGTGTCTACAGTCTTGTATTGTTAATATTGAGATATCTTATAGCCAGACCAATTTGTCAACATTCTTGTATTGTTAATGTTGAGATATCATATAGCTAGACCAGTTTGTTTACTAAAACCTAAACCGGCCCAGTTATACATTTTCACGCCACTCATTTATTCTAAAAAAAGAACGTCTAATGATCTATTAAGCAGCCAAAGCCGGAAATGCTGACACATTTGTTGATGGTATCACATATGGTGCCATCGGTGAATCTGAGTCTATCGAAATCATCAAAGATGACAGAGTATCTCTTAACGTAAATAATGCCTTTTAAGTATGTACTACGTGAATTATTTCGAGGGGGGAGGTGTAAGGTTTAGCCCACTTTTCCACTTATCTCATCTGAGAAAGTTTGTCAACCATGTGCGTACGGACATAGCTTCTACTCGGAAACTCTTATTCAATAATATAAATATTGTAACGAGCATATGTATATATATATATATATATATATATGTGTGTGTATGTGTATATGTATATGTTTGAATATACCTATATGTATATGTGTATGTATATGTATATGTTTAAGTATATGAATGTATGTGTAAATGTGCGTGCGTGCGTGCGTGCGTGCGTGCGTGCGTGCGTGCGTGCGTATATCAGTTTTTTTTCATTAACTTTGTCTCATTCCATAATATGTCAGTCACGTAGATCCTGTGTTGAATCCTCATTCAGTTAAATATATTTATGTTTAACTTGTATTCTACAATTTCGTAATTATACCCAACAAATGAGGTAGTAATGCAAAATTTGTGAACTTGTACGATTAAAAAATGGACACAAAAATGTGCAACAACCCTCCTACAGCACTTGCAGTAACGGCTGTGGTACGCAGAGTTTTAGTTAAGTAATGAGATTGTACAGCTGTAATAGATTAAATGCTTTACTGCCGTATCATTTGTTTAACATAATGACGCGAATGTCAATAGTTTAGTGTTGAAGTTATTTTCCGTTCACGAAGATTAAATATTAATTCTCATTGATCTCTGGAGGCCAATGCATTCAAAATAATTAACATACGAACTGTTGCCGTTTCTTGTTAAGTAACAAACTTAGGTAATGAATTAAACAGATTTGGATTGTTTTATTGAAATAACGGCATTTTTAATGTAGTCTTAATGACCTTTATACGCCGACAGACTCTAAGTATTAATATCACGACACTTAACTGCTGCAGATATTTCTTTTCAAATATTAAACAAATTTCTCAGACAGAAATACAATAAACAAACCAATCAATATTTTATGTCATGTTGAAATGTTACGGAAATCTTAAAGCAAGGAAAGTATATTTCACCTGAACATCCTCGTAGTTAATGTTTACAATTATTCAAAACATTTCGATTAGTCCAATACCTCAGCTATGGTCTCGTGGCAGTACGCCCGCCTCGCATGCGGAAGGTCGTGGGTTCGATCCCAGACCGGGCCATACCAAATATTTGAAAAATGGAAAGAGAAGTTTGACGCTCAGTATTTAGAGGATAGTTCTAAGTCTGATCGGCATGTGTCTGCGGCATGATCTTCAGGTGTGGCATCGCTTAGAATACTGTCTCGTGTAGACACTGTCGTGATATGACTGATACATTGTTGAAAGTGACGATAAATACCATACAACAACAGCAGCAACAGCAGCAACAGCAACAACAACAACAGCAACAACAACAACAACAGCAACAACAGCAGCATTTTGTCCAATAGGCAAATATAGCGTTACATGTAAACCTTAGTCGCGAGGCACTTTAATGTTATCTGCACTTTAATGTTATCTGCACTTTAATGTTATCTGCACTTTAATGTTATCTGCACTTTAATGTTATCTGCACTTATTTAGAAACTTTTTACGTGTGTTTTTCGGTAAACATTTACCTCTTGTAGAACATTTGATTGAACTTCTTCATGGAAAATCTTTAAAAACTTGAATCTTGTGTTGTTTAAATAGTATGCACTAGAATTTGATAGTATAATCTTTGAAAAAAAAATGTAATGAATACTCAAATCAATGATAAATAATAAAAACGTTACCTTAATTAAAGTATTTCGGTATGCAATGTGTAAAAAAACTGCACGATGAGTTTGTGTACAAATTATGATATTAGATATTAAGCCAGTGACAGACTGATTAAAATATTTTTCTTTGAATTTTGAAACTAGATAAACAAGATTTATTCATTTTAGTAAGTTTTAGATTTCGTATTTTAGATGAATGATTTCCTTATGATTCGTTCTTCATATTTGATATACTGCTTTTTGCTTATTGAAAAAAAAAAAGAAAATTGAGTTTTTACTGTTTTATTAGATTCACTTGGAAGACATTGGTTTATTTTAAAAACAACGAATGTATTACAAATTAAAGCCGTATAAATTGATGTGATTTTTGTTGACCATAATCCAACCTTATTTAACATTCTTTTTATAACTAAACATAGTTTAAAGGTCTCTAAATGTAACGCAGTTATTTATCATTTTATATTTTTTATCTATTTTATGTTTCTTAATTAAGTAACTTGAATATTGACCACTTAACCCAGTAGCTAGTTATTATTTATATAGTATTTGAAAGTGCGTATCTAGCAGATGGAAATTAAGTAATTATTCATTTATGAACGTAGCCAAGTTGCCAAATGTTTTATTATAAAACATAACATAAGATTCCAAGTAAGCCGCTTATACCGGTGCTGGTGGGAGTGACTGATGTTGCATACCCGATTACCCGTATTACATAGTCTAGCAGGAACAGGTGCATTGCTCACTATCACACCCGCAGTTGTACGTGTATGTTGAGGCCGTGACATATCGACCTTAGATTAAGTGGATAACCGTAGCATTTATAAATAAAAACAATGTTCTTTGAAAAAAGAGAATTAGTAATAATTTGTTTGTAATTATATGTTTTATGTGACATTACTTATTGACTTCATAAGTTTTCACACAGCATATATTTATCGTTATTGGATTTCAAACATTCATTTTTCGTTTTTAAATTTTCAGATTGTGCGTTCATTTCAACGAAATACATACTTTTCTACTTGAAACACGTATTTAATTTTATAAACATGCTTTTGAACATATCAACCCATTTCAAAACTCTTATCGTTCAAGGCTGCGTAAGAATTTAAAACCATTGAATGTACTAAACGATTATTCGGCAAATCGGTCGTATAGGTCATTCGCCAGATCTAGTGGCATTGTGTAGCAGTTGATACCGGATTATATGTTCTTTTCATTTATGTGGATTTGCAAAAATGTCCTCAATTATATCAGCCAAAATGAACATTTGTCACTGCTAGTAAATACGCGACATTGATTATCGGTCAATACTAGACTTGGTTAAAAGTCTATGAATAATTGAATAATCACGATTGTAGATAACATACAACAATTACATTTAGATAAATACGTGTGCTGTTATAACATGGTTTATGTAATTAAATTTAAAGTAGGACTATTTCAACGCCATCGTAGTTGTGTAAATAGTCACACCATATATCGCCTATAATTGTAACCCTACTTATACACAACCGCATGCATACAGAATGCAATTAACCGTACATTACCCCACCCACATATCCTGCCCCTGTCAAACATTACCATACTCCGTCTCATACTATATACATTCGTTAAAGCCTGCCCTAGCTAATACCGTCCAATATACAATCTACCTATACATATCTCAAACACATTCTGCCCTATCTATCATACATGTTCCATTTGCCTACCCCACCCTATATAAAGCCCATCCAGCTCCATCTAATGTCCCAACAACGCACCCCCTACCCACACCACACATTACCGATAACACACTTCCCAAAACTACCATATATCCCGTCAAATCCTACCTTACTCTATACAAACACCATCAATACCAGCCGTGACTTTCCACTCTTTACATACATGCACTTTGTCAAACCATCCAATCCTTACCAAACCTTAAACCTCCTGACCTGCAAATCCGTTCTCTTAAAAAACCCATATAACACAACATATCCCCATCAGACCATGGTTAATTATGTCTTTATAAAAGATACAATATTCAAACCATGGCTTACGATGTCTCACTGAGACATAACCTTTTTAACCATGACTTGCCATGCCTTATTGAAATATTACCTGTAAACTATGGCTTGCCATGTTTAACTGAAACATTTTCCTCAATCCATGACTAATCATACCTTACTGAAAAATACCCCAATCAAACCATGACTTACCATGCCTCAACGAAACATATCCCAATCAAACCTTGACTTACTATGCGTTACTGAAACATACCTCAATTAAACCAACCATGACTTACCATGCCTAATTGAAACATATCCCATCAAACCACGACGTAACATGCCTAATTGAAATATACCCCATCAAGCCACAACTTACCATGCCTTATTAATACATATGTCATCAAACCATGACCTGCCAAGCCTTACTGAAATATATACATCAAGCCATGATTTACCATTACACACTGATATTTAACTTGTCAAATATAACCATGCCTTACTGAAACAAAGCCTCTTCGAAACATATTCCATACAACCATGACTTACCATGCCTTACCGAAACGTACCCAATCAAATCATGACTTACCATGCCTCACTAAAATATACCCCATATAACCATGACTTACCATGCTCACTAAAATATACCCCATCTAACCATGACTTACCATGCTCACTAAAATATACCCCATCTAACCATGACTTACCATGCTCATTAAACTATACCCTATCAAACCATGACTTACCATGCTCACTAAAATATACCCCATCTAACCATGACTTACCATGCTCACTAAAATATACCCCCATCAAACCATGACTTTCCATGCCTCATTAAAGTATACCCCATCAAACAATGACTTACCATGACATACTGAAATATATATCATCAAGCCATGAATTGCCATACCTCATTGAATCATAACCTGTCTAACCATGACTAACCATGCCTCACTGAAACATACTCTATCAAACAATGCCTAGATGAAATATACCCCCTACAAGTCATGGCTAACAATGTGTCAACGAAACATACCCTGTCTAACCATGACTAACCATACCTCACTGAAGCATACTGTATCAAACAATGCCTAGATGAAATATACCCTCTACAAGTCATGGCTAACAATGTGTCAACGAAACATACCCAATCAAATCATGACTTACCATGCCTCATTAAAATATACTCCATCTAAATATGACTTAATATGACTTACTGAAAAATATCTCATCAAACCATGACTTACCATGCCTCACTAAAATATGCCCCATCAAACCATGACTTATCATGCCTCATTAAAGTATACCCCATCAAACCATGACTTACCATGACTTACTGAAATATACTTCATCAAGCCATGACTTACCATGACATACTGAAATATATATATCCTCAAGCCATGAATTGCTATACCTCATTGAGACATAACCTGTCTAACCATGACTAACCATGCCTCACTGAAACATACTCTATCAAACAATGCCTAGATGAAATATACCCCCAACAAGTCATGGCTAACCATGTCTCAACGAAACATACCCAATCAAATCATGACTTACTTTGCCTCATTAAAATATACCCCATCAAACCATGACTTAATATGACTTACTGAAAAATATCCCATCAAGACTTACCATGCCTCATTGGGACATAACCTGGCTTATCATGACTTACCATGCCTCATTGAGACAAAACCTGTCCAACCATGACTTAATATGCCTTACTAAAACATATCCCACCAAACATACACTAAAAATGCCTTACTGAAACATAACCCACCAAACCATGACTTACCAGGCTGACAATCACTGACACAAAGCCCTATTAAATCATGACTTACCATGCTTTACTGAAAGCGCCACATTAAAACCATGATATACCATGCCTCATTGAAACATATCACACCAAACCATAACCAACCATGCTTTACTGAAACAAACCTCCATCAAACCTAATTAAAGTCTGGCTAAACCTTACTGTAATATAGCTCCATCAAACCATGGCTTACCCTACCTTACTGAAACATACTTCATCATGCCATGACTTACCCTACCTTACTGAAACATACGTCATCATGCCATGACTTACCATACCTTACTGAAACATACGTCATCATGCCATGACTTACCCTACCTTACTGAAACATACGTCATCATGCCATGACTTACCATACCTTACTGAAACATACGTCATCATGCCATGACTTACCATACCTTACTGAAACATACGTCATCATGCCATGACTTACCATACCTTACTGAAACATACGTCATCATGCCATGACTTACCATACCTTACTGAAACATACTTCATCATGCCATGACTTACCATACCTTACTGAAACATACTTCATCATGCCATGACTTACCATACCTTACTGAAACATACCTCATCAAAACATGAATTACCATGCCTTATATGTTTATATTACAGTAAATGTAATATCTTTTGTAATGACCCTACAATGAAACCAACAATGCATTATTCTTAATGTAGCATTCTTGCAATATTTTGAGAACTAAAAAGTAAACGAATGTAATGTAAGCTCACCTTGTATCAGTCAAAACAACTCCATGTGGAGGGTTAATCTTCTACGTGTACATGTAAGATCGTTATATTCCAAACTATGCTTAAGTTATCATGTCTATAGTCGTATACATATAATATCGTATCATGTTTATACGAGTAACCCACTTTTATGTGAATAACAATAACTCCGCGTATTCAATACAACATTGCATTGATAAACCATGTTTAAGAAATGTTTTGTTTATTGTTATTATTATGTTTGTAATAATTCATTTGATGGTGTGTTCCGTAGGCTAAAATATGAACGGTAAAGATATTGTCATGTATTATAGTATTTTTTGAAAGGATAATTGCCTTCTTTATATATAAATTGTCTTCTTGTGTGTAGTATTACGCGTTTAGTTAAGTTTAGTCTTTTATGTGTGTGTTTTATTCTATATATTGTAAAAATAATATTTTTAAGTATGTTTTTGTTCTCGTTTTATTACGCCATTTTTAACGCATAAATTGATATAATGTACATATGGCATATCGAGAATCGGTTTTACTGATGGAGGGAGTCAAAATGACCAACTTATTATAAGTTAAACCACTGTCCTTACGCAAGAAACTGGCACACTTTCCCATAACACGTTTTTTTACCAACCTAGGCTCGAATAAGCTACCTCAACGATTGCAGGCAAAAGATCTTGGGACGGCACCTTACACAAACTTGGCCACGGCGGACTCTGCTAATGATCATCATGAGAATAAAAAGATAATGCTAGTATAATATAAGATATTAAGATAAGATGCTAATTACTAAGGCTGCCTTATTACACTTTATTCCAACGGTGGTATAAAGTTACGGATCATTGTAAAGTGATATTCAAAGCGTATTTAAAATACTTTTTCATTAATAAGTGTAAATGCACACATATTTTAAGTTAATGTCTATAAGTTACATGAAATCAAGATGCATTTATTTTTAGCCATTTGGTGCCTCTAATACAATTAAAAAACCGATAGCGTACTATCCTTAATTTCAGTTACACAAACTGTCGCTATGATAACGGTCACATACATGTACCAGGCAGACACAGCCTCGCACACGTATTACACTATACAATTTTATCGTACTTGTTTTAACATATTTAACAATAGTTTATAAATGTATCACTAGAGTAAGTAAGTAAGTAAGTAAGTAAGTAAGTAAGTAAGTAAGTAAGTAAGTAAGTAAGTAAGTAAGTAAGTAAGTAAGTAAGTAAGTAAGTAAGTAAGTAAGTAAGTAAGTAAGTAAGTAAGTAAGTAAGTAAGTAAGTAAGTAAGTAAGTAAGTAAGTAAGTAAGTAAGTAAGTAAGTAAGTAAGTAAGTACGTACGTACGTACGTACGTAAGTACATAAGTAAGTAAGTAAGTAAGTAAGTAATTAAGTTTTTTCTTTATTTAAAGAGGGTAACTCAATTGGTAAACCAATCTTGCTTGAGGCCCTCGTATAAACAAAAAAGTACATATACATTTTCGAAAAGATTGAAAATAACTTTCATTCATCTGTTGCATATATCACACATTATAGATTAACAAAATTCTCAGAACATGCTCCTGATTATACAACTCTCATTTACACACACTCTCGCTCTTTATATTCATATAAAGAACATATTTCAATTTATATACACATGCAATTGTACATGATAATTTAAATATAATAGAGGAAAAACAACACAAAAATAATAAACTCGATAGAAACAAAACCAAAAATCATTATTTTTTTTTACAAAAACTAATAACGGTATGGTATTTATTAAGCATATGGCTGTTGTTTTTATGTCTTTATAAAAGATACAATATTCAAACCATGGCTTACGATGTCTCACTGAGACATAACCTTTTTAACCATGACTTGCCATGCCTTATTGAAATATTACCTGTAAACTATGGCTTGCCATGTTTAACTGAAACATTTTCCTCAATCCATGACTAATCATACCTTACTGAAAAATACCCCAATCAAACCATGACTTACCATGCCTCAACGAAACATATCCCAATCAAACCTTGACTTACTATGCGTTACTGAAACATACCTCAATTAAACCAACCATGACTTACCATGCCTAATTGAAACATATCCCATCAAACCACGACGTAACATGCCTAATTGAAATATACCCCATCAAGCCACAACTTACCATGCCTTATTAATACATATGTCATCAAACCATGACCTGCCAAGCCTTACTGAAATATATACATCAAGCCATGATTTACCATTACACACTGATATTTAACTTGTCAAATATAACCATGCCTTACTGAAACAAAGCCTCTTCGAAACATATTCCATACAACCATGACTTACCATGCCTTACCGAAACGTACCCAATCAAATCATGACTTACCATGCCTCACTAAAATATACCCCATATAACCATGACTTACCATGCTCACTAAAATATACCCCATCTAACCATGACTTACCATGCTCACTAAAATATACCCCATCTAACCATGACTTACCATGCTCATTAAACTATACCCTATCAAACCATGACTTACCATGCTCACTAAAATATACCCCATCTAACCATGACTTACCATGCTCACTAAAATATACCCCCATCAAACCATGACTTTCCATGCCTCATTAAAGTATACCCCATCAAACAATGACTTACCATGACATACTGAAATATATATCATCAAGCCATGAATTGCCATACCTCATTGAATCATAACCTGTCTAACCATGACTAACCATGCCTCACTGAAACATACTCTATCAAACAATGCCTAGATGAAATATACCCCCTACAAGTCATGGCTAACAATGTGTCAACGAAACATACCCTGTCTAACCATGACTAACCATACCTCACTGAAGCATACTGTATCAAACAATGCCTAGATGAAATATACCCTCTACAAGTCATGGCTAACAATGTGTCAACGAACCATACCCAATCAAATCATGACTTACCATGCCTCATTAAAATATACTCCATCTAAATATGACTTAATATGACTTACTGAAAAATATCTCATCAAACCATGACTTACCATGCCTCACTAAAATATTCCCCATCAAACCATGACTTATCATGCCTCATTAAAGTATACCCCATCAAACCATGACTTACCATGACTTACTGAAATATACTTCATCAAGCCATGACTTACCATGACATACTGAAATATATATATCCTCAAGCCATGAATTGCTATACCTCATTGAGACATAACCTGTCTAACCATGACTAACCATGCCTCACTGAAACATACTCTATCAAACAATGCCTAGATGAAATATACCCCCAACAAGTCATGGCTAACCATGTCTCAACGAAACATACCCAATCAAATCATGACTTACTTTGCCTCATTAAAATATACCCCATCAAACCATGACTTAATATGACTTACTGAAAAATATCCCATCAAGACTTACCATGCCTCATTGGGACATAACCTGGCTTATCATGACTTACCATGCCTCATTGAGACAAAACCTGTCCAACCATGACTTAATATGCCTTACTAAAACATATCCCACCAAACATACACTAAAAATGCCTTACTGAAACATAACCCACCAAACCATGACTTACCAGGCTGACAATCACTGACACAAAGCCCTATTAAATCATGACTTACCATGCTTTACTGAAAGCGCCACATTAAAACCATGATATACCATGCCTCATTGAAACATATCACACCAAACCATAACCAACCATGCTTTACTGAAACAAACCTCCATCAAACCTAATTAAAGTCTGGCTAAACCTTACTGTAATATAGCTCCATCAAACCATGGCTTACCCTACCTTACTGAAACATACTTCATCATGCCATGACTTACCCTACCTTACTGAAACATACGTCATCATGCCATGACTTACCATACCTTACTGAAACATACGTCATCATGCCATGACTTACCCTACCTTACTGAAACATACGTCATCATGCCATGACTTACCATACCTTACTGAAACATACGTCATCATGCCATGACTTACCATACCTTACTGAAACATACGTCATCATGCCATGACTTACCATACCTTACTGAAACATACGTCATCATGCCATGACTTACCATACCTTACTGAAACATACTTCATCATGCCATGACTTACCATACCTTACTGAAACATACTTCATCATGCCATGACTTACCATACCTTACTGAAACATACCTCATCAAAACATGAATTACCATGCCTTATATGTTTACATTACAGTAAATGTAATATCTTTTGTAATGACCCTACAATGAAACCAACAATGCATTATTCTTAATGTAGCATTCTTGCAATATTTTGAGAACTAAAAAGTAAACGAATGTAATGTAAGCTCACCTTGTATCAGTCAAAACAACTCCATGTGGAGGGTTAATCTTCTACGTGTACATGTAAGATCGTTATATTCCAAACTATGCTTAAGTTATCATGTCTATAGTCGTATACATATAATATCGTATCATGTTTATACGAGTAACCCACTTTTATGTGAATAACAATAACTCCGCGTATTCAATACAACATTGCATTGATAAACCATGTTTAAGAAATGTTTTGTTTATTGTTATTATTATGTTTGTAATAATTCATTTGATGGTGTGTTCCGTAGGCTAAAATATGAACGGTAAAGATATTGTCATGTATTATAGTATTTTTTGAAAGGATAATTGCCTTCTTTATATATAAATTGTCTTCTTGTGTGTAGTATTACGCGTTTAGTTAAGTTTAGTCTTTTATGTGTGTGTTTTATTCTATATATTGTAAAAATAATATTTTTAAGTATGTTTTTGTTCTCGTTTTATTACGCCATTTTTAACGCATAAATTGATATAATGTACATATGGCATATCGAGAATCGGTTTTACTGATGGAGGGAGTCAAAATGACCAACTTATTATAAGTTAAACCACTGTCCTTACGCAAGAAACTGGCACACTTTCCCATAACACGTTTTTTTACCAACCTAGGCTCGAATAAGCTACCTCAACGATTGCAGGCAAAAGATCTTGGGACGGCACCTTACACAAACTTGGCCACGGCGGACTCTGCTAATGATCATCATGAGAATAAAAAGATAATGCTAGTATAATATAAGATATTAAGATAAGATGCTAATTACTAAGGCTGCCTTATTACACTTTATTCCAACGGTGGTATAAAGTTACGGATCATTGTAAAGTGATATTCAAAGCGTATTTAAAATACTTTTTCATTAATAAGTGTAAATGCACACATATTTTAAGTTAATGTCTATAAGTTACATGAAATCAAGATGCATTTATTTTTAGCCATTTGGTGCCTCTAATACAATTAAAAAACCGATAGCGTACTATCCTTAATTTCAGTTACACAAACTGTCGCTATGATAACGGTCACATACATGTACCAGGCAGACACAGCCTCGCACACGTATTACACTATACAATTTTATCGTACTTGTTTTAACATATTTAACAATAGTTTATAAATGTATCACAAGAGTAAGTAAGTAAGTAAGTAAGTAAGTAAGTAAGTAAGTAAGTAGGTAGGTAGGTAGGTAGGTAGGTAGGTAGGTAGGTAGGTAGGTAGGTAGGTAGGTAGGTAGGTAGGTAGGTAGGTAGGTAGGTAGGTAGGTAGGTAGGTAGGTAGGTAGGTAGGTAGGTAGGTAGGTAGGTAGGTAGGTAGGTAGGTAGGTAGGTAGGTAGGTAGGTAGGTAGGTAGGTAGGTAGGTAGGTAGGTAGGTAGGTAGGTAGGTAGGTAGGTAGGTAGGTAGGTAGGTAGGTAGGTAGGTAGGTAGGTAGGTAGGTAGGTAGGTAGGTAGGTAGGTAGGTAGGTAGGTAGGTAGGTAGGTAGGTAGGTAGGTAAGTAAGTACGTACGTACGTACGTACGTAAGTACGTAAGTAAGTAAGTAAGTAAGTAAGTAATTAAGTTTTTTCTTTATTTAAAGAGGGTAACTCAATTGGTAAACCAATCTTGCTTGAGGCCCTCGTATAAACAAAAAAGTACATATACATTTTCGAAAAGATTGAAAATAACTTTCATTCATCTGTTGCATATATCACACATTATAGATTAACAAAATTCTCAGAACATGCTCCTGATTATACAACTCTCATTTACACACACTCTCGCTCTTTATATTCATATAAAGAACATATTTCAATTTATATACACATGCAATTGTACATGATAATTTAAATATAATAGAGGAAAAACAACACAAAAATAATAAACTCGATAGAAACAAAACCAAAAATCATTATTTTTTTTTACAAAAACTAATAACGGTATGGTATTTATTAAGCATATGGCTGTTGGAGGTACATGTTTTTCTGATTTCAATTTCCTTTTATCCAAATCAAACAATTACTTGCAAAACATTTAACGAACACGCGTTTCTTATATTAAGTGGTATAATATTCCAAATAATTGCACCCGAATATGATAGACTACCTTTAAACAGTTCTATTCTAGGTTTCGGAATAAAACCATTTTTATTTGAACTTGAAGCCTTGAACGCAACATAATGGATGTATTATTAATTGACTCACCGGAGATGAATAGTTCACATAAATATGGCGGAGTTGTATCATTTGCTATGTTATACATGAGTTTTGCCGTTTGTAGAAAAAACAGTTTGATCGATAGATTTAATATTCAGTCTTTCGAATGAAATATAAAGACTTCCATATTCATTTCCTAAAATATATTTGCATGCTCGCCTCTGCAATTTAATAAACTTATTTATATTTTTATTTGAAGTATCCCCAAACTGTACAACAATAATTGAAATTAGGTTGTATGTATGCTTTGTAATATAACGTTCTATGGTTGATAGAAAGATAATCTTTTACCTTTGATAAAAGCCAGATATATGATGATTTTATTTTTGAGAGAGATTGAAAATGTTTATTCCATAGCATGCAATCGTCAATAAATATTCCAAGAATTTTATCGCCTTTTGTAGTAGTGTTGTACGTAAGTTGTAAATTGATTTGATTTAAATGCTGTCGTTTCTAACGAGAGGTGATTAACATTACTTTTGTTTTGTCAGTATTCAATACCATACCATTTTGAATGCACCAAATATAAAGACGATTAATTGAAGTTTGCAAGTTACCTTTTAAAATATCTATATTTGTTTGTATGCCATATAACGTTGTGTTGTCTGCATATAAGTTAGTTGTTGAAACGTTATTTATAAACAACGGTAAATCATTTATGACAAGTAAAAATAACAATGAACCTAAAATAGAACCCTGTGGAACCCCTGATGTTATACAATTGTTTTTTAAAGTTGTTGAATTTTTAGACACAACTTGACCTCTGTTTGTATGGTAAGATTTCATCCATATCAAAAAACGATCACTACATTTATAGCACTTTAGTTTTGCTAGTAAAATAGTATGACTTACGAGATCAAAGGCCTTCCGAAAATCGACCATGACAGCCCCAACTAACTTGTCATCATTATTTGCCGTTAGTCATTTATCAATTTTACAAATTAATGCAAACTCAGTTATATGGCCTTCCCTAAAACCACTTTGTGTTTTATGCAATAAGTTATATTTATTAATAAATGTCATCAAATTAATATGAATAATTTTCTCTATAACTTTTGATAATGTTTGCAAAATAGATATAGGACGATAATTATTTACGTCATCCTTTCGGCCGCTTTTGTAGAATGGTTTTATCTTTGCCTGTTTCCATATATGTGGAAATATTCCATCTCGCAGACTCTTATTTACAATAAACATAATACTTTCAAATATAATAGGGGATGCTAGTTTTAACAACCTTAGACCAATGCCATCTAATCCTGTGGCTTTGGATATATCTTAATTAGATAAATATTTTGAAACAAAAGTTAATTTCATATCTGGGCCGTCAAAAAAATATGTTTTGAGGCATATTTGAGCTGAAAAAAAGTGTTAAGTAAATCAAAATTTGAATGCTCTATCGGACCCTTTAATTTCGAAGCTATGTTTACAAAATATTCATTACATATTTTAGCCATATATAAATCATTAGAGATACAATTTTCATTTGTTTATATCCCAAGAATTTGAATATTATCAGAGCTTTTAGCCGTGCCGAATTCTTTAAACAACTTCCATATTGACCGTGGATCATCTTTTCCCGGTTCTATTTTTGTACTATGCTATTTTTTCTGTGCATCGTGTATCATTTGTGAAACATTATTTCGTTCTGCTTTGTATTTATCTATATCCCCGTTTATTTTGTATTTATTTCTAACCTTCATGCTGTCTAAAATGCTAGTACTTATCAAGTCTGGTTGTTTGTAATGCTTTGTTCTATGTTTCTTTATGGGGGCATGTTTGTCTACTACATTTAAGAATAAATTGATCCAATGTTCTAGCATGTCATCAACATTTGTATAATTATTTATAGTTTCTCGTTTGATTTCCCTTAGGTCGTTTAAGAAGTTAAATTCGTTTTACAAGATCTATAAGTAATGAAACGTGATAATTTTTCGTCCGGATACAGTTAAGCTTACGGTTACACAATATCGCGTAGTGATCACTTAAAGATAATTTTTTAACAAACACGTTCGAAATATTGTCTTCCCGGTTACCATTAATATGATCAATAAGTGTACTTGACTGAACAGTTTCCTTAGTTGGGGATAAGAATAATTGGCTTTAACCTAGAGAAGAAACAAAATTACTCCAATCGTTGTTTATAACAGTATTCAAAAGATTTTTTATTAATATCGCCTAATATAAAGATTACATTATTGTCCTTTGATGCATTATCAATAAAACCTTCAAATCTATCATTCCAATCAATTTTAGAATTTTGGGGACTGTAAATTGTGCCTACAATGAATGATTTCATAAGAATAGTATGCATGAATTGGCAGTATATAATCTAGCACTCACCTAATAAGATTAAAATAAATTTAAATAAATTTATCGTTAAGATGACTTCTATATCGATGTTGTTATATCGTACATTTATTACTAAACCGTATCCAACTGCCTGCCTGCCTGCCTGCCTGCCTGCCTGCCTGCCTGCCTGCCTGCCTGTCTGTCTGTCCTTCTGTCTATCTGTCTGTCTGTCTGTCTGTCTGTCTGTCTGTCTGTCTGTCTGTCTGTCTGTCTGTCTGTCTGTCTGTCTGTCTGTCTGTCTGTCTGTCTGTCTGTCTGTCTGTCTGTCTGTCTGTCTGTCTGTCTGTCTGTCTGTCTGTCTGTCTGTCTGTCTGTCTGTCCCAGGGTACTTTATGGGATGAGTTGTTAGCACAGAATGCCATTGTGGGTTGAATTGGAAATGTGAGGTTAGACATTTGTATTCATTTTTAACACATTTTTCTTTAACTTTTTTAATCGACCGAACCCTATATAAGGGCCAGTTAAGAAATTGACTCTGGGCGCTGCAATATTGAAACGTCACGATCACGTGGTAAAAACACGTCATTCAGCACATGGAGGCCGCCATTGTTTTTCTAAACAGTGCATTATGGGAATGTACAAACCGGTGTTGATATTAAAACTTGGTCAGGTTCCGCTGTTCTGACCACTTTCCGGCTAAAAGGAAAACTTTAATGCGACCGAACCCATTACAAAATTGAACAGCTACAGTTGTTTATTTTACTCGATACAACAGAAATATAACGATAGTTAACCCCGTGTGACATATTTGCAGCTCGTCGTCAGAATCAGATATATCGCCAAACATACACCAGTTTTGGAAAAATAGTAATTTTTAACTGTTGTTTTTCAAAAATAATATATCCACAAATTAATTTAAAATATGTATACGAATTATTTAAAATATATCATGATCACAGTAGTAAATTATATCAAACATGGCAGTAAGTACGTTAGACAATATATATGGTAAGTTTCTTTTTAAATATACAAATGGCAAAACATAATGATTGAGATCAGTTCATTTAAACATCAAAGTTACTTTCAGGCACACCACATATGCATTTCCCCTGCAGCCGGGAATTCGCTGTGCCAGCCGGAACCTTGTCGGGATTTGATATCACCCGTGTATTTAGTACCCTGTACAAGGAACCAAACAGTAAACTTACACATTCATTCACTTTATTGCCACATCTTTTATAAGACCTAACCATTAGATGCTTTTTAAAAGCAGCCAAATTGTTTTACCAATTTTCATTTCTTTTTTAGTGTCGAAAATTAATAACACCGTGAAAATACAATTGAAATACAGTCTCATATTCTTTACTCATTAATTGAAATACAGCTGTAATTCTTTTTTCACGCTAACGAAATATACGACATGGGGACCAATTACTGAACCTGCATGTTAACATACGACATCATTTCGGTAACTAACGGTTATATATATTCAGATAAAAGGGAGTTAACTTGTTATTTTGTGTTATGGTTTCCTGTCTACCAGAGTTCCTGTTCGTCTGAAAGTTTACGAGCCTGCAAAATTTGTTCGATATCGATGTTTTGTGATTTGTTCGTAATATAGTTACATTAATTAAAGACAATCAGACGGCTATTGTGATCGTTGCATGGTGAAACATAATACGTTTGCAATTCATTCATTTATTCAATCACATTCATTCATTCTTTACTCAGAGAAATACATTTTTGCCAATTACGTTGATTTTGGGGTAATTTTTCATTCATTCATTCATTTTTTCATTCATTCAATTTATTATTCATTCATTTATTCATTCATTCATTCATTCATACACAACCTTAGCGATTGACATTTTCACAAAATACTTTGATTGGGAGGTTTGTCATTTATTATTTTATTTATTCATTCAGTGAGTGGGTGAATGAGTGAATGGGTGAATAAGTGGTTGAGTGATTGATTGATTGGATTGATTGATTGAGTGAGTGAGTGAGTGAGTGAGTGAGTGAGTGAGAGAGAGAGTGAGTGAGTGAGTGAGTGAGTGAGTGAGTGAGTGAGTGAGTGAGTGAGAGAGAGAGAGAGAGAGAGAGAGAGAGAGAGAATGAGTGAGTGAGTGAGTGAGTGAGTGAGTGAGTGAGTGAGTGAGAGAGAGTGAATGAGTGAGTGAGTGAGTGAGTGAGTGAGTGAGTGAGTGAGTGAGTGAGTGAGTGAGTGAGTGAGTGAGTGAGTGAGTGAGTGAGTGAGTGAGTGAGTGAGTGAGTGAGAGAGTGAGTGAGTGAATGAGTGAGTGAGTTATGAGTGAGTGAGTGAGTGAGTGAGTTATGAGTGAGTAAGTGAGTGGGTGGGTCGGTCGGTCGGTCGGTCGGTCGGTCGGTCGGTCGGTCGGTCAGTCGGTCGGTCGGTCGGTCGGTCGGTCGGTCAGACAGCTAGTTAGTCAGACAGTGAATGAAAGAGTCAGTGAATGAAAGAGTCAGTGAAAGAGTCAGTGAAAGAGTCAGTGAAAGAGTCAGTCAATCAGTCAGCCAGTCAGTCAGTCAGTCAGTCAGTCAGTCAGTCAGTCAGTCAGTCAGTCAGTCAGTCAGTCAGTCAGCAGGACTTCATAATTTTCATAATTATCAACTAAAATATTATGGGAGACAGATTCACAAAAGCTGTAAGCTTTCTTCTGAATCCCTTTCATAATTGTATACACATGTGTTAACTAATATGTGATATTTTCAATGTAATTGTATACTATTTGTGAATAAAATATGTTTAAACTTAAAACTAAGAATAAAATTTCCTATTACATCCATGTATGGTCTTATTATTACAAAATACATAAACAATGGACTGAAATTAATTATCACATAAATACTTTAATGCTGACATACATATCACAGGACAGAATTGAAATACTTTGCAGAAATATAAATATTGACAACATTATAATTATTGAAAAATAAAATATACTTGCTCTATACATTACTGTCAATAATCTAACTGACATTGTATTAAAGGATTAAATATCATTTTTCAATGGTTAATATTTATAAATGTTTTTGTCTATACAGAATCTTAAACTTAAAATTATTTTTAACAATATTATAAACAATAGATGTGGCAGAGATATCATTATCCAGAGACTCCATAGTGTGTCCATTACAATGTACATTGAAACTATCAACCATTGATAACTTCCTCTTTACAAATGCATTTAGTATTATCAAGATACAACGATAACTTATTGCTAACTACCATTTCTAACAATTGTTTAGGTCCTCGCCAAGTACAGTTTCAATAACATCTGGATCTAGATGCGAGATACGGATTGCACTATCATCTTCACATAAATATATTAATTTACATTTTTAATATACATTTTGTACGTTTGCCGACATTTATGTCTTTGACATACCATACAAAAGCAATAAACCCAGTTTATTTTCTTGAATTCATAATCAGTGACAGTAGTAACAAATGATTTGATTTTGAGCTAAATCGATGGAGCCATTTTCTGTTGCCATGGGGAAAAACTGAATAATCAAGACACATAATTATAAGCCACTTATGTAAACAGCTATAGATGTAATTATTTCCCTTTCTTTCATTTGAGAAAACATGCTTTATGCGTCATGTTACTGGTGGTTATCATAATGCAACTCTCTCTCTCTAGTTTCAATTCAGTTATTCATTCATTCATTTGTTCATTCATTCTTTCGTTCATTCAATTATTTATCTGTTCGCATTAACAGGTCAAATTTCCTAACGATACAAGACTATATTTGGTAAATCGGCCAAAACTGAGTATATAAATATAACTATGACCAAGTGACCCGAATCATGTGATACAGCTATCATATGTCCATAGTGCTATGACCAAGTGACCCGAATCATGTGATACAGCTATCATATGTCCATAGTGCTATGACCAAGTGACCCGAATCATGTGATACAGCTATCATATGTCCATAGTGCTATGACCAAGTGACCCGAATCATGTGATACAGCTATCATATGTCCATAGTATTATGATCAAGTGACCCGAATCATGTGATACAGCTATCATATGTCCATAGTACTATGACCAAGTGACCCGAATCATGTGATACAGCTATCATATGTCCATAGTGCTATGACCAAGTGACCCGAATCATGGGATACAGCTATCATATGTCCATAGTACTATGACCAAGTGACCCGAATCATGTGATACAGCTATCATATGTCCATAGTACTATGACCAAGTGACCACGTGTATTTAACTCCCAAACCAGCTTCTGTCTTAGTTTGTTCACTTTTTTTTAATCTCCAAGCTATACATTGAGTGTTAGTTTGATACCTTTCCATTGTCATCAATTATAGAAAACACCCGGCTCTGTTTGCTCAGTCGTTGTGCGACTGCCTATGATTTATAGATAAACACCCGGCTTGGTTTGCTCAGTCGTTGTGCGACTGCCTATCAGTTATAGATAAACACCCGGCTCGGTTTGCTCAGTCGTTGTGCGACTTCCTATCAATTATAGATAAACACCCGCTCGGTTCGTCAGTCGTTGTGCGACTGCCTATCAATTATAGATAAACACCCGACTCGGTTTGCTCAGTCGTTGTGTGACTGCCTATCAGTTATAGATAAACACCGGCTCGGTTTGCTCAGTCGTTGTGTGACTGCCTATCAATTATAGATAAACCCGGCTCGGTTTGCTCAGTCGTTGTGTGACTGCCTATCAGTTATAGATAAACACCCGGCTCGGTTTGCTCAGTCGTTGTGTGACTGCCTATCAATTATAGATAAAACCCGGCTCGGTTTTCTCAGTCGTTGTGTGACTGCCTATCAATTATAGATAAACACCCGGCTCGGTTTGCTCAGTCGTGGTGTGACTGCCTTTCAATTATAGATAAACACCCGGCTCGGTTTGCTTAGTCGTTGTGTGACTGCCTATCAATTCAGTGATCGTGGGTTATAATTCCAACCCGGTCACATTTCGTGATGATATACGACACGGTTTCTCATTGCCATTTGTCCCTCACTGTTGATTCAAGTGAGAAAATTGTCAGCTACTTATATGGAAGAATATAACTGGTTAACATTCCAGGGTTAGATGAACTGGTCGACTGTTAAAATGACGCTTAATATCTAAACAAAACAAACACGATAGATAACGAACTTTTATTTCGGTTACTCATTTAATATAGTAAGCTACTGATTGATATCATTCTGCTATACAATTAAACAAACTCCTTTGTCGTAGTGGTAACAAACACTCTTTCAGGTTAACTTTATCTGCAACTTTCTCTTTCTCTCACTCTTTAAAATATATCTGATTATATAGGTAATAATTCATGCTGTCAAATGCAAATTTGCATGTTGATATTTTAGAATTTCATAGTTAGCATTAATGTAAACACCTTCACGTACATGTAGATGTATATTGTCCGTAAGGATTTGCCTGGCACTCATTAATTTTCGCCATTGTGTTCGGGCGTCTGTATACAAATATACACGTTGCTATAGTTAACATGAATGTAAACACCTGTATGTAGAAGTATACTTGACTTGACTTGACTTACTATATGACACCTTTCAGAGAAACTCGTCGTCGTAAGTATTTCTTTACCCACGCACTTTGATCTGTGTCATTCTGGCGAGCAGGATAAGCTGATTAAGTAACCAGTGGACAGCATCGGCAGAGTCGCTACTTCTCCCGGTGCTGCACCACTGGCTGGATAAGACATTTATGTAGATAGGTCGCTTCTGGTCGCAGTCGATTGATGAAGATGAAGGTTTGGAAAAGTCGTTGTCTAGTTGTTGAAGTTGTCTTGTTGTTTAGTTGTTGAAGTAGTTTTAGTCTTGAAGGCTGTTGATTAAGGCTGGAATCCTGTTGTGGAGCTGAAGTCCATATGTGAGTGTTGCCATCATGCTGTATGTTGTACCGCTGGTTATTGGTCTCTTGTTGACATCAAAACAATCCTGTCTAGGGCCACTTTAAAAGCATAAAATAGATGATATTTTAAAATAGATGTCTCCACCAATCATCTAATGCAGAGACATCCGCCGCTTATGCGGTTTTAAAAACCGTTACTTCTTTCGTGTACAATACAAATATACAATTTTCTCGAAGTTCACCCACTTTGAAGACTGGAGCGAAGTTTCATACGTCCTTCCATCTCGGCAGTCGCTTGTAGAGTGATGATGAAATTCGACCTTTCCAATTAACCTGACGTGGACTGTCAATGAAAAAAGTCGATAATCCAATCAGCGATCGATATTGTGTTCAGGGTCGCAATTTGCCTTAGATAAGCCAATGATAGCTACATTGACTTGGTCAAACAACGTTGCGCGGTCAGTGGACATAGCGATAGTCGCTCTCGCTTAAGGTTAATTAGAACGAAACAAATCTCATGATCTGCATACACCGGTTGAAAAATGCCCATATCTACATGGTATATCCGTTAATTTATTGTTGTTGTCTGAACGTGAATCGTGATACTACTGTTGATAAACCGATAAACGCGGTGACATACTGACCATGAATAATGAGTTCCAAGTCAATACTTCTTAATTAATTATATGCAAAATACATTTGCAGTATACACCAAACGCGTGACAATACAACACTTAAATATAAGGGTATACAATATGCATATATATTAGTCAGTTTACCATATCTATTTGTCGAGGTTGTATAAATATGTTTTACATAAACGTATATATATTTACAAACAACATATCTATTTATGTCATTGAATAGAGTCACGTTTGGCGCCTCATACTGACCTAGCGCTTTTATGATTGTTGTTTTTTATAATTATTTACGAATATGTTTCAAAAAGTATATCATTTTGGGGCTTAAATTTGATTGTAATGAATCTATGAAAGATAATTCAAACTTTAGTCGTATACTATTATTAATATTTATTCAATATAGTGTAAGCAGTTAAATACGTAGCAGTGAGAACGTATCCGCGGTGCGTTATAAGCAGCAAGAACGGGACTCAAACGCAGTCTCGCTGACACTGAGAAGGACAGTTTGAATTGTTAACTGTCTGTGTAACGAATAACTGAAAAACCCGTTTCAGTTGCATTTTAATATTATAGGAACTCACGTAAACATGTGTTTTTCTTTTATTCGCCCCACTGATGAGAAACACCGAGGGAAGACCAACAGTGTGTGCACGTGTACTTCACCGCGTGTGATGTCGTGGCGCCTTTGTCATTGAAGGCTACGAATCATAATTGACTTTTTTTCTTATTCAAGGTCAACGGAGTCAAATGTAGCAAACGTTTAAAAGGCAGAAATTTACCTTAAAATTTGTTGTTATTTTGAAAATGTGTCTTTTATTTGTTAACGTTTGGGCAACATGTCATTATAACCAGAATCTAAATTTTAAAATGATCTGCTTATTTTATAGTGTATAAAGCAAATCATCATATGGTTATAGTAACAGCGGGGCCTCGTTTCTTTCTTGGACAAAAGCCAGCTCTTATCAAATTGAATGCTCTTTCTTTCTCATAGTTTCCAAGTCGTCTGCCATATTGTCGACTAACGTAGTATCCATAGTTTCAGTTACACAGATTGTCGCTACGATTGACAACAGTGACGTCACGGCCACCATGAAATAAAGTATACCAGGCACCATCTCGCTCTGTAAAATGTACAATATATGTAAATAGTACAATATATGTAATATGTGAATAGTACAATATATGTAAAGTTTTGATATTGTGTATGTTTACCCTTATGCTATGTTTACCCTAATTACATGTATATAAGTGTGACAAAAATATGTCAGCAGTTTTCATAATCATGTATATCATCGGTACGTTGTATGACATAAAGTTCTTTTAATTGCTCTCCAGTTTACACAAGCAGACGAAAACAAAAATCAAGCAGATAATTGTTTATAAAGTTTATCTTCTAGTTTGCAAATAAATTTATATTGGTTTATAGCTTATATGTGTATACAATAAATAAGTTGTCTTACATACGCTAATTGTAATTGGCAGCAGAAACCTGCTTATTTAATGGAATCGGATAACTTCGAGCATTATCTAATGGAACAACACTAAGGATGTCCGGTTAACGTCATGTGACTTACACCACATAAGCAACAGATCGCCAGCTTTATGGCCAGTGATAATGAGCTGGATGAAGAAGGAGCTATGTTGAAGATGAATAAATAAGTATATAGTTTTCTTTTAATTTTGGCTGGACAGCAATGTCTCATTGGACCGAGTGTCGTAAATGAATGAGTGCTTTTCAAAACTGCAGTTTAAACCCAGAGTTGCAGAACCCTCTGATCAACGGTATGTTGGGTGCCATTGATTGTTTTATTGGGTGATGAAGCCGTTTCTAGACGTTCTGCAGGACTAGATTTATCTAGTTAAAACACAGTCCTAGACAACAGTCTTAAAATAAAGTTCAAGACTTAAGCCGAGTCTGTGTGTTGAGTGGAGAGTTTTCATGACCAGTTTTATTTATAAAACAAGACGCTTTTATTATTTAAACATGGGCTGATTGTCTGTGATTTTTTCTTTGTCAAAAACGAACCATTGTCTATTCATTGTCATCCGACCATGAGGTAAAGTAGCTCGCGAATAAATATTTCACAATTTATATTTAAATCAAACAGCCCAAAGACATTTCCTGTATGTTTTATTAGTATATTTTATAATGTAACAATTATAACTTATAAAGAATCGCTTGAAATGACAGAAACTACAGCCGCTGGTTTAACTTAACCAGTCCATCAGGATAATGGATCATGCAATTACCCTAACGACACACCGGACAGGCTTCGGCAGTATTCTATTCTCGAGTGACACAGACTGACCTCCAAGAGTTCAGGGAATCAGAAAATCAGAAACAATAACTAGACTGAGGGGTGTACTTTACAACATTTGTCCCTAAAGTGAATTTCCTTAATTGAACTAAAGTGACCGTATAAAATTGGCTCCCAAAGGATCACTTATAAATGACAGTTTCATTCTACAACATAGGTGAATTCGTTCGCAGGTCTATCCTTTTTAATTTATAATATGTGTAACGTCCATGCTTACCAAGTAGACGAATTGTGGACCTATGACTGCTCCTAAGCGAGCTAGCATACTCAAAAAGCCAAAACCATTGTTTCTGTAAAAGGAAAGGTTGTAGTGCATTGCAACACTTTAGTACTTTGAATAACTCATTATGTGAAAGACGCCTTTGAGATTATTAACATATTACTATAGCGGTACGTACACTTCCGATGACAAAGAGATTGTTGTTATTTGTATTTGATATTAATTGCTACTATTAATTATTCTT